>LR990925.1:19501660-20101660 GCA_905163415.1 Noctua fimbriata | reverse complement strand
TCCTTTACTGCAGACTTTATCGCATCAGTTATAGAGTATATAATTCCACTGATTATCTGTTAGAAGGGTAACGAAACTGTAAACTTGCGAATGTGTCGCTAGGGTTGGAAATCGCGTGGCACTCGGGATAATAGGAATGGCATAGTGTTGTAATAGCGCGGGACACCGTGTCGGATGGAGAGCACGTGCGAGGTGGCGCGAATCTGCCGCGCCGGGTGCGCCGGGCACCACACATCGCGCGCCGACAGGTTGCACATGGCGCAAGTGTACTTCTTTTTGGCAAGTCCAAATTACTTTCTTCTACCTAATTTTTTAGACCTCCTGATCTAAGTAACATGGAGTAAATATGATTGCTGGGAAACGTCTTTTATTTTACATATGGAGAGCCTTTGCTATAAACCGCAATGTGAGTAGATGAGGCACGCAAAAGATTGAGTAAGCGGGGTAATAGGGTACCCTGACTCTGACCTAACTAGACTTGAATGATGGCTGACGTGGCAGTACTTTGTACAATCTCGCCGAGACACTCAAAGGAAGGGCGAGTGCGAGATTGTATACATATAGGTAGTAGCGCTCATCTAGCCGCGGTGTTCAACTCTCGCTGTGTGTGTGGTGACTCACGCTCCTCCTCGTGCTCCTCGGAGTCGAACGAGGTAGGCGTGACGGTCTCGTCGGGCTCGCCCCGCTCGGCGTCGCGCTCGCCGGCCGCGCGGTACAGCTCCGCGCGCGCCTCCACCACGTCCCGCACGATCTCTGCCGAGTGAGTAAAGGACATGACCACGTTAGCGATAGTTAGTTGATTGCTTGCATATCGATAGAATGCGCTTTGGATGACTTTCAGATATAATCGTTTTTACATCTGCGGTGTTTCCCACCGAACAGTAACACCGTAGGTATAGTCGCAATGATTGCTTGCTTACCTATAATAACGTCTCGACTCGTGATGATAGACTCGATTTCTTTCGACACCTCGTCTATAAGCCACGGCATGAACTCCTCGTCGATACCTGCAAATAAAAAAATAAACATATTTAGGAATTTTCTTTATTTCAGAAATGAAACGGCGTTGGCAACACAAGGTTCGTCCCGCGTGAAGTACTGACCGCGCTCGATCCGCTCCATGAGGTAACCCTGGTCGCGCAGTCCCGCCAGCACGGAGGGCAGCAGCTCAGCCACGTAGCCCTGCACCAGCACGGCGGCTGCCGCTCGCTCGCGCGCCTCCACGGCCGCCACCTGTGCCACGCGCGCTTCCGCCACGCGCCGTTCCTTCTCCTGGTGCAGGCGCAGGTCGTGCGAAGCCAAGCGCTGCCGCTCCGCCAGCTCGGCGTCGCGCAGCTCGCAGTAGCGGCGCTGCTGCTCGCGCAGCGTGGCCAGTTCCTCCTCCTGCGCCACTTCCGCCAGCGCCTGCTCAGTTGTCTTGCCCACCAGCACCTCCAGGATGGGCTGCACCTCCAGGTCGAAATCGAACAACTGCGCAACAAGTGGAGTTGTGAACCACCTTCTATGCCTATTCTATACTAAGTACGAGGTGAAGTGAACATGATGTGCACTCACGTCTCCGGGGTAGATCTGCGTGGCAATGTCGGCGCCGGTTTTGGCGGGCACGTACACGGGCGTGGCCGGCCGGTCCACGAACAGGTCCGTCTGCACGCCCACGTCCATCTCCACGCCCTTGTCGAATAGCTGCAACCACGACACGATCTCATAGAAGTTTACTTGTCTAACCCACGGTAAGGCGTTACCTAACGAGCGATTGCTCATTCTAGTCACGAGCGATCAGAGTGTTCGCGGGCAATTTGAATGTTCTAAGAATGCGCGCTGGCTCGGCGTCAAGGACACACTAAGCTTTCCTTGACCGTTCAAAAGTGTCCGCCCTTGTCTAGCGACTTTGTAACGGGTGATTGAGTGATTTGGTGCGTTCTTTCGAATAAGTTTATTCTAGGGTTGTAACGATGCCTCTGATCAATCAAACGAACCTTTGATCTAGAAACGACCGTCCTTGTTTTTGCTCTAATTGTTTATTTTTTTTGTTCGGTTTAAACTAGTTGTCAAGGTCTTTTTAGCGGAAGCAGAGCGCGGAGGCGGATGCGGAGGTGAAGAAAAGATTAATAATTCAATACTTGCTGCCCCAGAAGGAGGGTAAAGTTTTCAATGCTATAGAGACTAGCTAAAGTAGGCTCATCTTTCATGGGGTACTGTTTGAGATGCTATAATAAAATTCCACAAAGTATTCTTGATCTGACCGAAACGAAATTTAAAAAATGCATTAAACGCACACTATGTAAGCAAGCATATTACAAGTTGGACGATTATATCGCTGATAAAAATGCTTGGCTCAATGCCGGTCGTGCCCCACAAGGACAGGGGCGCATAAATGGATAGCATTAAATAATATGTTGGAGCTGCTGAAGATTGTACAACTATCTTTGCATTGTATAAATTCAATCTCTTTAGTATTATATAACCGCATCGCCCATATTGTGTGAGTACTATGTACTAGAAAGCTGTCATTCGCTGGTAACTTACGTCTTTTCTTGACTTGAATGTGCCCTGGCGGTTAAGGGTATGTCATGCTCACTCAAATGTCTCGCTGATGGAGGCGCGTGTGTCGGATCATTTAGTTCCCTTCAAAATGGTTGAGTTGAATGGTGCCGATACATCCGTCATGTTCGTGAACGCGGTAAGTTGTGACTGGTCATCTCTTGGTTGCCACGGTTTATTTGAATTAATTATTTTATTTTTACTATGGACACTTTTAAAGTACACATCTTGCTACATCGTTCTCACATAATGTACCATCTCATCATAAATGATGTAACCAAGTTATTGTAAAAGTATTCCGATTTAAAAGAGAGTCCATGGAGTTTCTTGCCCGTTCTTCTCCATAGAGATCTACGTTAGGGAATGGGCAACTACAGTACTTTCACAGTTTTTATGCCTTGTGACTGGGACTGTATCTATTTTTTTCATTGTTGTTTTTGTTTCGACAATTCAAAAGTGCCTGTAACTGGGCTATTTGAAATAAATGCTTTGATTTTGATTTTTGGTCATCTCTTGGTTGTCACGGCTTATTTGAATTAATTATTTTATTTTTGAATTGTTTTTACTATGGGCACTTTTAACGTACACATCTTGCTACATCGTTCTCACATAATGTACCATCTAAACAAAAATGATGTAACCAAGGTATTGTAAAAGTATTCCGATTTAAAATAGTGTCCATGGAGTTTCTTGCCCGTACTTCTCCATAGAGATCTACGTTAGGGAATGGGCAACTACAGTACTTTCACAGTTTTTATACCTTGTGACTGGGACTGTAGCTAATTTTTATTGTTTCTTTGTTTCGACAATTCAAAAGTGCCTGTAACTGGCCTACTTGAAATAAATGCTTTGATTTTGATGATTTTGATTTTTTTAAAACTTGCTCCTTCCACATCATGGCAAGAACGGCAAATAATAAAAACAACTGTGCCGGTTGTAAGCACGACGGCTAATCAAGCTATACAAACCCAGTTTATACGGACCTCTCATTGTATAGGAAACTAGCTGACCCGCGAAACTTCGTCTGCGCCGCATAAGAGAGAGAGTCAACTTTGAAAGATAATGCTATCGCGGACTTTTTTTAGATTTTGTTTATTAGGAACGATTCCGTCATAAATGATTGTTGCGTAACCTTAACCTTTTACGCAGCGCACGCAACGGAAGCTCTCAAAAGGAATATTTTCCCTGTTTTTGCAACATTTCTCATTGATGCTCCGCTCCTATTAGTTGTAGCGTGATGTTTTATAACCTCCCCTCGATAAATGGGTTATCCAACACTGAAAGAATTTTTCAATTCGAACCAGTAGTTCCTGAAGTTAGAGCGTTCAACCAAACTAACTATTCAGTTTTATAATATTAGTACAGGTTCAAGTAGGTAATAATTTAATTATTTAATTTCTCGGAAATATTTGCATTAATCGCTAAAATATTCTACTTATAGTTACAGTCATACTCCAGCTAGGTCGAAAGTCCTCATCAAGGTCCATGAAATGGGCCGAGACACGATAAAGCTGCTGTAAACTGTGGCGGACCTCTTGCAACTGCCTTCCGTCTCCATCGTCAGACCTTCTATGACAGTCATACTCCAGGCAGGTCTAAAGTTCTCACCAAGGCGTATGAAATGAGCCCAATAACAATATAAATGCAGTAAACTGTTGAGGCCCTTTTGCAACCGCCTTCCGTATCCATAGTTAGACCATCGATGACAGTCATACTCCAGCTAGGTCTCAAGTTCTCATCAAGGTGCATGAAATGAGCCGAGACACGATACAGCTGCTGTAAACTGTTGCGAACCTCTTGCGACTGCCTTCCGTCTCCATCGTCAGACCTTCGATGACAGTCATACGCCAGCTAGGTTTAAAGTTATCATCAAGGTGCATGAAATAAGCCGAGACACGATACAGCTGCTGTAAACTGTTGCGAACCTCTTGCGACTGCCTTCCGTCTCCATCGTCAGACCTTCGATGACAGTCATACGCCAGCTAGGTTTAAAGTTATCATCAAGGTGCATGAAATAAGCCGAGACACGATACAGCTGCTGTAAACTGTTGCGAACCTCTTGCGACTGCCTTCCGTCTCCATCGTCAGACCTTCGATGACAGTCATACGCCAGCTAGGTTTAAAGTTATCATCAAGGTGCATGAAATAAGCCGAGACACGATACAGCTGCTGTAAACTGTTGCGAACCTCTTGCGACTGCCTTCCGTCTCCATCGTCAGACCTTCGATGACAGTCATACGCCAGCTAGGTCTAAAGTTATCATCAAGGTGCATGAAATGAGCCCAAACACGATATAGATGCTGTAAACTCTTGAGGACCTCTTGCAACTACCTTCTGTCTCCATCGTCAGACCTTTGACGCCAGTCATTCTCCAGCTAGGTCTTAAATTCTCATCAAAGTGCATGAAATGAGCCCAAACACGATTTTGAAATTTTAAATGGGACTATCTTTGAGATTTCCGATCTTTACGATATTCACTGAAAAAAGAAGCATGCATTTCGTACTTCTCTGTAAAAAGTTATGCATGGTCATACATAATACATAAAAAGTATATATACGCGTCGAATAATAATTAATACTACGATACGAATTTAATCAACTTTTGTGTCTACCGGCACGGCGCGGCGCGTCGTACTAATTAAATTTTAGAACACAAAAGCTGCTATTGTGACTAAACTATGATAGTTAGATACGGACTTTTTTGTAGGTAATAATGAGTACTTTAATTATGTAGTACATAATTTTTAAGTATCATCAATATTTTTCTCAGCGCACGCCAAATAATGAATTTTATAGGCAAAATTTTGCTACTTTGGGTTACATTATTGCCATTTTCTTAAGGATCTCTATTTTTTTTTTTAAATAATTTATAGCCTATGTTACTTCCTGATAATTTAGCTTTCTATTGGTGAAAAAATGGTTCAAATCGGTCCAGTAGTTTCGGAGCCTATTCAGTACAAACAAACAAACAAAAAAATCTTTCCTCTTTATAATATTAGTATAGATAAAGCGAGGCCAAGTTATACTACAAAAGTACAGCTTCATGTGCCGCCGTGTGTACAGCAGGAGTTTCAAAAAACGATCGCATCAAAACAAGTCGCACTTACGACCTTTTTCTATGACAAACATTTTGCACACATACACGATCTTGTATATCGCACTCTTTCATCATTATCTAGTCAGAAAGAGTGCAATATAATGATCATTTGCCTTAGTGATTAGCCTGTCATGTCGCGACGGCGTATTATTTTAGTGGTATTTAATTTCAAACTAAAAATTATAATATGTTTATCTGGCTTAGCGGTTAACGCTATAGTTAAAATGTCTCGCACGTTGTAGCCAGCCTGCGTTCGAACCCAAGTGACATTACACTTCTTGTGTTTTAATTATGAATGAATGATACGTTAGACCCGATGAGATATGTTTCTCTAAGTATTAGTTGAACTTATTATTAACAAAAAAGAGGAGGGTGAATGTGAAACAAAATAAACCTCTGGATTGCACAAAGTAATAGTTATGACGGTGTTAGTTGGTGAACTTTGTTACGAGCGTTCGTGTTATTATTACGATTATCGTGTTGTTTGTTTGTCTTTATTCAAGATGCAAGCTAATAATAGTACTGATGCCAAGGCAAATATTATCGCTTTGCTTAAAAATGGGCTTAATATTTCTCAAATTCAACTGAAACTGGCTTAAGTGTAAGTTATTTTTAAAGATTATAATTATTATGCTAACGACCCAAGAGCTAGACTGACCCAACACTATACAGAAGACATTCCGGATGTCAGCCTGTACGAGATTAGGATAGCTCTTAAACAGCTTAAAAACAACAAGGCACCGGGTGATGACGGAATTACGGCCGAACCCCTGAAGGCGGGTGGAAAACCGGTACTTAAGCCCCTTCAGAAGCTGTTTGATTCCGTCATACTCGAAGGGAAAACGCCGCAGGCATGGTGCAGGGGTGTGGTGGTACTCTTCTTCTAAAAGGGCGACTATGCCCGGCTGAAGAACTATAGGCCCATCTCACTTCTAAGCCATGTCTACAAGTTGTTTTCAAGAGTCATCACGAATCGTCTCGCGCCCAGGTTTGACGATTTTCAGCCTCCCGAACAAGCCGGATTCCGAAAAGGCTTTAGCACCGTAGACCACATACATACGCTGCGGCAGGTTATACAGTAGACCGAAGAGTATAACCTGCCTCTCTGCTTAGTGTTTGTGGACTACGAGAAAGCCTTCGATTCGATCGAGACTTGGGCTGTACTGCGGTCTCCCCAACGGTGCCAAATCGACTATCGGTACATCGAGGTGTTGAAGTGTTTGTACAAAAACGTCACCATGTCAGTCCGACTTCAGGACCAGACCTCGGAACCAATCCTTCTGCAGAGAGGTGTGAGACAGGGAGACGTCATATCTCCGAAACTGTTCACCGCTGCACTGGAGGATATCTTCAAGGTTCTGGACTGGAGAGGGCTAGGCATCAACGTCAATGGCGAGTACATCTCTCACCTTCGATTTGCCGAAGATATAGTGCTCATGGCTGAGACCATGGAGGTCCTCAGTATAATGCTCGATGACCTTAGTAGAGCTTCCGAAAGAGTGGGTCTTAAAATGAACATGGACAAAACCAAAATCATGTTGAATGCGCATGTAACACCCACTCCTATCAAGATCGGAGACTCTACACTCGAAGTTGTAGACGATTATGTCTACCTGGGACAAACGATCCAGTTAGGTAGGTCTAACTTCGAGAAAGAGGTCAATCGTCGAATCCGACTCGGCTGGGCAGCGTTTGGGAAGTTATGTGGTATCTTCTCGTCCAACTTACCGCAGTGTCTCAAGACGAAAGTCTATGACCAATGTGTGTTGCCAGTGATTACATACGGGACCGAAACGTGGTCGCTCACAATGGGCCTTATCAGAAGGCTTAAAGTCACCCAAAGGGCAATGGAGAGGGCTATGCTCGGAGTTTCCCTGTGTGATGAAATCAGAAATGAGGACATCCGCAAGAAAACCAAGGTAACCGACGTAGCCCGAAGAATAACCAAACTTAAGTGGCAGTGGGCAGGGCACATTGCTCGCAGAACGGACGGCCGATGGGGCCGAAAAGTTCTGGAGTGGCAACTGCGAACCGGAAGACGCTGCGTTGGGAGGCCTCCCACTAGGTGGATCGATGACCTGGTGAAGGTTGCAGGGATCCGCTGGATGCGACATTGGGGACACTTGGGGGAGGCCTATGTCCAGCAGTGGACGTCTTTCGGCTGAAATGATGATGATAATTATTATGATGATAGTTGTGGTTTGTGATTTTCTTATTATTAAATAAATTGCTAGTTGCAAGATTAATCAATTAATCATATTTTGGTTTTTAGAGAAATACTGTGAGCCGTTGGGTAAAGAGGTTTTGAGAGAGAAGGTAGTCTGAAGAGTCGTCTAAGAAGTGAAAGGCCGCCACTTATTAACCCGACTCAGCGACGTTTCATGGTGGAAGAATATGAAACAAATGGTTTCATTCCAACTATAATGTTTGCAGATCAATTTGATACCTCATTGCAAACTGTTCATTGTCCACTCCATGCTGAAGGTTTACATCGGAAGCCAGCTAAAAAAACATTTTTAACACAAAAACACAAGGAGGAACGACTACGTTTTGTCTTGGAGATGACTGTATTTTCTGACGAGAAGACTTTCAAGTCTTGCCAAAAGGAAGACTTCATCTATGGCGAAAAGTTAATAAGTAGACGGGGTAACTAAATATTTAGTAATATTAACATTTCCGTAATCAAATTTTAAACTTAATGTTCTTATATTGGGGTTTACTTTCAATCTTCTTATCGTCAAGAAAATGAACACTTAAGCTATAATCTCAATAGTCATTGTGACGTTATATAAAAAAAAAACACGTTCATAAAGTCTAACTCATATATTAGTTTTCAATGAACTCTGCTGAATATCGATACCTATACCTATAAAAAGTGGGTATCAACAATTAAGAAAACCGTAACCGTAAGGAAACCGGCATGTCCTAGAATCAAAAAATCGAAGACATGTGACATCTACCAACCCGCACTGGGCCCGCGTGGAGGATTATAGCCCATTCCCTCTTATGGAGAGGAGGCCGCCCTAGCAGTGGGAACATTATAGGCTTATTATGCTATGCTAATTGGGTATACAACAAAAAATCTTATGAATAGGTGATAAGCGTATTAAAAGGGAAAGAATTCCTGCAATGTTCAAATTGTAACTCGAGAAACGATCTACTCTGTTATCAATACTACTGCCAAGGGATATGGAAGTGTCGGACAAAGCGATATGGAAATGTCAAGTTTGGTTAAAGCAAGTTATCGAAAACAAACAACACTGATACACCGGTACGATTATCGCGAAACGATAGCCCTGTAAGTTCGCCTGACGATGATTCTAAACAAACTACAACAGTTCAAACAATTCAGCGCCTTGATTTTGGATTTTCATACCTCTCTAGACTTCGTCAACGAAAAATATGAAGAAATGAAAGTTACTCTTGAACACAACTCCTCTATATTTCAAGTGTTGGAAAGAGAGAATAGCAAGTTGCAATCATCCATACAAGACCTCAATAAGCGTATTAACCTAATGGAACAACACAATAGAGCCACCAACATGGAAATGCAAAACGTGCGAGAGAACCGCTCGGAAAACATTGTCACTACTATATTGCAAATCAGTAATACTACCAAAACTATTACATATACTACTGCCTTATGCACCAGGACTGTTAAAAAAGACACCCAAAATGCCCGCCTCAGGTCTATCCTCGTAAAGTTCAATACCCCGAGAATTCGGGACTATTTCCTCGCCGCGGTAACCAACTACAACAAAAGCAACACCAACAACAAACTGAACACAAGCCACCTCGGCATTGCAATGGATAAATCAACTCCAATCAACGTTGTTGAACACCTGTTAGTAGATAATAAAGCCTTGCACGCGGCGGTAAGACTTCGAGGCAAGGAGCTTGGTTACAAATACGTGTGGGTGCGTAATGGCAGAATTTTCATGAAGAAGACTGACCAATCTGAACGTATTGTAATCACTTATCAGGAGGTCTTACATACTGTCAGTTGATATAATCTAATTTTTAAATTCTGTTTTTTTATTGTGCTGTGCAAGATAACATGTATAACCTGTTCATATTCAATCATACTCTGAAGATATACGAGGAGGGATCAAAAAGTAGTGAGAATGAGATAGAATATAATGACTATTGATAACTTAATAATTTATTTTTCTACATAGTTTCCGAGTCTCTCTACACACCGAGTCCAGTGCTTTTCCAAGGCTTCAATCCCTTTCACAAAAAAAGTTTTGTCTTCATCACCTCGTTATAGTCTTCGTACCTGTTTCCCCTTAAGTATTTTTTTCAATTTGGGGAACAGATAAAAATCGCTAGCCGCCAGATCTGGTGAATAAGGGGGGTGGTCAACCAATTCGAAGCCAGCTTGCTGAATAGCAGCCATCGCAACTGCCGACCTGTGCGCGGGTGCGTTGTCGTGATGAAACAGCACGGCCCTTCGAAGTTTCCCTCTCCTTTTCTCTTTGATGGCATTCCTCAACTTGGGAATTAAAGCTACATAATATTGGCCTGTAATAGTGGTTCCACGCTCCAGGTAATCAATCAACAATATCCCTTCTGAGTCCCAAAATATTGAGGCCATAACCTTGCCAGCCGATGCCATGACACGAAACTTCTTCGGGGTCGGTGATGATGGCCGTTTCCATTGCGAAGATTGCTGTTTTATCTCGGAATCAAAATGATGGATCCATGTTTCGTCCATTGTTACGAAACGAGACAAAAAGTTTTCAGAATCTTCTTGAAACTTATCCAACAATATCTTCGAAATGTCAAGTCGATTTTGTTTCTGACTGTCGGTTAACATTCTCGGCACCCATTTTGTGGAGACTTTTTTCATATTCAAAGATTGTTTCAATATGGGTTGAATACTTCCATATGAAATGCCCGTTTCTTGAATTAAGTATCGGATGGTAACTCTTCGATAGCTCAATACAATTTTCTCGACTTTCACAACATTTTCTTGGGTGACTGACGTCGATAGACGGCCGCAACGATGTTCGTCTTCCGTGCTCGTTCTCCCTACTCGAAATTGAGAAGCCCACCTTGCGACAGTGGAATACGGCGGAGCAGACTCTCCTGATGTGGCCTCCAAATCGCAAAGAATCTCTTGCGTCGTTAACTTTTTTAAACAGAGGTATTTAATAACGGCTCGCACTTCGTTTTTCTCCATTTTCGAAACCACGTTCCGACACGAAGCAAACAAATGACTACATTCAGAAAAAAACAAAAGAGAATCGAAGATTTTTTTCTTTATTAATATTACAAATATGTATCTGAGCTATGCCTGCCAGTATTTTTTTTTTCTTACCAAGGAGTATGTCGTTCTCACTACTTTTTGATCCCTCCTAGTACTATCAAAACCACGTACGTTTTAAGACTACAATATAGTTGTGCTTATGGAGACTTGGCTGAACGGTGGCATCTACGACTCAGAACTATTTGACGATAGATAATATGTAATCTATAGGCGAGATCGCAAGTAAAGTAGATATAGAGCACGTAGACACGGAGGCGGCGTCTTGATAGCTGTAGCTAGGTATTTAAATTCATGTCGTATGTCACACTGAGAAAGTCATTGTGAGGATTTGTGGATTTCCATTAATACGGTCTATTCTGGAAATAAGAAAAACACGATGTACATTTGTGGCGTCTACTTACCTCCCCCGATAAACCAAGAAACCATCCAAACATTCCTAGACTTAGCTCAAAATGCCCTGGACAAAAGCGAACGTGTTATCATTGGTGACTTTAATCTTAGTACTATAACGTGGAAAAATAATTAGGAAAGTCAGGTGAGTCACGCTACTCTTTGCCCTACCGACAATAACGATGTTACCAAACACTTCCTCGATTATATTTCTATGAATGACTTAGGTCAGTATAATTACCTAACAAATAACAAATCTAGAACACTAGATCTAGTTCTTTGTAATGCTGCAGTACATAACCTGATAGGTTGCCAAACACATCTGACACAAGAAGATCCTTTACATCCACCGCTCGAGTTCGCTATACCCACGTTCAACAACATAAATTCCCAAAAAACAAAACCGGCCACTAAACCTAATTCCTTTAAGGCAGACTAGGACAAAGTCTATAGACTGGGAAAGTTCAATGGGAGGCTGTGCCTCGGTTGGAGATATGGTCAATATGTTAGATGATATTTTGCACGACGTTATAAACCAACACGTGCCACTGAAAACGATATTTAGGAAGGAGTACCCGGCATGGTACACGCCCAAGCTTAAACGACACACTTTAAAGAAAAACACAAATTTCGGGTTAGAGTAAAAAAATACGATAATTCCCTTGACATTATATCATTTGAAACACTGCGTACTGACTGTAGCTAGTGGAGAACGATTTGCTACAAAAAAAAATATCGAGAGGTTAGAAATCTCGGTTTTAAAAAGCTCTAAAATCTTCTGGTCTTTCATTAAAAATAAAAGGAAATCCAGCAGCAATTATCCCGCAGTAATCTATTACAACAACGAAACTGCTTCAACTGGCCACGACATATGCAACTAGTTTGCTGAAAACTTCGCAGTTGTCTATAACACTACGACGTCCTCGCAACCGTCAAAATAAATGACGAATTAACATAAGCAACTCGCCGACTCTCTGTAAACTGGAACTCAATGCTAGCGAAATATTCCGAACAGTAAAGCGTATGAGATGACGGTATTCTTCCCGTGTTTATAAAAAGATGTGCAAAAACGCTGGCTTTACCTCTTAGCATTATATAAAACGTATACGGATAAAAAAGGCAAAAAAAAAACAAAAGACGGTATTTTTCCTGACCAATGGAAAAAGGTGCTGGTCGTGCCCATTTTCAAAGCAGGGCAAAAGAGCATGGTGTCATACTACAGACCCATTTCTATTTTAGTCATCTTCGCCAACGTATTTGAGAAGCTTATAACCGAACGTCTAACATCGCATGTAAAACACCTTCTCACCAGCAACCAACACGGTTTTATCAAATACAAATCTACGACCACTAATCTCATGCGTTACGTGTTGGCTCTATCTGAATCCTTAGATAAACGTATTCCTGTTGACACCATTAACACTGACTTCAGTAAGGCGTTCGATAAGGTGGATTATTCTCTTCTTATAGCGAAACTCCAGCACTTGGGTGTAGGAGGATCAATGTTAAAGTGGTGTCAGTCTTACCTCAGTGACCGGTCGTCAAAAGTAGTGATGAGAGGCTATCATTCAAAGTCTTTTAAAGCCACATCCAGTTCCACAAGGGTCACATTTAGGCCCAATTCTCTTCAACATCTTCATTAACGACATCACGCACTGGTTTAGGCATTCAAAATTCTATCTATTATTGGCCGATGCCATGAAAATAGTTTTTATTTATTTATTTATTCACATGACATGTTTCCTCCTTTGCCATTACAGATATTAGATCTAATGCGACAAAGTAACTTAAAATATTTTTAACTATAGTTTACATGCTACACAGTACGTGGCCCTTGTGAACACACCCAGTGTACAGGTGAATATGTCTATGGCATCCACTAACGTGTTGAGAATGCACAGCGCACAAGTTAGTGGTGCGCGCCCCAGTAGGTTAGTGCGCGCACTCGGCAACCACCAGCAGCTGCGCCGCGCCGCCGCGCCACGTACCTATCCGGTAAATTAGACCCTATTTCTGATAGTATGCCTGAGTTTTGTATACTACCTCTTAAAATTTTGAATAGATACGTTGCCAGTGCTACTTCACGCCTAATTTCTAATTTGTAGTAGCCCACCGTAGCGAGACAGAATAGGGTAGGATACAATAACGGGTATCCTGGGTATCTCCCATACAGCTTTAAATAAATAAATATGACGAATTTGTTGTGTATCCGTTCGAGCATATTTTTCTATTTTATTTCACCGAGCTCCAGACGGCCGCATTATATTCCAGATGACTCCTCACAAGAGCCTCATACAAAGCCCTCAATGCACTGATGTTTCTGAAGTCATTTGCCTGGCGCAGCACAAATGCCAGATTCCAGTACGCCTTTTTAAAAACGTGAATTACGTGTTTGCGAAATTGCAGATCAGTGGTGAAATGAATGCCTAAATTTTTAACCTCCATGACACGCTGCAGCAGCTCACCGTCCATGCTGTACTGGTGGTGTTGTGGGATTCGTTTGCGTGTGAATGAAAGCACCGAGCACTTTGATACATTAAAGTATAGCTTATTGTAGTCTTCTTCTTAGTGTCGATGGCAATCTAATTTGTGTCAGCCCAGAACTGAGCTACTAGTTTGGCGCTTTCGGTAGCGTCCATCAGTTCCTGTAGTGAACAAACAACACGATATTAAGTGCCCCATCGTTTGTAGAACAGCACCACAGTTACACTGCAGGGCAGAGTCATTAATGAATCTCCACCTGAGCAGGTTTGCCTTGCTGCGACCAACCTGGGTACGGAGTCTATTTAAAGACTTCCAGGTCAGCCATGGCAACTCATGTCCAGGTGGGAGATTTTCAGCAGGTGGAACGAATGGGTTAGGTAAGGATGCACTACCTCGCCACAGCTTTAGTCTTTCCGGAGACCGCTCGCCAGTGACAGGGGCGACACACTTCAGAAAGCTGTTTCGGCTTTTCAGCCTTTGCGACACGAGGGTGTTTAGATGTAAAGGGTGTCGTGTGTCTGAAATCATTTTGGCTCTTTCGCTAGAGCTCGCCACTGTTCTACGAACATCTGGTGTCTCCTGCCAGTGGATACAGCATCTGTACCGGGGTCGGTTTAAGGCAACCAGTGATGATCCGGCACGTTTCATTCAGAGCTGTATCCACTAACTTTGCGTGGGCTGAACGCCCCCACACGGAGCATGCAAATTCACCAGCTGAAAAAGATAGCGCCACTTTGAAGAGATTAGTCGCCGTAAAATAATGTTGCGAGTGTGCACCTTCTGCTTGATGGTATGTCAGTTTTTGCTGAAAGTCAGTCATCTGTCCAGAGAAACCCCAAGATACTTTGGAAAGTTACTGTGCTCGATAGACACCCATCCCAAACGATGTTAAGACTCCGCCTTGCCGTCCGCAATGTGGTGGCTTGGGAGGTGAGGGCAAGGTCGTTTGCGTAGAGGAAGCGGGACGTATTCGGGCTTGATGGTTGGTCGTTGGTGTATAGTATATTAAATAGAAGCGGTGCCAAGACACTACCTTGGGGCAGGCCTTTGTTTTGTGCCCTCCAGCGACTTTTATCTGAGAGAAGGTGGACCTGGAAACGGCGGTTGTGGAGAAGTTCCCGGAGTATTCGAACAAACTTCTGATCGCTGCTGAACAGCCGCTTGAGGTTGACTGTATCGTAGGCAACTGAGAGATCCAAAAACACAGCGCCTGTGATCATCCCTTCCTCGAAACCATCTTCAATGTGTTGAACGAGTTTGAGGGTCTGGTTACTGCAAGACTTGACGGGTCTGAAACCAGCTTGCTCTGGGATTAATTTCGGGTCAATCACGCTTGTAAGAGGGTTCAGCAACAGTCTCTCGAAAAGCTTGTATGTATGGCACAGTAGAGAGTTTGGTCGGAAGTTTTTTGGGTCGTCTACTGCTTTATCTGGCTTGGATATAGCTATGACCTTAGACTTTCTCCAGAGACGAGGTATTGAAGCTGATTCCAGACAATTATTGAATAGTTGCAGCAACCACGACACAGCGACTGGGCCAAGTTGTTTTATCTGCTCAACTGAGATGTCGTCCATTCCGGAGGCTTTCTTTTTTTCGGCTTTTTTTCTTAAGGCCCCTATTCGCTACGACGATATCAGTAAGGTTGAACGGTTTACCAATATCGTTGCAAGCGCTGTCAAGGTTTTGTGACTTCGGAGCCTTACTGGGACGGCGTGTTGGTTTGCCATTTGCAAGCAGTTGGCGAGCTACCTGGTTGGCAGTAACTTGGCTTGGTGGTGAAGGATGAGGGGACTCACTAGTCAGCTTTCTAATAGTGCTCCAAGCTTTTTTACTATTATGAGTCATATCGATACTGGTTACAGTGTTGATCCACCTCTCCTGCCTGTTTTCACCTAATTTCGATAGCAGCATTTCTCCAGCTAGCGTAGTTTCCTCCGAGAAAGGGTCAGTCTGATACAATGACTCAAAGCGGGTCAGTAGTTCACAGGTGTCGACAGCCCTGGAATGTAGGAAGTCCTGCAGCCCCTTGGGATGTATCTTCGGGAAATAGTGGACACGATGTCAACAAATTTGTCGTAGTTGCCCTGCTAGGGTTGGCAAGACATTCAAGAGGGCGTCGTCAATCGAACGCGCGAAGGACTCCCAGTCCGCCTTGGTGTAGTTAAATCGGCGCTTGAAGGGGAATCTTACAGACTGGACTACGGGTTTGATGCAGCACATTATAGGTCTGTGCTGAGTGCGAGGAATAGGCGAACATACGTTTTTAGAGCACTGTGAGCTGATAGATGAGCTGGCAAAGATAAGGTCTGGGTTGTATCCGCGCTTCCAGCGGCCACTATTAAATGAGGCCGGTTGTTTGGCATCAAGAATCAGCGTCAAGTCATAGGCCCACTCCTCGACTACTTCTCCGCCAGCATCCGTGTCATTGTAGACCCAGGTGAGGTGCGCATACGCGCCGCAGCTAAATCGCACGCCTCATCAACCAAATGGATTAGGTTAGGTTAGAACTGTGAACAAAGCGCGTGAGACGAGCGAGCGCCAGCACCGTAGCTTCGGCTTGCTGGCCGGCGAACCGGCCAGCCTCAGCCACGGCGGCGAGTGTTAAAACCACCTGCTCGTCAACTAGCGAGCCGCCTCGGCCCTCCGCGCCTACGCGGGTTTAAATTACACTCTAGGGGTAGGGCAGACAAGACCACATGGAGTCGGTTTTGCAGCGATTCGTTTCTGTCACTGACTTATGTAGCATAATATAATTATTGACTTTTTATGACACTATTTTAATTAAATAATGAGAAAGCAAACAAGTAACCGGCTATATTATATTTGTGACCAAATAATATTCCGTAAAATGTTGTTTCGGTGTGGTGAAAATATGGCAAATATATCATTTGGCAAATGAAAAATCATCAAAAGAGGCTTCGGCCAATAGCAAAAAGTTATTTAGTAAATCGGCGAAATATAGTTCGGTAAAATAAAACATATGACACATGATACTTCGATGATCTAAACATATGACAAATAAAGCATATGACAAAAGAAACGTCGGTCAATAGTTACCAGTAAAATGAAATTCGAACAAAAAAATTTCGGAAAAGTTTCGTGATTTTGAAAGGCAATGCAAAAAAAATTGTCTGGTAATGGAAATATCTGCCAAAAAATACTCATGGGCATAAGGGTTACATAAAAGGAAAGTATGATTAATATGCTCATAATTTTATATTTTATCTAAGGATTGCTAAATAAAGCAATGAGTTACTATTAGAATACATCAAAATGTATAGGTCCAATCTAAAATAACATAATTTTAGACCGGACCGGACCGGACCTATAAATTTTGATAATAAGAATATTATATTTGTTCTAATACGGGGGAGGAGAAATAAATTAGACCTCTTACTCGAAGTTAGACCTACCTAACCGGACCATTTGTCCCAGGTAGACATAATCGTCTACAACTTCGAATGTGGAATCTCCGATCTTGATATGATTTGGTGTTACATGGGCATTCAACATGACTTTGGTTTTGTCCATGTTCATTTTAAGACCCACTCTTTCGGAAACTCTACTGAGGTCATCGAGAATTGTACTGAGGTCCTCCATGGTCTCAGCCATGAGCACTATATCGTCGGCCAAGCGAAGGTGAGAGATGTATTCGCCATTGACGTTGATGCCTAGCCCTCTCAAGTCCAGAACCTTGAAGACATCCTCCAGTGCAGCGGTGAACAGTTTCGGAGATATGATGTCTCCCTGTTTTACACCTCGCTGTAGAAGGATAGGTTCCGAGGTCCGGTCCTGAAGTTGGACTGACATAGTGGCGTTTTTGTACAAACATTTCAACTCCTCAATGTACCGATAGTCGATTTTCACCGTTGGATACTCTGCATTACAGCCCAAGTCTCGATCTAATCGAAGGCTTTCTCGTAGTCCACAAACGCTAAACAGAGATACAGGTTATACTCTTCGGTCTTCTGTATAACCTGCCGCAGCGTATGTGGTCTACTGTGCTAAAGCCTTTTCGTAATCCGGCTTGTTCGGGAGGCTGAAAATCGTCTAACCTGCGCGCGAGACGATTCATGATGACTCTCGAAAACAACTTGTAGACATGGCTTAGAAGTGAGATGGGCCTATAGTTCTTCAGCCGGGCATTGTCGCCCTTTTTGAAGAAGAGTACGACCACACCCCTGCACCATGCCTGTGGCGTTTTCCCCTCGAGTATGACGGAATCAAACAGCTTTTGAAAGGCCTTAAGTACCGGTTTTTCACCCGCCTTCAGGAGTTCGGCCGTAATTCCATCATCACCCGGTGTCTTGTTGTTTTTAAGCTGTTTCAGAGCCATCCTAATCTCGTACAGGCTGACATCCGGGATGTCTTCGGTATAGTGTCGGGTCAGTCTAGCTCTTGGGTTGTTTGCTAGATTTACAGCGGGTTAACTGGTTGAAGTGTACAACTGCCCATAGAATCTCTCGAGCTCCCTCAGTAGCACCGGTTTGGCGGATACAATGCTGCCATCGACGGTCTTCAGTTTCGTGAGCTGGATCTGCACAATAGCCAGATCTCTTGCAAATACTTTTATTCCACTCAATTGCGCATTTAATACGCTCGGTATTAAAGCGCCGGAGGTAGTTTTTCAAGGATTTAGAGATCCGTCTATTGAGCTGCCGGTATTTCCACGCCTCGTCTGAAGACTGCAGGATCATCTCACGCCGCTCCTTCATGAGCTCGAGAGTATGATCAGAGAGTATTTTGTTCTTATGTGCACGACGTGTCTTGAAGAACTTAGACCCCGTCGTATGGACAGTTTCCACGAACCCATCGATTTATTCGTCCACTGAGCTTCCTAGGCACTCGAAACGATTCTAGAGTTCAAGCTAAAAGCTCTCGGGGTTTTTGGATCTGCATCTGCTGCTATTAGAATAACGTTCAAATATAATTACAACGCAATAGTTTACCTCCTCGAGGTAGTACTCGGTCTGTATGGGGTGGTGGCGGCGGCCGGGCGCGGGCGGCGGCGTGCCCGGGCGCAGGCGCGCGGCTGCCGCGCGACGCGCAAGTGCCCGCCGCCGCGTGCTCGCTGCGCGCGCCGCCATGCTCTCGATACCGTCTCCCTGGAAACGAAAAACACTCATTACTACACTAGGTTCCCTTAAAGATCAAGTAAATACCTGTCTACCAAAAACGAAATGTCTAGGTACGAGTGGTTTGTTGATTAATATCATCCGTAATAAAGTTGCTCTACTTTCTATAAAGGATTTTAATTCAATAAAAGTTTAGAATTACCAGAAACAGAACGATCGAGGACAATTATATTAGAATAATCTGCATCCCCCACTCCATATTGCTCGTAACTTTTACTATTAATGTCATTCCAATTGGATTTCCGGCATGGGCGCCGCACGGCCGAGCGAATGTGCATCATTCGAACAACTGGTACATAATCATCATCATCATCATTCTCTTGCCCTTATCCCAATTCATTTGGGGTCGGCGCAGCATGTCTTCTTCTTCCATACTTCTCTATTACTCGTCATCTCATCCGACACCTCCTTTCTTGCCATATCATTCTTTATACAGTCCATCCATCGTTTCTTTGGTCTTCCTCTACTCATAACTGGTACATAATATAATGCACAATTAGCTGATTGCTGCAATCTTGGTCTTGCGCACTCAATCGTCTACCGACATTGACAATTACTAATCAGTTAAAAATGATAAATTCTAAAGAGTCTCCAGTCAAGTCCTCTCTATGAATTTCCATCAGATTTAAAGCCAGTGTTACACGTTGGCCAAACCTTAGCCAACGAGAGCGTAGGCAATTTGATGCAAGGCGAGTGCTACAGTCTTCATATGGGTGAGGTTCGAACGATACCAATGCCAACTGTCAATGTCTACGAGTTTTGTGGATCTATCCAATGTTGGCTGAGTGTACTGAGAGAGCGAGCGCCTTTGATTTGTGCACAAAAACCGACTGTTCCGAAGTGAGACGAGTCGAGCTAACCCGAGTGGTGGCAAGGCACAACAAGAGAACCTGCTAACCCTCAACGAAGAAAAGACAAAGGTCATTTGGTTCTCTCTTCCCATCACCTTAAATCCACCACAGGAATCAGGTCAAATTAAAGACCACATTTGTACAGGCGATACACTAAACTGCAGCTGTCCGTTTCTGTCTTTGGTTCCAAATATCAAATATTTAGGGATCCACATTGACTGCCCTCTGGACTGGAAATCCTATGTCGAAACCTTATGTACACGGATCAGAAAATTAATTTTCATTTTTAAAGAACTAAGGCACTCTGCTGATCCCGTTACAGCTTTGCTGGTTTATCACAGTCTTTGTCAATCCATTATTTTATATTGTATCTCTCTTTCGGGGGGATCCTACAAAACTTCCTTACTCAAAGTTGAAAGAGCTCAAAGAGCGATCTTCAAGGTCATGCACTTTAAACGCAGAGACTTCCCGACCACACAACTGTACTCACAAGCCGAAGTATTGACTGTAAGAGAGCTATTTGTGCTCCGCGCTGTTTTATGGAAACACTCTACGCTACACCTTGACCCTGATAAGCTAAAAAGACGCAAAGGCTTTCCAATATGCGATACAGCAAAATGCCGCACTAATTCAGCCAGCCGACAGTTCACGGCAACCAGCTCCCGACTGTATAATAAAATAAATAAACTCTATCTCCATCTACCCTCTCACGAAGTCAAAATTAAACTCACCAAATGGTTGCAGAAGTTAACGTATGACGAAACTGAAAATCTTAATAAATTTGTATTCTAAATTCCTAATAACTTTATTCACTGTGTGTTATGCAAGTTTATTTTTCCTAGTGTACAAATAAATTAAATTTTATCCTTTATTTATTTTCTTTTCATTTAATTTACATTTTTAAATATTTATATACAAAGTAATATAAAAAAAAACATTTAAAAGTATAAAAAATAGTAGCCCACCAGCATCGGGAACAGCGTCCGAGCTACTGGTGGTCAGGGCTTTTGAGAGAGGAACCTCCTAACGATACGCGCCGTCTCCAGAAATACTGCTTTCTGAATCAATCCCTTGACCCAGCTGTCACGCGAGAGCCTACTCCGATGTTGCTCGAGGCTATTGGCTATTAAACCATTGACTGACACGAGTATCGGCACAATGACTGCTGTACTCACGTCCCTCATGTCGACAACTTCGCGAGCCAGATCAAGATATTTGAATTGTTTATAAAGATAAACAATTCTCTGCTTTCACAAGGTTCTCGTCATGTGGAACCGTTATTTCAACAATCATTGCGCGACGCTCCAATCGATCTATCACAACAATGTCAGGCTTATTGGCAACAATAGTCCTGTCAGTGACGATAGATTAATCCCAATACAACGTGATATTACCACCATCGAGAACTGGGTCGGGCGCATACTTATAGTATGGCACTTCTGATTCCACAAGGTTGTACATCAAAGCAAGTTACTGGTGAATAATCCTGGCAACGAGGTTGTGTCTATGCAAGTAATCTCCGTTAGCCAGACGAGAACACCCAGAAATAATGTGTCAGATTGATTCTCCCGATCGGTGGCACGCCCGACATATGTCAACCGTGCTATCCTTCACAATGTATTTCCGGTAGTTATTCGTCATCATAACTGCGTCCATTATTGCACAGACAAACCTTCGGTTTCCACGAATAGGTCACCGAAGCGCAGCCAAGATGCGGACGCTAAAAAGTCTACATCGGGTCCATGTAGGGCCCGGTAAAAGCGTCCGTGAAGCTCCTTGCCCTGCCATACCTCCTTGCGATCATTAGTGTCTAATACTCTATCTAGGCTTGCGCCAGTTCTCGTTAGCCTGAGAGAGCGGGGTGAGGCCCTTGTCCACTGAGACCACATCTCGGTGCATCCCCACGTCGACTTCTAGAAAGTATTCTCTGAGGCTGCATACCTCACGGTTGTGTAGGGTCTTAGCATTTAAGAAGCCACGACCCCCGCACTTCCGCGGGATATACAGTCTCATCACTGACGACCGTGGGTGATGCATTCGGTTTGCGGTCAGCAGTGCGCGGACCCTCCTATCCAGGGCATCAAGTTCCATCTGAGTCCATTTGAGTATGACGAAAGAATACATCAAAACCGGCATTTCCCAACTATTGAAGGCGCGCACCTTGTTTCCGCCTGACAAAAGACTGCTTAGTACTTTATTCAGGCGGCCAAAGAAGCTGTCCCTCAACGATTGTTTCATGTCGGCAGTATTGATACCTAATGCTTCCGACATTCCCAAATACTTGTAGGTTTCTGTAGAGGAGAGGGATCTAAGGTGTATGGAATCCGAGAGTTGAGTTCCCACGGATTCCATAATCTCCCCTCACTTTTCATGCCTGACTGCACATTTGTCCACACCAAATTTCATCCTGATGGAGCTACTGAAAGTTTCCGTTACCTTCAGTAGCTTCATCAATTACTAATTGTTGGGGGCAAAGAGTTTCAGATCATCCATGTAAAGAAGGTGAGATATGACCTGACCACCTCTCCTCAATCGACAGCCTAGACGTGAACCAAGGCCAAATCTAGCGATAGAACTTTCCTTTGTGAATAGCAGGCCAACTCTTGCATTAAAGTCGCTCATAATGGTGTAAAAATGTGATGGTGTAACGGCAAGAGCCTTTTAGATATCTTCATAGAAGGTGTCCACCTCTTCATCCGGGTGTTGAGATGTGGGGGCGTAGACTTGGAACGATTTTGGGAAGTATCGATCATTCAGTTTCAAGATAACAAAACCAACTCTTTGTGAGATGCTTTTGATTTTTCAACTGATAGGCTATCCTTTTATTAATAAGAAAACCTACGCCGTATGAGGAATCTTCATGACCTCTGAAAAAGAAAAGGTGACCTGACTGTAGTTTTAAAAGCTCTTCGCCTTTTCGGCGTACTTCTGACAGGCCTATGAGATCCAACTTGATAGATTCGGCCTCAACCTGAAACTCTAATAACCGTTCGTCCGTTTTTAGCTTCCTGGCGTTGTAACACGCCAGAGTCAGGGTCGTCGGGGTGTGACAGCTAGGTGACATCCAGAGATTCTTAGCACCCTTTGCCCCGCTATTACCAGAATCGCTGTCGGAACTTGGAATAGCGGGGCTGCTGGGAACTGAGCGCCGGGTTTTTTGGCAGTGTTCATATTTGAAAGAGTTTCGCCTTAAAACATCACGCTGAACAATGCGTCTTGGCGAGTTTTTCGTCATATCCTCGTCCGTCTGTCAGCAGGGGTACCACAGGTGAGGTTTGACTTGGGTGGCTAGATGATATGCCACTCCATTCCGCTAGCTAAAGTATTCACGCTGTTTTCGAGCGTCGTGATGTTTATGCATGAGGCTTCTATCTATATTACGTCATTGGTCTTATAGGCTTCTTATAGAATTTTGCCTTCTAATGCCAACCAATTATAACCTTGTTTTAAATTTCGTTATTCACAAGGTACCCACCTATGTTTCACAAATAAACTGATTGATTGATTGATTGAAGGTACCTTATTAAGATTTTCACAGCGAATTACACTTGTAATTACATTGGTAGGTAAATATTGTAATTGGGATTGAGTTAACTTGTTAATAGTTTCAATTCGCAGCATACAATTTGTTATAAGTGACACTTCTAGTAAGAACCTTGTAGTTTGTTGGGGGTCAAATAAGTGGAATATATTTACATTCCTTCAGCGGTTAATTAAGGCGAACGACCGTCTGTGCTGTGTAGAGGGGAGCCGTGACTTGTGAGTGTGACGTCATCGGCTGCTGGCCTGCTGCCGAACGGCGAGTACTAATAACACGTAATAATTATGTACCGAAGAGAGTGACAACGAAATAGTCACCGTTCGGCGTACGGTGGTACTGTCTCTTCGTTGAATCACGTTGTAATACGAGAAGAGAAGGCTACTCCAATACGAGTTATGAATTACAAGTATCACATCGCACGGAAGTGATCGCAGTGGCACAATGTCAATTTTGACATTTTCCAAGGTGTAAACGAACCTTTCACGAAGTTGCAAACTAATCATTCTACTAATAACTAATAACTCTACACAAAAATTATTGACGGAAAACAACACTTTTTTAAACTATCATGGTCACTAACATTATTACTTAAACAAAAAAAACAAAAAAAAAAACAACCCCCCCCCCCTCAAATAAAAACCCCCTCCCCCCCCCCCCCCCTCCCTTAAATATCGGGAACTCGTCAAAAATAGTAAACATGGTAAATATCCCGTTTCCTGTTTAAGTAATAACACTTTTTTGTTTGAAAAATCATAGTTTACGGTAGGACTCAATGTAACGCACTCAAAACATTGAGCTGATGGATGCATTGAATAGTACAGGGGGCAATGGATGTATTTAAAACAAAGTTAGAGTGCCTTTCGGCCTCGCTAAGGGTCTTTATACACTCATTATTTTGTGCTGCAAGCGTTCCAATGATGTCACCGTGTGTCGAAGAGAGTGTCACGAGTGTACCTGGTTTTAGACAACGCTACGTGGGTGTCAATGTCAAGTTGTGTCAACAGGAGTATCACGAGTGTCACACCGGTGCACGGTGTGTGTAGTAGCGTCTCAGCTGCAGTGGTAACGGCCCCAACATACTGCTTGTACGTAACCAGGCAAGCACTTGCCAAAATTACGAAGGAAAACATCATGAGGAAACTGGCATATCCGAGAGCCAAACAATAAATTATATATAACATCCTCAACACACATAAGCCCCGCGTGAATTATGGCCTTCTCTTTCTTACAACGAGGAGGTCTGTGGCTCAGTAATGGGGAACTAATAGACTGACTAAGCTTCGCCGATGTCAGGCAACGCACTCGGGTGTCAAGTCAAGTTGTGTCGGCAGGAGTACCACTGTGCCAGACTTGTGTAAAGGTTTATCGACAAGTGAAACACTGGTGTCATAAGTTTGCTCGAGTAGCATAATTGGGTTGAAGGTGTGTTTCCGGTGTGCCGTACTGCGCCAACTGTGACGATGTGAGGAGTATAACGAGTGTGACATGTGTCAGGGTGTTTGTGGTACTTACCGCGGCGTGCGGGTGCGACGTGATGGTGCTGCCGCGCACTACGCGTTTGTCGTGCATCACGTTGCCGTATTGCGCCCCGCCGATGCTGCCGCTGTAACAACCAACACAACATGTGTATCATCACCATAGTGTTTAGACCAAATCAGTATTAGGTGTGAAACTTCTTTACAATTCAAAAATCTACCGAATTTACGTTTTATGTTGCATTTACGGAGGTTTGGGCTAGGCTTATGGACATACAAACTTACGGATATTCGAAAATAATGCATTCAATCAAGATTCATGGCTGTCAACACCTAAATTGTCATACGAGTCATATTCGTAAAGATTTTGTACAGCAAAATTTGAAATATAACAATATCAAACATTATTTTAATGAGTCGTTGATGCTTAAAACAAATCAAATTCGAGATAAGATAAGCGAATAGTGTGACTGAAACTAAGCGAGTGCTGTTGACCTCGCAGGGCGCGCGCCGAGACCGTAAGTGGGCCACCGGCCACCGGCGCGCCGCCCCGCACACAGCCACCGCCAACAGACAAACATTCCCAGCTGTCTGAACGAGTACACTCGCTTTTATAGGTAGATTTCACGAGTGACGTCGTACCCAGTTGCCTAATAACACTCGAATAAACTGCTGTAATAGCGTCGACGTTACAAATGAGATGTGGAACAGTGCATCGCTAGGTGCAGTGTAGCTGATCTATCAGCCGGAGTGACGTACTCGCTGATGACAGGTGGCGGCGCGGGCAGTAGCCGCTGCATGCCCACCACGCCGGCCACGAGCGCGCGCACGCCGCCGAACAGAAAGCCGGCGCGCGCGCGGTGCGTCTCCGGCACTACACCATTCGGCATGATGGTCTCCTTCTTCTCAGGAATGGAACGCTTGGAGCGCGGAGGTACCGCTTTTGGCTTGCTCGCGTACGAGTACACTATCTTGTCTCTCTCTTTGGCCGGGTACAGCGCCTCGAGCCCGAGGATGCGCGCCACGTCCGGCGGCGGCAGCAGGAACTGTCCGCTGCGCACCGTAGTCACAAAGCGCGGCTTGTCACCGTCCGTGGACGCCGCGTTGCGCGAGCGGCTCTTGCGTCCCGGTGATGGGGACTTGTCCATCTTGGGTGATATCTTTTTCTCGCTTTTCGGCTCAATGATGTTGATGCGTGGATGCGATTGACTCAAAATTTTGGGCAGCGTCTGTTCCATCGAACTGACGTTTGGATTAGAAGCTGCGAGGGCGCCGTTCTTTGTGCGATATCGCGTCGGTCGGCGAAGATTGGCTTGCAGGATTTCTTTCTCTTTAAGTCGGCGGAGTTTAAAGTCTAGCGCGCGGGAGAACTTGGGGTCGAGGATGGTGTGCGTGGCTGGTGCGCCCATGCCGGCTGGCGGCGCGATGGGTGCGGGGGGCACGGGCGCGCGCTGCACCGGCTTCACCACGTGAATGCGCGGCGGCGCCGGTTCGGCCGCGGGCTGCAGCTTGTCCGCGGCGCTCTCCTCATGGTTTATGACGGTGAAGGCGCTCGTGTCGTCGGTGGGCGCGGGCGCGGGCGGCATGGCGTCGCATGTTGCGCGTGGGTCGCGTGGTGTCGTGTGGTGGCGGGCGCGGCCGGTCTGCTCGGCGGCACGCGGTCACTGGCGCGCGGCGGCCGCTGGTCAGCGCTGCCCGCCCTCCTGGCCGCACCGCGGCGGCACACACACTACAATGCGGACGTGACCGCGCAAGCGCCACGACGCCGCCGGTGAGGGTAAACAGTGGTCTGCTTTCGAAGAAACGTTTCTAGAGTGCGACTCGTATCAAGTCGTTGTTCGATTTGAATGGCTAGTCATGACGCGCTTATTACAATGGGTTACCTGTGTCAATCGATAGTCGTATAATGCTGCTACACTTGTTTGCAATCAATTGTCAAATAACAGATGACCGTTGATAAGTGGTTAGTCGACGTACCGTACCAGATTCCTACTCGTTATAAAATCCTACTAAACAAGACAATAGGTTGTCTGATCAATTCATACGGCCTACAGTACAAATATTTCTTACTAGCGTCTTGCGCGTCTAGTTCTGTAACTGTCCCTCGGGATCGTACTACCGAGTAAAAAAGTATGCTATACGTTAATCCAGGTTATAGACTATCTATGTGCCAAATTTCATCCAAATCTGTTCAGTAGTTTTCGCGTGAAAGAGTAACAAACATCCATCCATCACTCCAAACTTTCGCATTTATAATAGTAGTAAGATAAGATATCTCTGGGGTCTGCCATAATATACGTAATGTTTAAGTTAAGGTAATTCTTATTTCGTCTGTGCATAATAGTCTCTACAAGTACTTTAGATATATGCAGATGTAATCTCTGACGAGTTACCGAGTATTATTTAAGGACTCAACAGTACATGAACCCATCCTTAACGTAAACGTGGACAAGGGGTCGACTAGTAGATACTAGATACCTAATAGCTTATGGCATTTGAGCCAGTTCCTTAAGATACTACAATTTTGCAAGAAATAGAACATTAAAGGGCTACCTCGTTCAAAACGAAATATTATTACCAATACAATACCTCTCAAAAGTTCGTGCAAATTAATATATGGTACAAGGTAACCGTTTGGTTAGGTAATTAATTTGGGTTTGGCAGAGCTCCGTCAGTGGCCTTCAGCTAACAGATTGTTAGCAGTCGTTGTTCTCAGGACGTGCGTCAGGAAATCGCCAGCATAATAATAGTCGTAGACGCTCGTAGCTTGTAGCGCGATAACCTCTACGCAGAAGTGCTACGCGTGTGTTGCTACGAAGGCTATGAATTCTACCTACCCGCTTTATTGTCATCATGACATTCGGTATTGTTTCATAATAATTCAGGTTTTTAAGGATTTGGATAATCGTTGCGTTCAGAAAAATGGTGATAGTCCGTTTTTTGTAGCTGGAATCATATCCAAACATTTTATAAAGGCGAATTTGGATTTTTGTTAATAAATGGCCAGATGAATTTTTTGTAAAGTAAGCGCAGGGCCGCACTGGCGATGGCGGTTTTTTGGGTATTTTCGGTTCTTTTATTAATTTACTTTTTATTTAATTTGCTATTACAAAGGTAAGGTATGCTATAATACTTTAGAGGAAATTGTTGCGGTTTTAAAATATGATGAAGCGACAAAAAATTAAAAGAGATG
This sequence comes from Noctua fimbriata, assembly GCA_905163415.1. Classification (NCBI taxonomy): domain Eukaryota; kingdom Metazoa; phylum Arthropoda; class Insecta; order Lepidoptera; family Noctuidae; genus Noctua; species Noctua fimbriata. The sequence goes on along the minus strand of LR990925.1, from coordinate 20,073,681 downwards.
CTTAGCTGGTTTAGTCATGTGAAGAGGATGAGTGAAGGGCGACTAACAAAAGGTATTTACAAGGCAGAAGTGAGTGGCAATGCCGGGATGGGCCGCCCTAGAAGGACATACGCTGACCTTATTGGTGAGGTTATTCAGAAAGGTCAGGTGCGTAGTACTCGCAACCGGCGTGCGTGTATGAACATGGACGAGGCAAAAGGAGTCTGTAAGGATCGTAGCAGGTGGCCTTCTGTGGTTTCTGCCTACCGCCATGGGAAAAAGGCGTGAGCTTATGTATGTATATGTACTCTTTATAAGTGAGGGCGTTAATTAATTCGTAAGTTTCGTGACAAAGTGGTAACATTACGTAAAGCACAGCAGGTGAGCGTGCCGGGACGAAGGGTTCTCGTCTAAGATCGACCGTGTGCGTGTGTCCGCAGTTCGTCCTTGACTTTATCTAGATCTACCGAAAACGCGCGTTCTCACTTCGGTAACACACCAGGTACAACTACCTTCTTGTTTTGCATATGTAAGGATTTTGTAATGCAAATTTCTCGCGAACCACTGTTTCGAAATCCTCAATGTTGAGACACTGACGGGTGTGTTGTCTCAGAGTGACAGTAGACCACGATCCCATGAACGACAGACCTACTTCATTTTATGAATGTTGAAACTCTTTCTTCAAAATTATGAAAATTCAGTCGTAGTGTATTTAGCAGATATCAAGTGACAAAGTTTTGCTATATGTAAGATATATAGCAAAACTAAGTTACGTTATACTAAAAATCGTGTTTTTTATTTAATAATCCAATAACACTATTATTTGTAGTATTTTTTCAATGGCATATACATACATTGTTTAATGTTAAGTGGAAGAGCGGAGTCAAAGGGGCGTCCCTTAATTACGTGACGCGTTTGACGGGGGGCGGGGGGGGGGTCGAGCCGAGGAGGGAGAGGGGGGTTTTGGCAAATATCACGTAACTGTATAATGCGAGAAAACTGGGTAAAGATGTTTCTCTAAAAAAATATGATTTCTTTTTAATGATTTCTACGGAATCAAGCACAGATTACCGTATTTATACTAAACTACGCATTTTGATAAATCTCATGTAAGATTAGAAGGGGGGAAGGGGGTCAAATCAAATATCACGACATCTGTTGATGTCGTGGGGTCGAAAATCGCCAAAGTTGCCGCACGTAATGAATGAACGCCCCCTAACACAAGCATCTCCTTGCTTAAAAGGTGATCTGCAAATCATGTGTGTGATAAATAACTTTATGTAATTGAAATACACATATTTTTTTAACACTTTGCCCGACCCTGCAATCGATCCCAGGACCCCATGCTTAGTAGTCGCGCCTGCGACCACTCGACTAACGAGGCGGTCTCACACATAAACACCAAAATTTCCACGCGAACGAAGTCGCGGCCAACAGCTAGTACTTCATATTTTTGATTGTAGCGAGAAACCTTATAATAATTACTATGACTGCTAATGTCTAGATTGTGAGCAATTACGATTGTGGTTGTGTTAAATTACGTCATTTTATTCAATTCGTATTATAAGTATGCTACTTGGGAAAATATTTGAAGTTTTGCTGCCGTTTACATTTCCTTTACCTTCAGCTCTATGTATGGCAGTGGGAAGGAACTGTCAAAACGGTCTGGCGGCTTGGGAAACTGCTTCAAATAGGAGAGTGTAGTAATAAGGGGCGAAACTATTATCATCAACCGGGCACGAATCCAATATTCCAGTAACACTTTGGAATCGAACCCAGGCCTTGTGCATGCACAGCAATGGCGCTTACCACCATTACACCAACGAGGCAGTCCTACAAATAATTTTATTATTTATTTATCTTATTTATGCATTTTGTTTTTTATTTATTTATTTGTCGGATATGTCGGGATTTACTCCGATAGGCTTGTACATCATGAGGGCAGACCATGGGTTTCGCGCTATGAAAACACACTGGATGCGATACACTGTTTCTGGCCAACTAACAATTTAGTTGAAATTACAACTTAACACAATAACACGGGGCACAATGAATCGGGTAGAGTTCCAAGACGTCTCAACTCCTCCGCGATCAGACATTGAATGTCGTCCTCCCTCGAGTTGGACATCAGGGCTCCATACAAGCACACCGTGTGGTGGTAGACTGGTTAGTAAGTCGCGTGATGTCACCACTGCACACTGGAGCGCTTTCCAATTCATTTTATGTCCGTACTAATGACCGGATCCGACATATTTATATACAAAGGCATCAAATTCAAATTTTACATGCAAATTTCAAGTTAAAACATTACAAAATTGGCGGAATACCAAAGAAACGATGAATGGACTGTGTGAAAGATGATATGGCTAGAAAGGAGGTGATTTCTGATATGACGAGTAATAGAGAAGTATGGAAGAAGAAGACATGCTGCGCCGACCCCAAATAAATTGGGATAAGGGCAGGAGACTTTATAATGACATTACAAACATTAGAATGGTATTATCACACAAATATATATGTCGACGCAAGACTAACGTAAACTTTGAAAATATTAACTTTAAGTTCAAATATAACAGTTGAATATGACTGGATAGGTTTCAATTAATTTAGAATTATTTAATGAAGTCAGTTTGCTACTTTTCAATATAAAAAGCTGTGTTATGATTTGCGGTTACTATAACAGCAAACCATAACGGAAGGTTTATTTAAACTTAGGTTTAAAAACAAGTTATCTATTGCTAAATTCATTTCTTGATTTATAAGCGATATCCGTTAGGTTTAAAATAATTTCTGTTTAATTATTGTTTAACAAATAGTTGATTGAACTACTGTGTGTCAAGCGAAAATAATGGCGCGCGTTTAATAATATTGAGGTAAATGTTTTAAACGATAGATGATTAATTCAATGTTAAAATCGAGTGTTAGAAATAGTAAAACCAATTAACAAATCATAGTTTGTTACTTCAATTAATGTTATCTGCAATTTGTAAAAAAAGATGTGTAATGACTTCGCAACGACGACGCCATTTTTTGGTATTGAAATGGCGAGCCGCTGCGAGGCCACATTTGAACAAGAATTTTGTGAAGACAAGTGGCGTTCTGACTAGAATATCTCGTGAGTACAATTTGTATTTATTGATTTAGATTTTAAGGCTTTTTTAATTGTTTTGCGTTTATAAGAATAAACAAATAAAGTAGATAATCAATTGTGTGTATTCATTTTGCAATGAGTGAGGGTAGCGAAGGAGATGGTGACGTCAGCTCTGCTGACGTCCCGGTTTCTAAAAATCCGAATGGTCCTGGTTCTCCGTTATATAAAATAATTAAAAAAAAGAACTATAGAATGTCGCAATCGAAATTAGGTTTGCTGTAAGAAAACCCCATCCTGGGTTAAGCTCGCCATTGTACATAAGCTATATTATAGCAATGTGTATTTTTTTTTTGTTTTGTGTGCAATAAAGAATAAGAGAGAATAAGAGAACTATTCAATTAATTAAAATAGGTCCAGTACATTAAAATATAATTAAATTATAATAATATGAAAAGTGCGGCTAAATTACGTGATTTTAAATAGTGTACCTGTACTCGTACATAATTATATCACAAGTAGTAGAATAGAAATGGGATTGCTAGTTGGTACGACCAGTATAATAAGTGAGGAGCGGAAGTTGAGGCGTCGGTTGCCGCGCAACGGCGGCCGGCGGGTGACCGGCACCGAGCCGGCCGCGATGAACAGAAGCTCCGCGGTGCCTAATAAGGTGGCAATGGTGGTCACTGACTCGTCCTACATTTATTTATAGATTTGAGTACAAAACCCAAAATAATAATTATTCCTACAGACAGCTGACAGATATTAGGGACGGGGCGATGAGTGCTATTGCCTCCCAGACGGTTAGGTTCAGTCCATAGTTGCACCGAGCGCGCCCAATAGGAGGTTGTGGATTGGCGAATCTCGGCGAAACAATGATGCCAACTTGAATTTGAACTACATATACACTGCTCCGCGTCTTGTGTGGAGTGGTACTTGTGTGTGGGCTTCAGCAGAATGGTGGGCCGGTACCCGCGGCCACTGCCTCAAGGTTAAGTTCGTTGCCCCAGGGTGAGTACCACTCGCCTAGCGCAGGGCTAGCCCCTCGTACAGGGTGGCTAATGGGCAGCAGCTGCTCCCGGTTTTAACTACTAACACTTGTTCTACAACGGGCCTGTTTCCCTTATGCTCATACTTGTGTATGGGTCTGTGGTGACAAGCCTTGCTGGCACTATCGGCATTGTTCATTTTAAAATACTAGCTTATGCCAGCGGCTTCGCCCGCGTGGAGGTTGGAAATTGCCCACGGAATCTTACTTCTGGGATAATAAGTAATCTATGTGATATACCAGACTATAATCTATCTCTGTGCCAAGTTTCATCCAGATCTCTTCAGCCGTTCTGACGTGATTGAGTAACAAATTTCCATCCAAACTTTCGCATTTGTAATAGTTATGTACCTAAGATATACAAGGTGAATTTTTCAAGTGGGCGTGGAATTGGATGGTAAAATTCGAAACTATGAGGAATAGCGAAAAATACTCAAAGGAGTCTTGAGCCCAATTTTGATGAAAACTAAAACTACATCATTAGATTTTTGAAAAATCAATATTCCTAGCTAGGTGTCGAACCCATTGATTTTGGAAAAATAACACTGTATTATTACATTATTCGATAGCGTCGCTAATAAGGATCAAATTAGGGGAAGTAACGACATACGGCAAAACTTAATAAAATGTTAAATTTAAATATGTGTTTTTTTTCATATTTTAATCTAATGACCTTGATTGTTGAGAAAAAAAATGTAAAATACTGGTATTCAGCTGCATCCGGTTAGACTGGAAGCCGACCCCAATATAGTTGGGAAAAGGCTAGGCAGATGATGCTGATGATGACCTTGATTGTTGAGACCCGCAGCGTGTTTTTTTTTACTCACCACTTCACCCTCTTAGGGGTTAATTTCGAAAAATCTTCCCTTATTCCTTGTTTAAATTATAAAAGGAACCTCTGTGCAAAATTTCAGTTTTCTAGGTCTTTGGGCTGGGCGTTGATGAGGCAGTCAGTCAGGACTTTTCTTTTTATTTATATAGATTAACTATACAATGCACCTATGTTGAAGTATATAGCTAAGAACTCATCAAGTTGGTACTACTCGTAAATAAGAGCTCGTGTGAACGTGTGTTCGTGTAGTAGGTATTAATAGCTTGGAGGTCGCGTCGCGGGTCAACTCAGGTTAAACAGTATTTTGTGTTCGTTGATAAGAACTTCGTTCGGCGCGCACCTATCGAGTGGCGGCCAACTGCCAACTCCACGGTAGACTCAGAAGAGTTTAGTGAAACATAATTCCTTCATAATGTACCTACATGATGTTATAGCGTGGGGTTTATTACGATTGAATCATTCCCAAAGTGCTGCGATAACAGTGACCGCGGTTCGCGCACGCCAGCGCCGCCGCGCCTCGCAGTGTGCTGCACTCGGCGATGTTATCACACAACATAACGTCGAGTCTCCATCTGATAAGTCACCCCACAATGAACATATAAAAATACTTTTCATGGCCACGCAATTCAAACCCTCGCTTTAAAACTATCCAGTTTTATTCAGTTGGCAGACGAGGTCACCGGTACAGTATCCTCCGGATAATTAGTAATTATGTTAATAGTATAATGATGGGTAATAGCCTCCGTAGCCTCCATATCCTCCGTAGCCGTCACCGTAGCCGCCGTAGCCGCCGTAGCCGCCGTATCCGCCGTATCCGCCGTCGCCGTATCCGCCGTACCGGCCGTACCGGCCACCGAGGCCGAGCCCGAAGCCGAGGCCGAGGTAGGGCTTGGCGTGCGCCACGCTCCACAGCCCGCACACCAACAGCAACAGAACCAAACTCGTCTGCAACGTGCAATACATTACTAACATCTTACTAACTCGTATGAAGCCAGACACTTACTCAAATGCTGTAGCTTCTCTGTTAGTAAAAGACATTCCGTCATGTAACGGTCTCGCTTTGTTGTGTACACTTGTACAGTCCATTATAGACCATAATGTGCTTGAATATAAATGTTTTTACAGTAAAACTTATACACTATGATAAACAATGAAGTGTTTTTCTTTTTGTAATTAATAATATTAAAATTGAATATCACATTTTTCTTAAGTTGTAGCAAAGTTTGTAACTTGTAGGTAATAAATAATATGTGAGAGTAACTTACGTGTTTAAACATTATCCAGCGCGATCAGCTAATGACGGCCGGAGACACATTCGCTTACTTTTTATAACCTGCTAATGGGCTTGTCGTTGAGAATGATCTATTGCTCAATTTGGTTAATTTAATTATTTTTTAAATCGTTAGCGATGATGGAAAGCCAACCGCACTGTTATCTCATTGATAACAATATCGATGCACGACGTGACCCTGCCATCCCGCATCTCGCATTCCAAATTAACATTTACGAACATACCGAATAGTAATCAGTTTCTTATATCACGACCATGAGGTCCGGACTTTTGGGCGTCGTCGGAGGGGTTGTCGTGTCATAATTATTAGAGAAATAAAGCCCGCTCTAAACAAATTCCGCCATTAGGAATGTCATCAAGCTAACTTGGTCAGCAACCTGCACGCCGGCTAAGAGGGAGTTTTTAAATCAATAACTATAGTAAAATGTATGACAGAAGTATATCCTGACTACACTAACAGAGTGACGTGGTCGCAACGTTCATGAAGACAACACAACACAACACTATCATACTACTAAAAACACGAAACCTGATTACATTTCACTTGTACATATTTTATATATCTTATCTAAATCTAAGTATATAAAAGCGAAAGGTCACACACTCACTCACTCACTAAACACGAAATATCGAAAACCGCTTGACGCATAAAGATGAATTTTGGCAGGGAGGTAGTTTATAGTTAGTAGACGTCCGCTAAGAACGGATTTTGCGACATGGCCGGATTAAGGCGGTCTAAGGGGTCTCGCAAGTTTGTATGAAAGTCCTTAATTTATAGTGCTACAAACTTGATACTTGGCAGGGAGGTAGTTAATAGTTAGTAGACGTTCGCCTAGTGCGGATTTTGCGACAAGGCCGGATTAAGGAGGTCTAAGGGCTCTCGCAAGTTTGTATGAAAGTCCTTAATTTTTTGTGTTACAAACTTGAAATTTGGATGGTGGTAGATAATAGTTAGTAGATGTTCGCTAAGAACGGATTAAGGAGGTCCTAAGGGATCTCGCAAGTTTTTATGAAAGTCCTTAATTTTTTTGTGCTACAAACTTGATATTTTTGTCAGGGAGGTAGTTTATAGGTAGTAGACTTTCGCTAAGAATGGATTTTGTGACAGGGCCGGATTAATGAGGTCTAAGAGCTTTCGCAAAAAGGCATTTAATGTTGTATAGAGTACGGGATTAAGATAAAAAGCGCCCAACAAGGTTCACTTTGAAAAAAAAGTTGTATAGCGCCAATATAAACCGGTTTTTAAAGCCAGATCCTCGTCTCAATGCCATTTAATTTTGTTTCGGATCTCTGCCGCCCAGAATTACAGCACCCAAAAGTTCGCCTTTTGTAGTCATCAGTACATTATTACATTTTGATCTGGCAGTCAGTTCTCACACATAACATAACATGACGCCTTTAATCCCCGAAGGATTGGGCAGAGGTGTACCTAATCGTACACACATATTTCGCAAGTTATGTTGAAGTCCTATGTAATAGGGGCTGAGCCTATTGCCATCAACCGAGCACAAATTCAGATTCCGCGGCTGCTACTGAGAAATTCCTGATGGAATAATCCAATAACACTATTATTTATAGTATTTTTTCAATTGCACATACATACTTTGTTTAATGTTAAGTGGAAGAGCGGAGTCAAGGGGGCGTACATTAATTACGTGACGCGTTTGAGGACGGGGGGCGTCGAGCCGAATCTCACCCAATCTCACGAGGGAGAGGTCTTGGCAAATATCACGTAATTTTTTACCCCGCAAGAAACTGTAAAATTGCGAGAATACTGGGTAAAGATGTATCTCTAAAAAATTTTTTTTTTTAATGATTTCTAAGGTATCAAGCACAGATTACCGTATTTATACTAAACTACGCATTTTGATAAATCTCATGTAGGATTAGAAGGGGGGAAGGGGGTCAAGTCAAATCTCACGACATCTGTTGATGTCGTGGGGTCGAAAATCGCCAAAGTTGCCGCACGTAATGAATGAACGCCCCCTAACACAAGCATCTCCTTGCTTAAAAGGTGATCTGCAAATCATGTGTGTGATAAATAACTTTATGTAATTGAAATACACATATTTTTTTAACACTTTGCCCGACCCTGCAATCGATCCCAGGACCCCATGCTTAGTAGTCGCGCCTGCGACCACTCGACCGACATAAACACCAAAATTTCCACGCGAACGAAGTCGCGGCCAACAGCTAGTATACATATAAAATTGAAAGTCCTGACTGACTGATATATCAACGCACAGTCGCTGGTCCTAGAGAAATGAAATTTAGACGGTGTACTCTTTGTAAAGAGTAGGTAGAAACTGTTTTTTTTTAAATTACACCTCTGAGGGTGAAATGGACTGTCGAATTTTTTATTTTATTCTCGGAGTCGATTGACTTGAAAATTAGTGTACATACTCTTCAGAAAAAATATCAGAAACGTGTATCACAGTTTTTCCAAAATCATCCCCCAATATAAAATTCAAAGTCCTGACTGACTGATATAACAACGCACAACCTAAACTGCTGTTCTTAAAGACATGAAAGTTGATGGGTGTATTCTTTGTGAAGAGTGAGTATCCACTATGAAAGAGTTTTTTTTTAATTCCACCCCTAAGAAGATGAAATGTTTGAATTTTCTGTGAAACTTAATATTTTCTGGGTCGATTGACTCCAAAATTATTGTACTCACTCTTCAATTAAAATTATGAGACATGTGTATCAGTTTTTCCAAATCATGACCCAACAGAGTCAAATATGGCTTCGAAACTGACGTAGACGGGCGCATGACGCTCAGTGTCGCGCGGGGCGTGCGGGGTGCGGGATTATTTATCTTGTTAGGAAGTAGGTAGGATTTTTCTGAGTAGACATGTCTGTAAATATCGTTTATTCCACCGATTTTCGCGTTTACTCGTGATACGCAACATTGATATTAAATATTATGTAAATAAATAGATTCCTAATTAATGATTTGATTGTTGTTACCGGTGTCCAATCTCAAACCAAGGAATCAATATTTCAAATATTAAATTTAATTAATATTACTATGAACTAATATTTGCAAGTTATGAGCAAGTATGTACATGTAAATCTATGTATGAAGAGAAGAAGAAGAATTAAGATCCCGTGGGCAATTCCCGAACTCCACGCGGGCGAAGGCGCGGGCATAAGCTAGTAAGCTATATTATTGCTATTTGTTTGTATATTTTTGAAAAAGAATAAGGAGAAGAATACTTCTAACAATTATAACATAACATCACATCACGACTATATCTCTGTAAAAGGTTAGGCAGAGGTGTTACTGCAGTAAACCCACATTTTGCCAGTTTCCATCCATTTAATAAGGGGCGGGCCTATTGCCATCAACCGGGAATTAAACCAGAGTCCATGGCTGTTGCTGAGGAATTCCTGATTGAAAAACGAAATAGCACTTTTCCCAAACTGAGAATCGAACCTAGGGCCACAAGTAACAATAAGTATTTATTTATGTACGACAAGTGTGTATCTTGCATCTTAGGGATGAAAATAATCACAGACAGTACTTTAACATGTCAATGCTTCGGTCGATATTATAAAAGCGGCGGCGACTTTTTCTAGCTGACTAATCCCTCAGAAGAAATGTCGAAGCAAACGCAGAGGCCAGTAGCCATGGTCTCTTTTAAACATAGCATCACACCTGTAATCCCCGAGGGGTTGGGCAGAAGGCGGCCTCAGCTATAACTGCAACCACAATATGTTTAAGTAATAGGCGCACAAACCGGCCACGAATTCAGACCCCGGGCCGACACTGAGGCACACCGCATTCACCCCTTTCCCTCTCTCTCAATCTTTGTTGTTTTTTCATGTTCGAACATTACGATATTATGCGAGTGTAACAATGCGACCATATCTCGAAGGGCCTTTTCAAGACAGAGCTTTTGAAACTTTGAGTTGACCGTCTTGTAAGACGACACGATATAATAAATGTGATGGAGTTTTCGTAGATTTAACGTTTTTTGAAGTATGCCAAACGAAGGAGCAATGGATCGACTTGATTTTATGCAAATACATAGTTAATGGAAGAGATCGTGGCAAATAATAACAGCCGCACGACTCGATCTTCAAGGTTAAGTATCGCTTGCCAAGGTCGGTCTGTGAATGGGTGACTATCCATTATACCTAATACCAGCTTCCTCCGAGCTTCGGATAGCACGTTAAGCCAAACCGTTTACTGACAAAGATCTAAAAATAACAGCTGGTACTTTGGTACCGGCTGTTATTCTTAGATATTTGACAGTCGTCGTTACGGGTGGACAGCAGCCCAACAGCCTGACAACCAGTCTTACCAGTCTGTTAACAAGGCCAGGCAGATGGTCAAGCACTCAAGAGGATACTCTTGAAAAAATCCGATTTCGCCTTTTTAGATCGAAGCCACGGGTAAAAGGCAGCAAGGTATGTATATAGTAACTGGACAGCCCCGAGTGAAACCCACTATGGGTGACACGTATGGACAGAACACGCACGCCGCGCCGGACGAAAATTAGTTTTAAAATAAAGTCATATTGATTTTTCAAGCTTCGTAGGTTATCGCCGCTCAGAATAGCCACCATAAGATATATCAGCAGTCAGCAACCATGTCGTAGCGTCCTGGTTGTTCACTCCTGTACACCAGCAGGGTACAGCCACACGCTGCGCGGTCCTCTTTACGTCCCTTCTCCAATCAGTTATTACAATTCTGATTGATGTAGTTTATAGAACAGTAAGCTAGTTCTAAGCTGATCTTGTTGAATCAACTTCCATTTTTCAACTATCGGGTAAAGACCTTAGTATTTTGTAAATATTGATATGTGTAGGTATTATTCCATCGATTCTTGACTCATTTAATCTTGAATAAGAGGGAAGATATTATTTAAGAAAATAACAACATTGTGTTTTTAATAGACATGACCATCGTGACATAACCTACACAAATGACATTGAATCGAAACTTCAAAAACGCCTGCAGTAACAAATTTTGTGTTGAGTAGGTACAATAGTAAAATGTGCACGTACCAGGAAGGGTTTGTCTGGAGTTTGGTGTTGTTGTAGAGAGCTCGCGGTGTGTTAGCATATGTAAATGGGCCCTTGGCTTTTGCCACCTGGGGGCCCTCGACCAGCACCGAGCGCACCGACACGCTCATGGCAGCGCACGCGGCGGCCAAGCGCGCTCAGCAGCAAAAGGTACACCTCCTCGCAGGCAGCCAGCACCATGCAACACATACGGCCCGCCTGCCGTTGACACACACGCTCATTTGAATAAGGAACTGTCACGCGTCCCACTGTCACCGTCTGTCGCTTTGCATACGGCTGCGAGCTGGCGACTGCCCACACGGACGCTCCACACGCTCACAGGTCACAGCACGAGCGCGGCGCGCCCTACGAGCCCGCTGTCCTGTGCCGTCACAACTGTTTTTATTTTTACTCGAAAGCTATTATAACAAGTGGTGGTTGCTATGGCAACGCCTAAACATACGTTTCCGGACATAAGTGTTGACAAGTCGTTGTCCTGTTCCTCCGTTACCATGGGAACTGACCTTGGCGGATCATCAAAACATCGGGATGGGCGAGTGGCGCAGAGGCGTGGAGCGCCCCGTTGACGTACATCCAGGCACATTAACCTCGACTTGCAATGTTAGCAAAAAAGTCACTTTTCGTTAGTTGCATGGTTGCATGCGCTAACATGATGCCATCGCGTGCTCAGAGTAAACTAAAACAACAACATGAAGGAAAGCTGTCTGTCCTCGTCTAATTGTTACTTCATATTGTGCACATGATAGCAGAGAATGGCAGATAGCAGCGAGGCCTCGTAGCCTCTGCAAAGCATGCATGTAGGTACGGCTAGCGACAAAACTGAAGCGCTCAATGTAAAGCGCTAGCCACACATATCCGGATCAGGGCTATCCGTGTTCAGTGTTCAATGTTCAGTGTTCCCGTCAGGGACGTGCCATCCGTCACCCGTGTTCACACATATCAGGGAAATCGGTATCAGTGTCCGTTTCTTTACAGAGTATATAATCGCTACGTACTCTTTTCCAATATTATCCCATATTATATTTTTCTTCTTAAAATTCAAATATTGTGGATTAGAAAGATCGTAAAGTATATTATTCTTTCGCACAAGTTCTATCAACCTTTCTGTGTTCATGTTGTCGTCAACGTAGGTGGGTACCTAGATAAAAATCGGATGGCACTGTCAGGGCTTCCGTGCGTCCGAGCGTGCTCCGGGACACTGACGACCCGGATACGCCTGACCTGTGTGAACCATTTCGTACAAATTGTATGTAACCGATTTTTCCCCGTCCCTGACGGAACACGGCAGAGCCGGGTTCCCGGATATGTGTGGCTAGCGCTTAATGCTATTAAAACATTGCACTGATGGATGCATTTAGTAGCATAGGGGTGGATGCATTTAATTGATTGGTCTACTGGTCGCAAGCGTGACTGCTGAGCATGAGGTCCTGGGTTCGGTTGCTGTCAGTAGGGTGGGCGACTCTACTGCCTATGACATGGGTCTTAAGCATAACTGGGCATATGTGGGTGTACTAGGCATTAGGTACACCTCTGCCTAACCCTTCGGGGATTACTGGCGTGATGTTATGGAAATACCTCTATTTATAACACCTAACACGAACCATATATTTTAAAACTGGAATATCCAATATGTTTAAAAATCTTCAATGTATTGTTCATGTCAATATTCCTTTAAACTTTGACACTGTCTCGAACCCTGATATCAATAATTTGTCAGGCATCAACCATATGTCTCCCAAGTGTTGAAAATATTGTTGCTCCAAATATTGAAAATTGTATTTTTTTTCGTATATAATCACATAATGTACTCCATCAAAATACTAATGGTTTGATAAGTAAATCAGATCTACTGAGTCTACACCTACCACCCACCGCGTTCTTGTAGTAACAAGTTTGTGGATGTGCTTTGTGTAACAGAACATAACAATAAAAATAGAGTGATGAAGTACACTTACATATTCCAAATGACATGCTTGCAACCTGTTACGTTAGAAATAATAGCAGAGGGCGTTCATGCATTCTGGTAAACAATAAACATAAATATAAAATCATCAATTTAAAAGAATACTGTTGCACTAATGATTTTCAATGCTGTCCTATAGAATTACCTCAACATAACATAACTATTGTGTGTATTTATAGATCCTCTACATTCAAAATTTATAATTTAAATTCCTTTTTCTACCAATTCGAAGGTATGCTAAAGAAGATGTTAGCTAATAATTCCTCATTTATTTAAAAAGATAGTCATTATTTGTAACTGAACTTTAACATTGGTGGTTTAAAAATTCCAAGATCTTCTATAGAACTCGAAAATAATAAAATAATAATAAAAATGTTTATTTATCTCCACAAATTACATAGTTATGTGAGATATAGTTGACAGGTAGTAGGCAGAAAGTTGTAATTTGTGGGAGATCTGGAGTCTAAACTAAGCCTAGGCCTGTATTTTAGAACTCCAGCCCCCACCCCATTACATCATAGAGTTATTGTCAACGTGGAAAGCATTGCGAAATTGGTGTGTATATGTATGTGTGTGTGTGTGTGTACGTATATAAGTATGTATAAATTTTTATTACACAATAAATATTTTTATGAATATACAGAGTGGGGCAGGACGATTGACAATCCTTCAAACCACGTAAAGAGTGTCATGTTCTTTACCCGTATACAAAAATTCAATCAAATCCAATGAATACTTTAGCCACAGGAAATTATTTTTCACTTTCTTATTTTACAACATGATGTAGATCTCAGTCCGTAATAATAGGTAAACATTGTAAGGTCAAGAACCTGTGCAAAACGTACGATTCTATTCTCTACGTCTCAATATGCTTGAAAGACAGAGAAAGGTGTCATACTATTTCACTCTAACGCGCCCCGCCCAGTCACACAAAATACTACAATTAGAAAGAAAAAGAAATATTACTTACGCAAATTATGCATTAGTGGTGCATAGACCATTGCGTATGCGTGTGTGAGCGGAATTTTTTGGCAAAAAGTGTCGGACTCGGTAACTACGCAGTCAGTGCATAGCGGCGCCCTTTGAGGAGAGCACACGCCTATTTTTTTTAGCACGAGACGAGCCGCGCGCGCAATGTCGTGATTTTATAAAAAGTTTTAGTTGTTATTGTGATTAAAGACGATTTGTGATAGTTGGATTACTGCATAGGTTAGTGTGACTTATTGTTAAGTGTTAGTGTAATAATAGTTAGTTAATTAAGCATTAAATAGGTATAGTTTCGTGATTTAGGTTAGGTTTGAAGTTTTGTAGTTTAATTATGCCTCAAATAAGGTACCCAGCTGCCGAGTACACCGACATGGTACTTACGTAAGGAGAATGTAACCAAAATGCAGCTTTACCATTGCATACATATCGGGAGAGATATGGTGACACGCAAACGTTTGATGGTGGAAATTCTGATTGTGATGTGATATTATGTGATTAATTATTCAATCAGTGATCTTTTAATTAACAACGTGCAACTTAGTGAGTTTATCCCGCTAATTTGTTGTTCTCCGACTAAAATACCTACCTTCGACTACCTACCGCCATCGCTGCGCCCCGCACCGCGCCGCGCCCGCACCGCGCTGCGCAACGGTCAGTGACTTTTCGTAGATAAAGCGTGTTTGCTTTTTATGCAGTTGATTCTGCTATTTATTTTGTATGAAAATTAAAATTTTTAAATTTTCCATTATCTACTAATTTTCGTGTTTTAAAATGTTTATATGGACTAGTACTGTGCTCGTTTTAATTTATTGTCGTGGTTCCAGACACACTTTGTATATATGTATGTATATAGAATATACATATACAACATTATTTTTAGTAAATGCGAAACCTGAATATAGTTTGTTCAGAATAAGTAATTGAATCGATTCCAATAATTTTTAAACCATGTTATATTTTTCCCAAAATATATTTAAAAACGTTAAAAGTTGGACACCGCGCGAATTTGAGTACCTATCGCAATAATTTAGAAGACGACGCTGGAGGCGCGCGCTGCGTGGTGACCGCGTTTTTGTGCGGACAACTTGGTAACAGAACAAGCTTATAACTTTGTGATTTTTCATGATATAGTTTTGAAATTTTGTACATAGATTCTTTACATAAAAATACTAGACACGTGTATCAGGTTTCGCATATACTAAAACTAATGTTGTATAAGAATATGGCTAAAATCTTATCTACCAAATTATGTACGGAAGTATGGACTGACTAGCCTAAATAAATTACTTAGCTATCTCGAGTATTTTTTCTGTTTCCGTATAGTTTAACTTCAATAACCATTTGATAACTTTAGTTTTACATTCAACTTTACTACAATTTGATATATTTATAATTTTATTTAGTTTGTTATACAATTCACCTCCTCGGAAAGGGAAGAATCTTTGCGCAAAGGAAGTACCAACCGCAGTCGTCCTACATACTGCGAAGTTTCTCCTGGAGAGACCTATGCGCTTTCTCCCTTCTACGGGCCTACCCGTAGAAGGGAGAAAGCGTTTGAGTGTTGGAGAAGTGCAGTAAGCACTATGTACAGCTGGCGTACAGTTAGCACTTGTGCTTCCTCATAAAGTGCTATGGTGTTGAAAAGACGTGGTTTGGATAAACTAACTTTTAGTATCATCCTTTGGGTTCTTTCTACTGTTATCAGTTTTGTTTTACATGCCCCGCCCCATGTGGTAATGCAGTAGCCAATAATAGATTGCACCAGAGCCTCGTATACCATCCTCATCGTTTGTTTGTCTGCTACATCACGGAGCTCTTTAAAAATGTAAGTGAGCTTCCGTATTCTTTTAGATAGAAAGCCAATGGTTCCCTAAAGTTAAATTTGCATCAATTTCGACTCCAAGGTATTGACTTTTTGTAGGATTAATATTGGGACAATTACAGTTTGGAGTTGGAGGGAAATTATATTTATGCGCGAGGATATTGTAAGTAGTGCGGGTGTTAAGTTCAAGCTGATTGCGAATACAGTATAGAATATATTTGGTTTATAGCCAGTGACACACAGTGTTAAAACCTTTTTGCGCGAGAATAAAAAGCTCATTCCACGAGTCAGCGAAAAAGGTTAGGGCAGTACCATCTGCATATGCGGAGATGCGGCAATTATTAATCTGAAGGGAACAGAGCTCATTTATATAGCAGAGAAGAAGAGTGGGACCTAGTATAGCAGTTCGAGACTAATGTGCTCTCCAATTTTAACTGATTGGGTTCTATTTTTTAAATAATCCGAAAGTAAGTCCAGTGGAACACCTCGAATACCATGATCTTCCAGTTTTTGCACAAGGCAGAGTACAGAAACAGTGTCTAAGGCTTTTGCCAGGTCGAGAAATATAGTCATGCATTTATTTTTACTATCTTATTTATTTACTAGAAAGTTAACAATATCAAGTACTGCGTTGTCAGTTGAGCGGCCGGCTCTGAAACCGTATTGTGAATCAGAAAACAAGTTGTATTCTTCTAGGTATTTTGTAAGCCTACTGTTGATTATGCGTTCGAATATCTTTGATAGTGTTGTTAGGATCGCAATTGACCTATAATTGCTGACACTGCCTCTGTCTCCCGCCTTATGTATCGGATGTACCAGCTATTTTACAGTACAGCTCTTTTTAATGCGAGGGGAAATATTCCCCAAACAAAACAGCGATTTATTAAGTTGGTTAGAACGGGTGTTATAGAAACGGATATTTTCTTTAGTACATCAGCACTGATCTGATCCCAGCCAGGGGAGCAGTCACTTTTTAACAGTTGAGGAGTTCTTTCAACTACTTCGATGTCCGTGGGTAGGAGAACGAAAGAGTTTAGTGGGGGCTTAGAGACTGTCTTTACGCAGGGGATATGGGGTGGAATCATGTTTGATAGTCATTTCCCAATATTTTAGAAGTATTCATTAATATTGTTTATTGATTCTTGAGGGGTTTTATGTGTGGTTAATAGTTGTAGTGGTAGCTGCTTTTTATTATTATTGTTGGTGATTGTTTTGATGGTAGACCAAAGCTTTTTAGAATTATTTTTAGACATTATTAGTTGATTTCGCTCATATATTTTTTAAATTTCTTTAGTAGGTTATTGCAATAGTTCCGGTAGTGAATCTTCTTTATAACTATCGATTGAAATTGAGGGTTCGTCAACCAACCCGATTAGATAGTGGTACCTGCATCGACAACATAATACGCAATATTAGAGCCAGCACTAGCGAGGTGCTGGAATTGGCTATATCCGACAGCTCAAATCACAAGGTGTCCTGTTAAAAAAACCTGTACCATTACACGTTGGTATACATTCAAACGAGATTTTTGTCAAGAAAATATGTTTAAATTTAAGAATGCTCTTCAAAGCCTTAGTTTTAGTAATGTTAACAATTTTACAGACCCAGATAATGCATTCCGTGAATTTAACAGCTTGTTTAAATTGTTCTACGATCTTTGCTTTCCCATAGTTAAAATTAAAAATGTATCCTCCAAAGCTCTGAAATGGATTACGAACGGTATAAAACTATGATGTAAACGTAAGCGTGAAAAGCTTTGGCAATTAAGACGCCAACCAAACAAAACAAATAAAAAAAAATTATAACACCTACTCTAAACGTCTAAAATTAATCTTCAAACTAACTCAAAAGACGCAAAACAGCTACTTCATTAATAACGCTGACAAAAAGGTTAAAGCAACTTAGAGAGTAATAAACTCAACTAAAATTAATTACCCTAAAGAAAATCCTTCTAAAATACTTACAGATAATAATCACAGAACGAAATAGGATTGCCGAATTGTTTAATAGTTCATCCAATAAACAAACATAACCACAATACCGACAATACAACTTCATTAATTAACTCCAACCCTAATTCAATGTTCTTAGAAATAACAATAGTTGCAGTTATGATGAAATTGTTACACATGTAATAAAAATGTAGTTACAGAAATCTCTCCAGTTCTTAGCTATATTGTATACGTGTGTATAGAGGGTGGAAAATTCCCTGAAGATTTATAGATCAAATTATAGATCTATTGCTCTCGTACCAGTGTTTTCCAAAATAATTGAAAAAGTGATTTATATGAATAGCCTTTATTCATTTCTTGAAAAAAAAACAATCAAACAAATAAAGAATAGTATGGTTTCAGAAACCACAAAATTATTAATTTGGCCATCTATGTACTAGTAAATAAAATTATAAAAAACATGGACAGCAAAATCCCGGTTTCGGCGTTATTCATGGACATAACGAAGGCATTTGATTTTGTAGATCACAGAATCATAGTCATAAAATTAAATAAGCTTGGAATTAGGGGCAATGTCCTAGAGCTAATTAAGTCGTACTTAGTCAATAGAAAACAAAGAACTATGATCAATAGAAATCCCTACAAATAACTGTATGCCCTAGAACCAAAACAGAAAAAACCTACCTATCTAAACAAAGATTTATAAACTACGGCGTGCCCCAGCAGTGTATTAGGCCCGTTGTTATTCCTATGCTATATAAATGATATCATCATCATCATCATTTCAGCCGAAAGACGTCCACTGCTGGACATAGGCCTCCCCCAAGTGTCGCCACATTGACCGGTCCCGTGCGACTCGCATCCAGCGGATCCCTGCAACCTTCACCAGGTCATCGGTCCACCTAGTGGGAGGCCTTCCAACGCAGCGTCTTCCGGTTCGCGGTCGCCACTCCAGAACTTTTCGGCCCCATCGGCCATCCGTTCTGCGAGCAATGTGCCCTGCCCACTGCCACTTAAGTTTGGCTATTCTTCGGGCTACGTCGGTTACCTTGGTTCTCTTGCGGATGTCCTCATTTCTGATTTGATCACGCAAGGAAACTCCGAGCATAGCCCTCTCCATTGCCCTTTGGGTGACTTTAAGCCTTCTGATAAGGCCCATTGTGAGCGACCACGTTTCGGTCCCGTATGTAATCACTGGCAACACACACTGGTCATAGACTTTCGTCTTGAGACACTGCGGTAAGTTGGACGAGAAGATACCACGCAACTTCCCGAACGCTGCCCAGCCGAGTCGGATTCGACGATTGACCTCTTTCTCGAAGTTAGACCTACCTAACTGGATCGTTTGTCCCAGGTAGACATAATCGTCTACAACTTCGAGTGTAGAGTCTCCGATCTTGATAGGAGTGGGTGTTACATGGGCATTCAACATGATTTTGGTTTTGTCCATGTTCATTTTAAGACCCACTCTTTCGGAAGCTCTACTAAGGTCATCGAGCATTGTACTGAGGTCCTCCATGGTCTCAGCTATGACCACTATACGTCGGCAAATCGAAGGTGAGAGATGTACTCGCCATTGACGTTGATGCCTAGCCCTCTCCAGTCCAGAACCTTGAAGATATCCTCCAGTGCAGCGGTGAACAGTTTCGGAGATATGACGTCTCCCTGTCTCACACCTCGCTGTAGAAAGATAGGTTCCGAGGTCTGGTCCTGAAGTCGGACTGACATGGTGGCGTTTTTGTACAAACACTTTAGCACCTCGATTACCGATAGTCGATTTGGCACCGTTGGAGAGACTGCAGTACAGCCCAAGTCTCGATCGAATCGAAGGCTTTCTCGTAGTCCACAAACGCTAAGCAGAGAGGCAGTATAAATGATATATTCTTAACTATTTATCACCCCATGCCTTTATTCGCTGATGACTGTACCACAATATTTATAGGAAGAAACTTAGAAACATATAAACAATAGTTTAAGTTTAATTACTAAATGGTTAACCAGTAACAACCTAAAAATTAATTTCGGAAAAACACATGTCATGCATTTCAACCTTTGAACCAATTCTATAAAACCAAATGTTAAATATGAACACAACAACATTGTTAAAATTGAACACTAAATTCCTAGGGCTTTGGTAAGATAGGCACATGCCTTGGAAAATACACAAAAAACTTAATCAATATTGCTATGCCCTACACAATTTAAATAAAGTCGCGAATCGCAGCACCGTTCTTACCGCATACAACGAATACGTCTCCACAACACTGCGATATGGAGTAATATTCTGGGGCAATTCTACGGATAGGGAACCGGCCTTTAAAGCCCAAAAAATGCGTCCATGGAGTAACCATGATTCAAAACACTGACAGTTGCAAACCAGTTTTTATTAATCTAAAATTATTAACACTCCCGTCCCTTTATATTTATGAAGTTGCCATATTGATTAAAAATAACCCTAACCAATTTGAAACCGTATCCTCTAAACGCCACCAAGGTACTCAAAAAGTTTCCCAGGAATGGCACCAAAAATATTTAACAACCTGCCTAAGTCAATAAAAGCATCAAGAGATTTCAATACGTTAAAAAAAACACTACACAAATTCTTAATACAAAAAGCTATAATAGTAACAACTGAATAATTTTTTTTTTTTAATTTTTTAGTCTTATGATGATTATGATAAATTATTTATTTATTTATTTATTTTAAATTTAATTTTAATATTGATTATTTTAATTTCAATTCAATTAAATTTATTTATCTCAATTTTATTCAAATGTTGATTTAACGTATTTTATTTTATAATGATGGTTTGATTAATGACATTAAATTATTTTATTTTTAAATTTGATTACGGACTTTTTACATTGATTTTAATTTGACGAAAAATGGTTGTGTTAATTTAAGTTAAATTTTATTTTGTGTACAACTTAAATAAGATATTATTGTGTGGTGTGTATTATTGTCTCTGATTATTTTGATACTAACATTATTTTAAGTGTACTTACTAACTCAAGTATGGATCGTTGTGTCTGATGCAAATAAATAAATAAAATAAATAAATTAACCCTTACACAGTTTAAGAAAAGCTAATGTCAGTGTATATCTTGTATTTATGTATTGTATTATTATAAAATTAATTAGGTATATATAAGTATATTGTATAAAGTATAAACATAGTGTATATATTATAGTATATAAATTTAGTATATATTCATTATAATAATAGCTATTATTAATAGTATTATAAATACTGTTTTTATCCACAGAGGAGAACCGTGCAGTTATTGATCCGCCGATATGCGGATTTTGGAGATGTAGAACATCTTAGGTAGAAAACCAAAGGCAAATGTATCGGCTCGACTCCACGACATCGTGGCAAGGCACAAGGCTGATCCCTTCTTGTCCACCCGTGTAAAAGCAACAGCACGCAATAAATGTGCTTACAAACTGTAAGAAATCACCTACATGCTGCTGGATTACGTTGCAGCAAGCCAGCGCGCACCTTTGCTGTCCACTGCGCACCGACGAAACCGACTACACTTTGCTAGGTCATACGTCAATTTTGATTGGGAGAACAATGTGCTGATTTTAGCGACGAAAAAACGTTTAAGTCGGATAAGGATGGGCGTAAAGTAGTACATATGCGCGAATATGGTTAACAGCATGAGTAGAAGGTTACAAGAAGTAATAGAAAACGAAGGTTTGCCGACTGATTATTAGTCGAATTTATTTTAATTAGTAGACGAATATGAATCTTATTTTTATCCAAATAATGTTCATATTTGTTAAGCCAATGTGAACAAATATAAACCTTAGCAATAATTAGGTATAAATATTAATAATCTCCTCCTCTAATCCTCTTTTTAAAACCACAACTCGTAAAGTATTGAAAGTATGGTGAAGTGATGTCAATGTTATGCGGTTAGAAGTTGTCACAATTTATTACTATCTAACAGTTGATTCACTTCACCTCTAATTTTACTTTAATTCAATTTATATACCTATCTACTTTGACAAATTATTTACGTCCATCCTTACCAACAAAAAACTTTGTCAAAAAAACTGGTAAACAACAGTGTTTTACTCATTCGAACGTCTAGTATGGATAGCTATAGTCTATATATGTTTAAAACAGTTCGTAATAAATCATTGTATCAGCCACACAAGTTTTTTTTTTTTTCTAACATACAGCCTACCAAATTGAACCTTAAAACAACCAATGTAAAATGGAAGGAACATATTGAAAGAAACGAGAGGGATCATTTTCTAACGTTTATCTAATAATAAATCAAATTGTTTTATTGGTTTTATTTAATTACTTTTTGCTTGAGTGATTTTATTGGTCACAAAATTAATTTAATAAAGAACAAAAAGTAAAAAGCAGCAAAAATAACTCCTCAGCTGGGATCGAACTCACGTCGTCGAGCTTAGATCACTAACTGACGCAAGCGCTTACACCAATCAGCTATTGTTGTATAAAATGTTGGGCCTTATTGTACTACTACTACGTATACGCACACAATAATAATGAGCGGCTGTATGAACATTACCGGCTCGTACAATGACAGTTACCGCTTTGTGCGATGTAAACTAATTAGCTCGGCTTGCAGACATACAGACTACAAATAGAAATAAAGTAATGATAAAAATAAGACTAAAAGTAAGCAAATATAAACATCTAATCAACGACGACAATAGGACACTTAGGCGTCAAAGTACTCCTCCGCATCGCTGCCATCAGGAAACGTGCCCAGAAGACTGGCAGCATTGCCATGCTGAATGGCAATGCTAATTATTTGGCCAAAGAAAGAGCCAGCCCTCTGGTCACGCGAAGTATCGACCAGTCGGCGAGAGATTTCCTTAAAAAGGTGACGCGCAGTCGGGCCCCATGACCCGAGCGTTTCGACCCCAAACGGCTCAAAACTGTAGTTACCAATAAGGTTACAGTACCGCTTGAGGATCTCAGCAGCCGCAGAAGCAGCGCCAGCACAGCCCGCCGTGCTTGCAAGGTGAGATGGCGCAAGGGTGTCGACACAGGTCCCACACCAAAGGCCTACCCACCTTCCAAGGCACTAACGTCATGCCGTCTGGTCTCTTGCCATCGTTACGTAGCAAGCCGTTTGGTTCTAAAACCGCTGGTACGCCGGCGCTGGCAAGGGCTCGACGAATAATGTCGTTAATGCTGGCGTGCCGTGCAATGCGACCTGCGCTCCTGTTGCAGGACAGGCTATGGTGTCCGAGGCTGTCGACAGCTTCACCGCAGTGACACCGATGTGGGGCAACACAAGCTGCGCCTCAGCATAGACTCGTAGCGACCCGGAACGATGCGTCATCCATCATAGTGTGAATGGTGGATGACGGAAGTGCCTAAAGCCACAACCCCGACTCCCATTCCCCCACGGCTTGCAGACGGGCACGCTCCACAATATTGAATGACGTGTTTAAAAGGATATTCCGTACAGTACTGCAAAGCGGCACGTTCTACTGTCTCTGGCAGGATAGTTTGTCGGGCAAAACCGTATTGGGACAAGCAATTTTTCAAGCGTTCAACGCATCGGTCAAATACGGCACCTCAAAATCAACCAGTGAGGAACACAGAATATCCCTGGTTAATTTTTCGGTACCGTAGACCGAGGAGATGAAGGCTGGTAAACTTATACTTGAAATTTTGCGGACGCCGAGACCGCCCAAGCGAATTGGAAGTGTGGCTTGCTGCCAAGCTCGTTCGACCAGGGCCACATTAAGTATTGAAGTTAGACTGTTCCTAATAATTTGGTCTACTTTTTCTAAAAGCTGTGGATGCTTCCAAAGATGAGTGGAGCGAAGGCTATACGTGAATTTTGTTCCAAAACAACAACAGTATCGAATAAGTGTGAAGGCCGAATGAATGTTAATTTTCAAAAGTCTCTTCGAAACATCATTAAAATTTTGTTTTTTTTTTCAATGAACGACGGACAAGATTCGTCAAATATTGGTGACCCTAGGAGGTGAAGAGAATTTTTTCCGGCAATTTTGATATTTGGTGCTAAAGAGTTAAATTTAGAAATGGTAGTCTGTCTGTCAGTGGTTTCGTTATTTTATATTATTAAATATAAATTATAATCTGAAAGCTGGGAATGGTAAGCAATTCAAATATCATGATCTGGCTCGCGAGGTTGTCGACATCTGGGACGTGCGTACAGCAGTCATTGTGCCGATAGTGTGTCGGCCATAGGCTTTTTTTTTATGCAGGACACGGCGGCGGGGCGAACCTATTGTTAGGAGGTTCCTCTCTCAAGAGACCATAGGTAGCTTGGACCCTGTTCCCGATGCTCGTGGGTTACTATTTCAAGTATTTCATGTTTTATAAATAGGATGGAAGGGACACCGACGTTAAAACGGTTACCACGTATTCAGTGTAGGTACCGACATCATTCTGAGCCACATAGAAATATTTCGTCAGTTATTAAAAAAAACAGCTGTTTCCTACAAAATTGCAATACCTACACGCGCAAAATGTATGGAACAGCAGATTTTTTTTAAAATTACCAATGGAAAATTTCTATTCAGAATGATGTCTGTCCACATAGAAATTTTTGAGAATATAAGTAAACGAGGTAAGTTAGAGAACTGAATAAATAAAGATAAAGATAAAGATAAAGATAATTTATTTGTTAAAAACATGCGTTTACACACAATTTGAGCATGCAAGATCTTAGTGAGTAGGGTAGGGTAGGTCCGTACATGTTTTACCATGTAAGGTGTACAAATTTGGTTTTTGTTTACAATTTAAAACATTTCTATTTAAAAAAAGAGAATATAAATAAATGGAAAGATCATGATAGTATTTATATGTCGTTTATTTATTTTCTTTACACATAGTTTACATTTTGAAATATTTCTATACAAAGTAATATGAAAAAAAACATTTAAAAATTTAAAAAGTAGTGGACCGCCGGGATTTGGGTCCAAGCTACCGGTGGTTAGGGCTCCAGAGACAGGAACCTCCTAACAATGCGAGCCGTATCGAGGAGTACTGCCTTCTGAATCAGGCCCTTGATCCAACCGCCTAAGGAGAGCCTCGAAAGATGGTCGTCGAGGCTCCTGGCTATAAGGCCATTGGCCGTCACGACGATCGGCACAATGATAGCCGAGTTCAAATTCTACATGTCGACAACCTCGTGTGCCAAGTCGAGATATTTTATTTGTTTCTCTTTCTCAGCTTTCACGAGGTTCTCGTCATGGGGGATGGTAGTATCGACTATCATTACGCGGCGCGCTGATCGGTCTATCACTACTATGTCAGGCTTATTGGCGACAATAGTCCCGTCAGTAATGATAGACCGATCCCAGTACAACGTGACATGGTCTTTCTCGAGTACTAGGTCGGGCACATACTTCAAGTACGGTACCTCAGATTCCACAAGTTTATATTTGAAGGCAAGTTGCTGGTGAATAATTCTGGCTACTTGGTTGTGCCTGTGCAAGTACTCACTGTTAACCAGACGAGAACAACCAGAAATAATATGTCTGATGGATTCACCCGGACGGTGGCATGCCCGACATACGTCAACCGTACCGTCCTTCATAATATATTTCCGGTAGTTGTTCGTCAACATAACTTCGTCCAAAATCGCACAGACAAAACCTTTAGTTTCCCCAAAGAGGTCGCCGAAACGTTAGCAGGACACGGACGCTAGAAAATCTACATCGGGTCCATGAGGAGCCCGGTAGAAGCGCCCGTGAAGCTCCTTGCCTTGCCATACTTCTTTGCGGTCATCGGTAGTAAGTTTTCAGGTTTGCGCCAGTTCTTTCGTATTTATATTATTTTTATATCAGAAACAGCGTTGCTAAGCTTGACGATCATTTCCCACTATTACAGCTCCGACCGGAGTGAGGGTTGGATATGGATATCACTCAGTGTTTGCTGACGCATCATCAATAAGTAGGTACTGCTGCAATGTCGAACAATTGTGGCTTGACAGCATCCAAGCGGAAGGGATGTTCTTTAATTTTTAAGTATCACATCTTTTTTATATAAATAAAATACACTGATTCTGTTTTTAATAAGTTGACTAGTTTTAACTCGTGGAATTGGTTAGTAGAGTGCCACATGGTTCTGACTAGTTCTTATGCCGCATGGCCATAGTCAGAACTAACGCCTTCATTTTGTTTTCTTATTATTATTTCCACAGACAGTTCCACATATGTTTAACAAACACACCCAGCGAAAATGCCATTCAAGTGCCAAAAGAACTGCTGCAATATAGTTAATCTATCATATTGTCAACTTCAGTAAACATTATTCGATGAAGAAGCTCATCAGCGCCACCTATACTAACGAGCCCGAACTATTGTCTTGCGCTGTAGCTGTAGCTACGACATAGCAGAGGGGCGCCACGAACCAAGCTACGCCAGTGTTGGTTACGGCTACGAGTTTCGGTGAACGAACTACGAAGTTCCCGCCTATACCGATAGATGGCAATTTAACAAGAAAAAAAATGTGCTCTGTGAATTCTTCCATTCGTGTATATTAATATTTTTGAAAATGCCTTCTAGTTTTACGATTTTACTATTTTGCTCCCTAAATTAAATGTGGTTGTTATATATAAGGTCTAACTATTCATACATGAAATATTTTCAGAGAATCATCTAACGACTATAACGAAGCCATTTCAAAGGATTTTTTTTTACCAAGTATATTTTAATAAAAAATATATAATTTTAAATTACTTGACCCACAAAATAAATATGGACGCACGTATGGACGCTAGTTTACTACGTCGTATTTACCTACTGTCATTGTTAGAATATGGGTTTACTCCCATATTTTTTTTATGTATAAAGACTAAAAAAATTTTAGAATTATAATAATTTCGTAAAAACAAAAACACTCAAAGATTTTTTTTTCCGTTGCTATGACGATTTTACGACTTATAGAAGTTACTCTGAAAATATTTCGTGTATGAAAAGATAGACCTTATATAGAGTACATACATAATCAATTTATAGTATTTATTTATGACCCGACTACGGCGAAACCAAAAGGAAGGGTTATGATTTTAGCAGTCTATATATGTTTGTATTTATTTTTCATCCGATTTTGATAAATAAGGTGTCAATCGATTCGTTATTATGGCCCGGGTAACACAGGCTACATTTTAACCGACTTCAACAATAGAAGGAGTCAATTTTACCTTGTAAACCCCGAATTTAATAAGAGTGTGATTTTTCAGTAGTCGGGTTTTTTAGTTGTAGTATACCACAGAAAATCTTGTTTTAATCCAGCGAATCGACAAAATGACAGATAGTGCAAAGAAATCTGTCATTGTGTCGACACAATCTGTCGTTTTGTCGATTCTTCCGTCAAAGAAATCCTTGTCTACGGTGGTCATGCTACGGGGTCAGAAAAACGTGATGAGAGAGATATCTATAACAGAGCCTCAGTCTCCTTCTAATAGGGTGACCAACAATTTTTATAACAAATAAGGAACTTCGTTTTGACAAAGATAATTTGACACAATAACACATCACCGCTTAAAATAGTGAAATAATAATTTATGAGAAAAAAAAGGAATTTCTCTTAAATAATGTTCTTTTTCCGTTTGATCTGCAGAATTTGTGTTTGGGTATTCAAATGGAGGGAATAAAACTTCAAGTGTGTGACAAACACTCATTAAAATTAAACATGGCTAAACAAAATTGTTTTGTGGAATTTCTGCCGTAAGCCAATTCTACTGCCTAAGTTTCTCATTGCATTACATTTCGAATGATGGAATATTCTAAATACGAATTAGTCAATACTTTTACTAAGTTGTAATTCGTTTGGTTCTTCATCCAGTATACATTTTAATCGAATGTGATACTATACTGAAACCTCTTATTTTTTTTTAAATATACAGTGCACTAAACCTAACCCTGACTCGCGGACAAAGATACAGCCTGTATTCATAATAAAGTGTACCTAATCTAAAGTCACCTTTAAGAAATATGTATCCAGGGTGGTGCCCACAATACGACAATAAATTAGACTGCGTATACCTCATGTCTTCCCCAGCCTACAAACAAAATTTCAATCGAATATATCCAGTATAGTCACAGAACATTACTTTTAATTTTCAACATCTTCTACATGATGTAGATTAATAGGCTAGCACCGAAAGATTAACGACCCCCGCATCGGTATAAACACTAAAAACATGTTGCCAACTTGCCACTTCAAAAATCATTACAAAATTCGTTGTTGGTGCGAATTAGTGCAAATTATAACTAAGGTTAATGAACCAATATTTATAAATGGTTTTCCATTTCGTTAACAATTTTATGCTTTTTAGTTTGTTTTTTTTTTTAATTTAGTTTTTCGGATTTATTTGATAGTTTAAAAATATTCCTATTCATTACTAATTTTAGTATTGTCGTATTGTCGGCGCCACCCTAATATCGGTTCAGCTGTAGAAAGATTTACTATATCATTAGCTATAGCTACAATACTCGTAACGTACATATTTACTCTGTCCTCGACATTAGTTTCAAATAAACTATCTCGTAAACATTCATTTATAATAGCACACACGACAGAACAAACAATAACGGCGTTCTGCCCTCTTTGGAACTACTCTGCTATGAATTCCCAAGTTCTGGCTCGGTGGCGCGCGCGCCGTGACCAATGTGCGCCAATCTGCGGCCCTCGATGAAGACGTCATAAAATAATGACAATATAACTTTTCACGAGATCACTCTCTCGGGCGGTAACCCTCCGCGAGTGCGCCCTCTCGGCGCTCAGCAGGACAGTGGACAAGCGACTTTAAAGCTGTGTAACTTGTGCTCGCAATTGGCTCGGGCGGGGGTGTCGCTGCACTACCACCGCCGCCGGGACAGGGTTGTCAAAGCGTACAGTAATAAATATAGTCTTGCTTTCACTTAGGAGAGGAGAATGGAGTTTAATGATCTGTGCGTAATGCCCTTGAAACATAACTTCCGCAATGTTTTGTTGTCGTAAAAAACTCGCCGGCTCATCCGTCGGTCGCGTGACTCGGATTGCTGTTTTCCGTTCGGGAATCTCTTAATGTTTGTATTATGTGAGCTTTTTTATCAAAATGTTATGGGAACGCTCCCGGCTCCGGAATCACGTTTGCTGAATATAGTACGAAGATTTACGATATTTTGAGCGGTGTACCACCTTTCTAAGTACTTAATAGAAATTATTTTAAAAATCGACTTTTGGTACACAGCATAAACCCCACTTCTGTACCTACTGGAACAATACATATACATAAGTAAGAAAAAATCCTAGTAGCAGTGGTCTGTTTTTTTCATTTGACTGTACGTTAAAATGTGCAATCGAGTTGACAAAAAAAAAGAGGTGAAATCGGAAGGTGTCAATACGCGCGCACTCGCGAGTTTCAGACTCGCCAGTTGTCGAATACGTCCTCTGTTTTTACCCGATAACGGGGTAGTTATCGTTTCGAGCTTCTTATCCAATACTTAGTGCCTACATACCTAGGTACTTTTTCAGTCATTAGGGAATTGTTGCAGTCCTCTCTCACAATCATGGATGAAGCAAAGAGGAAAATATAATTCAATTCAATTCTTTATTGTATATCACATGTTTTACAAGGTCTTAAAATAATAATAAAGTTCACAACAATTTAATACAATACACTTCGCCCGCGACTTCGTCTTCAAAAATTGTGATAGCTCGACTTGCATGATATAAATATAATTTATAGCCTATGTTACTTCCTGCTAATTTAGATTTTTATTGGTGAAAAAATGGTTATAATCGGTCCAGCAGTTTCGGAGCTTATTCGGTATAATCAAACAAACAAAAAAATCTTTCCTCTTTATAATATTATACGCTGGCCCGCGCAACTTCGTCTGCGCCACATAAGAGAGAGGGTTAGAGAGAGTGTGAGTCAACCTTAAAAGATAGACATATGATTGTTGCGTAACTGTAACCGTTTACACCCCGCACGCAACAAACGAATACATTTTCCTTGCTTTTGCAAACATTTTTCATTGATGCTCCGCTCCTATTGGTTGTAGCGTGATGTTATAGAATCTATAGCCTTACTCGATAAATGGGAATCAATTCTAACTAGTAGTTCCTGATATTAGCTCGTTCAACCAATCAAACAAACAAACTCTTGAGCTTTATAATATTAATATAGATTCAAGTAGGTAACAATTTAATTTCTCGGAAATATTTGCATTAATCGCTACAATATTCTACTTAGGTTTTTTTCAAATAAGGGCTTCTCTCGACAGCCTTAAGTCTTCAGCCTTAGACCGTCGATGACAGTCATACTCCAGCTAGGTCGAAAGTTCTCATCAAGGTGCATGAAATGAACTCAATATCAATATAGCTGCTGTAATCTGTTGAGGACCTCTTGCAACTGCCTTCCGTTTCCATCGGTAGACCGTCGATGACAGTCATACTCTAGTTAGGTTTAATGTTCTCATCAAGGTGCATAAAACGAGCCCAAACACGATATAGCTGCTGTAAACTCTTGCGGATCTCTTGCAGCTGCCTTCCCTAAGCAAAGCGCATGGAAAGCGATCGAACACACACTCTACAGGGTATAGGCGTGGTATAGGCTATGTAGATTTTCAAAGCAGCGTCCTGAAGACTAATCTAAAGTACGCTATCATAACTTTTTAACAAAGCCGGTCAGTCAATTTTAAAGTTATCTTGTGAGCACATTTTTATTTATTAGTACCATTTTGGTTCAATAGATTTCGCTGCATGTATCTTACATATTGAGGACAAGTTCTTCTTGAACACTCAGTATTTTACAGCTACATAAATACACTCGATAATAAAATTATTTATTTGAATAAGAATTAATACTACGATACGAATGTACCCAACTTGTGTTTACCGGGGCGATCTAATTTTTTAGAACACAAAAGTGTATTAGTGTATTGTGACTTAACTATGATAGTTAGATATATTCCCTCGCGGACTTTTTTGTAGGTAATAATGAGTACTTTAATCATGTAGCACCTAATTTTAGCTTTCTATTGTTGAAAATATGGTTCAAATTGGTCCAGCAGTTTCGGAGCCTATTCGGTACAAACAAACAAACAAAAAAATCTTTAATCTTTATAATATTAGTATATATTAGTATATTAGTATTAGTATAGATTGATAGTAACATTTAAAATAATTAACAGTAATTAAAAATTAATTTAGCTGCACAGTTATTGTATCCGTCATCTCGTTCAAATCGGCGCTCGTGGCGGCATTAGCACTTTAGCAGCAGTCGAGCCGGTGCGCGGTGGTCGCACTCGTGGTTGTCATGTGTGGTTGCTTCGGGATAAAATGCACCAATTATGCTTAACCAAAAAAAGGATCCTCTGTGATCTGAGACCGACCAAACGTTTTTCATTCTTAGTGTTGATAATTAAATTAATAAATATAAGTGGTGCGTGAAGCAAATGCTGACGAGCTGCAAGTGCACCGTGCGGTGTACGAAATGACTTTGTGCTAATTAATGACAGCCGCCTTGCAAATGTTCGGGAGATCAAACGTGACGACTGACGTGCAGCGGGGCGCAACCCGGAGCAACCCGGGGCAACCCGGCGCAACCCGGGGCGACCCAGCGCAACCCGGCGCAACCGGCACAAGAGGACGAGACGACGCACTAAAAACTCGGCTCCGATCAATTTATTAGAGCGGCCCATACATATGTATGTATTGTTATGGTGACCCGGCGACGCTGAAAAACTCCAACTAATGAAATCGATTGAATTATACATTAGAGTAGGGGGGCCATTTTGGGAATTACTCGGGGCCACGGCGGGCGCTGCAAAAACCATCCGCGGGACGGTCTCCAAGACAATTTTCTGATTGCCGCCGATATCACCTGAATTAGTTGTTCTTACCGACGCAATGTACTACACTCAAGGTTTACGATAGATATTATTGACACATGAACATTATGTACAAACTATGCATTGCCCTTGTCTATGGTATTCCTGATCCATAAAGTCGTTTGTTGTCGTGCGTCTCTGAGACAGGTGCGTGTCGCAACATAGATGTCAGGTCTCTTCCTCTAAATGACTTTTTGTAGTACCCAATGTTGTTGCACAGGCAGGTTGCACATAATACGTTATTAGGAGGAGCCCGTTTGGTTGGTGCCGGAACATTGACAAAACACATGACACGCACCAGCAGGCTAGTATCTTACTTGGCGAGTACCTACCTGAGCACGAAGACGTCAGCGGCAGTGTCACGTGTGAGGTGGGTATCCTACAAATAGGGCGCGTAGCGGGTGTTTGAAGGACTCGGCTCATGCGTATGGAACACTATGGATTATTCTGGAAAATCTCCGGGCGCTGTCACTCAATTCAAACGCATGGTAATTTGTCACGTTGGTACACCGGTACACGTGACACAAACACGCGTTGTTTTTTATTGACAGCTGGCCCCAACGCCACCGGTGGGTGTTCTGCTCCCGCGTGCCTACCTGTACCTGTACCTGCCACCAGTAGAGTAGGAACGGACGAGTGGACCTGCACCTTGCAGCAGTGCTCGGTCATACTAATATTTTTGTTCCGTGCGTGGATCGAAGCCGCGACATGCAACGCAGCAGCCAATCGTTTAGCCACTGCGCCCACCGTGCCGTCGTAATATGACAGATAAAAATAGTCTTTTAATTTTCCGATATTGTGTATGTAGTTGTGTAATGTAGGTTATATCTACTTCAAGTAGATAATCGATAAAACGATAATAGTTATATTTTGTAATGGTTGAGATGCTGAGTAATACAAAGTAGTAGTAAGTAGTGGTAAGTTCGCGAACAAAAGCTAGTGAGAATATCGTGTGCGCTACGAACTGAGATAAACAAGTATCGTTGTAGTTGTGCGCCGCCGCGCGCCGCCTCGCCAGGGCTGCCTACGTGCCTACAGCTCACTGCGCATTGTCCGCTGTCCGCCACCCGCCGCAGCTGCGCTTTGCACTCCATGTAGCAGCCGGCTAGACCTCCACGCTTTTCAAGACAGACGTACTGCAAAACAAAACAACGTAATAAAATAATCAAAGACTTCAGGGCCAAACTGTTGATAGTGACGATGTAGTCGAGTGCAATTAGACAAAAAGATGGAACGAAGTATAATACAGTGGTCGGTTTTTTATGGGATTTTTTTATTGAGTTCCTCCAAGACTGGAAAAGAAAGCTATAATTTTTTTTTTTAATTTCCTTAGGATTTTTTTATCGTATATGTATAACTTGAAATTCGACATATTTATATTGTGGCGTAATAATGTGACCTGTTTCTGTCCATTAAACGTGAATGTGTCTGTTTATTTGTTTGTTGTCGTTCGGCAATGAAATACATGTCATTTTTTTTTTTAAGTTTCGTATTTTCTGCAATTATATTTAAAATACCGATTTTTTAACCGACTGCGGCGAAGCCCAAAAGGAGGGTTATGTATTTGACCTGTATATGTATGTATGTCTGTTTCTTTGTTCCCTCGTAACTCCTGAACGGATTAACGGATTTGAATAAATTATACGTCGTTAAATTAGTGTTGGTAGCGCGAGTGTCAGTGACTATATTAAAAACAACAAAAAAAAATGGCGGATTTGGGGAATCATATCGTGGAATTCGAACTGAAAAATACTAAACCGATTTTGTTGTGATTTTCACCCGTTAACTGATTTTAGTTAGGTCAAAATCTGTGCATATATCATCAAAATCGGTCAAGCTAAACCAGCGATATGATTGTTTAAAATTCTATTTTGAACTAAATATCCAGTATCTTCTTAAGACTATCTTTCAAAACAGATTTATACGGGTTTGTTGCTATAGTAGTTTTTTGTACTCTTAAAAGTGCTATCCAATGATGGTAAATTCATTTTGATTGGACATGGGTACCAAAGCGGCCAACATCCTTCGGTGCCTTATCTAGTTGCTCGAGCAAAGTACGGGGTACCTGCGACATTGTGGAGTCTAAGTATTGGGGCAGAGCTATGTTCAAATGACAATAACTCTTAAAATAATTGGTGTAGAGTCAATATTGTGATTTCAGTTTGTGGATTGAATTAAACAAAAAGATATGCAACATTCAGGGGCTAATTTTGCACTAGAGTAGAAAATGTGAAAAAAAATATAGTAAATATTGTGTAAAATTTCGTATTTTCTTAACTTTTTTAGCTCTTTTTGCATATTATTCAGGAAAAAATATTTAGTCATTCGATAGCCTCCGCATTTATCCTTGCAATAAGCATATCATTTGCATGTCTCTAAGATCAAAGATAATTAGCATTTCACAAACATCAAACATACCAAAGATCAGCCGAATAAAAAAACAAAATGGCTGCCATTCGCGGGGTTTGGATTAGGATTTTTTATAAACGTGTATTTGTTGATAGAAATGAGTATTGAATAGCCCTTAAAGTATCAGAAATCGTTAAGCAACCATACTGTATAATCATCATCATCTGCCTAGCCTTTTCCCAGCTATGTTGGAGTCGGCTTCCAGTCTACGTAATACCAGTATTTTACATGGAGCGACTGCAATCTGACCAAACACACTATATAATAAGAAAGGTTAAATTGTCTGCCTAATCTGTCACGTTACTAAACTAAAAAGATGGAAATAAAAAAAAAATTGTTGATAAAACTAAAAAAACCCGACTGAAAAAACTGAAAAGAAAACATCAAGCACATTTTAAATAAACCAAAAGTTGGAAGCAGGCAGGGCTCATTAAATTTTCATAATTTTATATTCAAATGGGACCCGCCTGCTTCCAACTTTTGTTTAATTTAAAATGTGCTTGATTTTTACTTTAAATTTTTTCAGACCAAGATGTCTTCTGTCATTGGTAACTAATACTTTTTCACAGATGGGCATAAAAATATTCAAAAAAATCTCATTTATGAGTAAATTGACTAAAAAGTAATTCGCAAATATCGGGAAATCGTCTATCTTAAAGTTTGCTTCCGATTCTTGACGATAGATCGCTTTGGTCTTGTTTTACTTTTTCAGCAATAACTGTTTTTTTATCAAGAATCCTTGTAAAGAAAAATTCAAGCCTTGCTAAACATAGACGATTGTCTGACTTGCTAAAGAATTTTTAGTCACTACACGCGATTTTTTTAAACTTTCATCTTCACGTCTATAGGAACTCAATAAAAAAAGTCCCATGAAAAAAACTTTATTGCAAAAAATAAAACCGACTTTAAAAATACAAAACAGTGAAAAATAACTTTAGCTTCTGAAGTTGGTGACTTTTGTTTGTTTGATTTAGTTTTTTTGTCACCGACTTCGAAGTCGGTTTTATTTTTTACAAAAAAGTTTTTTTTTATTTTTCCATTTTTAGTTGTAATATCCTATACAAATATTTGCTTTGCATTTATTTTACATTGTTAACAATACATTTCATGTTAATAGGCTTATCCCCATTAAAATGGAACTTAACATACGTTACTGTCAAAATGTACTGTACACATCTGCGTACCTTCTCAGAGCATACAGGCGTGACGTTATGTTATGATATTGTGTAAACTATAAACACCCAAACGATTGCACCAATCACGACAGATTTGCTGTCTATTATTGAAGAGTTCCGTTCCATATCTCCGAAGTCCATGAGCAGACCATGACAATATTTCTATGGGACCAACTTACTCTTTCAAACTAAAAAAGAATTTTCCAAATCGGTTCAGGCGTCTTCGATTAATCGGTGAACAGACATAAAAAAAAAGAATTCCGACGAATTGAGAATCTCCTCATTTTTTGAAGTCGGTTAAGGTTTATGTTGTGTGATTGCGTAAACAATGCATGTTTATGAGCGCGGTTGATTTGCTCTCAGTTTTTGATGAGTTCCGTTGTCTATCTCCGAAACTCATCATCAGATCTATATGAAATTTAAATGGGACCATTTCCGAATAAACCTTTCGAAAAAAAAAAGAATTTTGCAAATGCGAACAAACATACAGAAACAAACGTCCTCCTTTTTGAAGTCGGTTAAATCCGAGCACTATAAATTTCGTTCCACCTCTTGAGTATTTTGTCTAATTGCAGTCGGCTAATGTTGTTGTGGTCATTTCCTCATAGGACTGTAATTGTAACCTGTGAGTCCTGACCGATTTGTACATAAACTATTTAGATATTTTAAATATACCGGAACAGTTTCCGAAGTTCGTTGCTTGTTGGAGGAGCTTGTGGCTAAATAATAACAGCCGTTCGGGTTGATCTTTATGTTAAGCCGTGCTTGCTTAGGTTTGTACGTGGATGGGTGGCCACTCATTTTATACCAGGTTTCCTCCGTGCCTCGGTAAGCACGTTAAGCCGTTGGTCCCGGTTGTCATTTGTAGACAGTCGTTACAGGACTCGAGGCCCGAAGGTCTGACAACCAGTCAGCTGCAGCCGGCTAGAGTGGAAGCCGATCCCAACATTGGGGAAAGGCTAGGCAGATGATGTGTTTCCGAAGTTCGTAGAAGGTTCAGACGGACCACAACGATTTGTTAAAGGGCATTATTTCCTCACTCCTTGAGTTGGTTTATTTTTCTAAGATCTGTCCTGTAGACCTACACTAAATCCTTTGGAGAAAAACCTTTTTTTTTTGGAGTTTGAATAGTTTCTTGTGCTTGGAACAGGTATGATCTGGCGTGTATGATCTAGCAAGGTCTTGAAATCTTTGAAGTCAGTGGTGGGTTAAGGTGAGTCACTGCTCTTCTCTTCACTATTGGTCAAGCGGCCCACGCGAGCTCGATTCATGCTTCACTGATGAACTAATTTCCCCCAAAACCACAGAATTTTAAATTCGATATGAAATGTATCTTCAACCTACGTAAATAGAATCCAGACGTGATACGATTTATTTTCTACTTATCACAAGTTAAATTCATCTCACAATCTTAAAGTCCGTAGTATCCTCTTACGTTGAACCCGTAGCTACCGCAGCAGCCCTGCGGGCGCGGTGCGGCTGCGCGGGAGTCGATGCGCGATATGCAAATGTCGGCTACCGTATTGACCGCGCTATTGTTCCGCCGCTTCTCTTTTATTTCCTGTAACGATGCTCCAGCGCCGCCGCGCCGCCCGCTCATACGCATGTAACTTATGGCTCCCGAACCACCCGCACAATGAGCGCCGACCGTTTTGTTCATATAACTCATGTTTTTGTTTTAAATCCAAGGTATTGTCGATTGTTCACTCATACCTTACGAGGGGATATTTTACCTTCCACGCCGCTATCGACGACCCTTTTGTGGAGGAGCTAGCTGGAGGTACCTACACACAACGATGTTGTTATCTTTCTTAAAGGTTGCTGTAGAGGGCAGGCGATACTCGCAGTGTAGTAGTACCTTTCGTTCGTAATGCAGTAGTCTGCAGTGCGTGCACAGCGTTATCTTAATTGGTGACCTTGTAATTTATAGTTGGTTAGGCAGTAACACTCTCCCCCCCCCACGACCAACGCCTCCCCCCTGCCGGTTGACAGATTGACGCGGTTAACAACCGAGAGATGATGAAACTGTTAATCTTGAACTAGGAAGATAAGACAAATTCTGGAGGTCAGGAGCCTTGAAGAAAATCTAATAAAGTAAATGCTAATTAGGTTTCAACGATAACGAACTGGGGAACAGTTTATAATAATTCGATGTAAAACAAGGCTGCGTTCCCGAAGTGCAGGTCCTTTATAACTACGTTGTGGTTATCTTCTTTGGTATCGTAATGAGCTAAGCTGACCAACCGGAAGTAAAATTGATCAACAATTCGCATTCTGCCTGCAACCACCGGTAACAGCCACTCTATGAATATACTCAGCTAATGTAATCACAGATACGAGAGCAATACGTAAGACAACATTGATTTACTGGATCCCGCTTAATCATAACACGTTATACGTCGTGCTGTATGTCTGTACATATACTGTATATGACGGCGGCGGCGTATGTACGGGCGCCGCGCGCCGGTGGTTACGGCTGATCATCGTGTACCACAAGTTATTGCGGAATGATGACGCTGTAAACCTGCTGTGCAGTTGTAAACTTATCTGTTCGGCTCGCGTCTCGAGACGCTTCTTACGGGATAAGTAATACCGGAAGATAACCGGACACGGTTTGAATTGCTTCGGAAAGAAGCTATAAATGTGAAAAGACGTCTGATGCTACGCCAAGATGGCAACGAATGTTTATTCACAAGAGCGCGCTTTTCTCCCAGTCAACTCATCACGTTACACATCCGCGGACATTTTCTGTGTTGCGAACTTGCGGCGTGGTACACAGCACAGAGAGGCTGGTCTGACATGTTCTACCAGTGCCCATGGAGCCGCTACCTTCATCTTCACGTTATGAACTGAGCTATGTATAAATCATGGCGACTCTGCCCGCCATATATCACACTGCGATCCTTTTATATGGAGAACTTAAAGGAATTGCTCCTGTCATATATTTCCAACTGCGTTTTTTTTCATAAAATATTTCGTTGATTTTTTGAGGTAGCGTGAGACGAGGTCGGATCAGCTATTGTGCGCAGTGCTTTGTGCCGCCGCGGCTGCAGGCTGGCATCGCGGCTCTGCGAGTATTCACACTTTTGTTTAGATGAAAACAATAAAAAACCGATGATAGACTGGAGATTTCAAATGGACTGGTGACACACCATTAGTTCAATTTATCACAGTTTAACCGTATGCAGGACGCGGATGCACTACACAGATCAGTCACGCTGCAGAACGTGCACAAAAACTATCCATCTGTAAAAGATACCTACCTATTGGTCGTAAAAAACATGAGTTAACATCAGATAACACTGTAGTGGTAGCAGTGGCAGGTACTCTCCCACAGTTCTCTTGGGCAGGTATGGAGCGCGGCAGTCGTGACGGTGTGACAGGTAGCAACGGGACTATTCGCGTTTTTTTACTGAATCACCCGAAGGACGCCACTTCCTCGAATCTGCAACCCTCCGTGTGCCGATGACATCGGCATTAGTTTCTGTAATAACAGTAATCTCTCAACCTTGTTAACAATGCCATTCTTGGTACGAAGCTTTATAGTTTATGACGTGTGATGCTGCAATATGTTGTCAAATTGCAAGTTCGTCCCACAGTCTGACGCAGAGGCAGCGCAGCTTACATCTTATTGAAGACAGAGATGCAGATAACGCTTATACTTGTAAAAATATTCAAATATTGCTATTTAAGTAAAATAAAATTTTAAAATAAATTAATGCAGAAAAAATACGATTTATTATAGAACAAAAATAGTATGCATGAATTCCATAGTGAGTGGTCGCCGCGCAAGCTCAATAAGAATCGAAGAGGGTTCAGTAGGTGGGTGTAGTTATAATTCGGGTTGAGGTTTGCATAATGTGCAGCACAGCGAATGGTCATTATGTATCCAGGGCTGCTGAATGTTCAGCAGTCGCAGGTCAATGTCAGCCTCCGAGGTGCTGCCAGACACCCCGGCGACGCACTATGGGAAAATCGCGTATGTTAAAATCGCGTATCTCAGTTGCTTCAAAACTAAATGGGCTGTAATTTAGCACACATAAACTTGGATATATCAAATTTAATAAAAATAATTTTGTTTTTAAAAATTCTGTTTATTACTTAATTTAAAAAATAAAACAAAAAAAAATACATGCATTCTATATGAAAAATAAACAAAATTTGTATTTTTTTTTTGTAAATATCATAAAACGGCATATAAATAAGTAGTACCAAACGACAAAAATATGTACAAAATTCAGCAAGGTCCTACAGATTTTCTTTGACAGCGAAAAGAGCCTTTTCTTCATCGAAATTTAAAGTTCTTTTGATATTGTTTCTGAGATATTTCTCATACTTGATATATATGGATCAGAAGTGTATAATAAGGTATGGAACACGTTTTCATTGGTAGCTACTCTTGTACATTTTCTAGAATGATGAAGTCTTAACTTTTTGTAATCCTTATTTCGGGATTCTTGCGCGTCTTCGGACAATTGTGCAATAGGTAGAATAGCGTGGTACTCAATGATTTTTACTCCGTGAATAAATATTTTATGTACGGAGGAAGGCAAATAATAATTCTTTCTTTAATCCGAGATGCATTTCTCCAGCTTTCGTTAAATTTAGGTACCAAGTTTCTTTGAATGTAGAGACCACAATAGCCAAATCATCTGGTGACAAGTTGAAATTTTCTTGTAAGTAGTCTTCTATATTATGCCCATTTATCAAAAAATTGCACAACTCTCGTTTGCTACAAACAAATTCACCCATTTTTCAAATCAGTCAACTTCGGCGAATATTTGAAAATAGGTGTTAACTGCTATATAGGGCAACTGAATGTGTGACCAACATTCACAGTTGTTACTGTGAATGTTTCAGGGTTCGCCTTCATTTTACAGGCCAATGAAATAGTGCAAAAGATAAGAAACTAATAATTTGCACTCTTTCCATAACCAACCTGTTTTGAATTCGAACCTAATAGATAAAGTTACCATTATTTATCATGTAAGGTGGTCAAAACTGTATCAAAACCACAAAGAACTATTAATAATACTCATCATTATAATTAACTTTTTATCAAGTTGACCTTAATAGATAACAAATGATTTTAGGAGAAATAAAAAGAAACTGAAAAAAAATATATTTTTTGTCTCGCAGTATGTTTTGGCACCGTGTCAGAAAAAGTGCAATTATGTGCAAGTTTTTTTTTTCCCCTTGCGTAAACTAATGTATAGAGATCTTAATACAACAAATATCTCGACAGCGGCAAGCAGCGGTGAAGGGTAAAGGTCTCGTTAAAAAAAATAACCCTAAAAACATACCGTCTAAAACTATATTGGCTAATTTTATTATATTAAACCAATATATATAATATTAATTATGAAATAGTATGAGCATAATATGAAATAAAAAGTAGCGGAATGAAAGCTTATCTATTACATTATATTAATTTAGTATTTTTATTCCTTATCAACGACTTTCACTTGAAACGGTTTTGAGACGGCTTTGTATGGGGCTTTGTATGGGGCTTTGTATGGGGCTTTCCCATAGTGCGACGCCGCGACGACGCGACATGAAGACAACACCGCAGTCAAACATTTGTAACTGTTCCAATTCCTGTCTATTCCTAATGAGGAGCGCTCGTACTAAAACTCCGAGCTAACAACACTTGATTGCTGGAGTAGCCTGGGTTTTAGTGGTTGCTATTTAATCGTAAAGGGGAACATGAATCATATACAATGACGCCATAAGTATCGTTCTTCAAAATGTCGTAGCGTTGGTAACAGAGTGTGAGAGGCGTAGGCACGATAGATACCTGGACGATTGATTTGACAAACAAGAATAACAATGAGTGGAGGGAGGTAGCGGCCGGCGCCACGGCGTCAGCGCATCTGCAACGCAAATCAGATCAAATATTGATGAGTTGAGAGAGACTGTAGGTACACTGCCTCCTCTTCCATCCCGCGGCGGTTTGCTTGCGCGTGCGCACCACACCTAAATATTGTAATGAACCAACGTTCACGTCTAAGGTAAACTGCCAAAATTTTAGCAACGTTTGACGATTGTAAGTTAGGGCGAAAACCAAGTTTAGAAACTGCCTTGTTTTTCTATTGCAATAATCGAGAGATTGGTAACTATTTATTTTTTAGAAGAGTTGTATGGAGCGGAAAACTGAAACTTCTGCAGTGGAAGATAAGATACGACCTATTCTGAGAAGGTTATCTGTAGTGTGACGTTGATCGTGTAAGCTGACCGCACTGCATCATTACTATCTTGTGACTATTCACTAATAAGTGGGTTAATGAGACACCAGCAGTGCTTTCAATTCTTAGTCGTGATCTGTTCCAGGATGCACTCAGATCCATTGCACATACAAATCGAGTCTGAGTCAGTCGTGCCGGTCCTACAGAATGGTGTTTCTTATAGCTAATTAACACCGTGAACTTATTTCCAACACCTTTCTAACCTTGTATCAGCTCCGTGTCCCACATAAATCACAGGAACAATGATCAGCCGCAGCGCGCGGCGTACGATGTCCGTGGAGGATCGAGCAAAGGGTTCCTGCGACGCGATATGATTTAGGAGGACAGACAAAGACACAGGTGCACGTCTCTATGAGCCGCGACCGTTTCTATAGAACTGATAACGTCGGGTAGTGTTGCTGTTCGATGTCTATTAACACGTGCGTGTCGGTGTGAGTGGGTGCCAGTGCGCAGTGTAGGGCGCGGCGCGGCGCGTCGGTGTGAGTGGCGGCCGCTACGATTTATTGCTGACGTGCGACTGCGACGCTCACGGATCACGAACTATCAGGAGATTTACTAGAAGTTATGATACCGATCTCTAAACTATGGAGCGATTGAAATTTTTTGATGATTTTAGCATAGTTTAGTCAATCAGGCCGACGACGTGGGTTCCGGAAAAAACAGATGAACAGACAACTCTAGACGTTATCTGTTCATCTGTTGTATGCCTGTCTGTTGTCCAGCGTTGTCTGCTGGGACCTGTTCGTACCGTGTGTAGCAGCCTTAATGTGCTGAGGAGGAGCCTTTGTCTTAATTAAAACAACTGCACGGGTCGATCTAATATCCCAGACTGCGCTTCCCGAGGTCGTTCCGTAGATGGGTGACCATGTATTACTTCCACACGGCACGGTAAATCGTCGTTCGTTCTTTTCATTCATACATTTTTGACTTATGGGTTGTCAGACTTTTTTTTTTATGACAAAATGGGCCTGCTCTTGACCTCGATCACGCCTGATGGAAAGCGAATGATGTTCAAGGACTGGAAGCCGGTCCCGACATAGTTCAGAAAAGGCTAGGCGGATGATGAAATATGCTGTTTTTAGAAATACCGAATCGTATAGTTGAACTGCAATAAATAGAAAGTTAATTATATGTATTGTAAGGGGGTTTAACTTCTTAATTATTTGTTTGTTTAGTAAAATTGAGAGAGAACATTGTGTGCTGCGAGGCGATCATAACGAGTGGTAAGTGCGACGTGCGCGTGTCTGTGACGTGCGGGGGGCGCGCTCGCGCCTCGCCGCGTTTTAATTACAGCTCCGCACCGCACCGCACCGCTCCGCTCCGCACAGAACCCGCGCTGCGCCGGGCCATTGTCACTCGTCAAGGGTTATCTCTCAATTATCTGCAATCACGAACGCGTACACATCACACAAAACATTTTTATAAGTTTCCGATTTCATATGCAAATTAGAAGTCGCTCCGAGTACCCTATTT
The DNA here is from genome assembly GCA_905163415.1 of Noctua fimbriata. Classification (NCBI taxonomy): domain Eukaryota; kingdom Metazoa; phylum Arthropoda; class Insecta; order Lepidoptera; family Noctuidae; genus Noctua; species Noctua fimbriata. The sequence goes on along the minus strand of LR990925.1, from coordinate 20,030,528 downwards.
CCAAGTAAGAAGTACCTACATTATTATGTTTGAATTGAATTGAGTTGTATGTGCTATTTGATTACATTTGCTTACTATTACGGCTGATATTAAATTTATATTTATTAACAAGGTAATGAATGGCACTGTGCTGCGATTTCGTTCGCCTAAATGCCGGAGAACAATGTCAGCACTATCATCACCATGTCCACAACTGGAAATGAGTTCAGAGATTTAATTGAGGACAAGAAGGCAACAATTTCAGCGGAATGAAAATGAGTTAAGAAATAGAGGCTAAAACGTTGATTGTAATTTACATTATAAACGCAAAACGTTAGCCTTGAATACGTAATAAAATGTTAGGGGCAACATGTGATGTGAGACGGGCTGGAAGTAATAAATGTCTAATTGAGAAGGAGCCGCATGTCCGAACGGGCTGAGCTAATGTATTCGCGAAATAGTTTAATTTAGCGGCGACATCTATCGGGCTTGTTTGTCGGGCGACGGTTTTCATTAGAGCGGTTGATCCGGGCTTATTGCCGGCCGGGATTACCCCACGGGCCGCGCACAGCCGTCCGCGAGCCCGGCCGCTCTGGACAAATTAAAAAGTAAGACGATTTACTGTGTCAACCCTACGTTATTAGTTACGTAGTGATTTGTACAATAAAGCTAAGCGCACATCACGTCGTCATCATTATAGCGCAAAGGAGTTCAGTACACAAAAAATGCGCGGTACGGCCCGGCCCGCCCAAATCTGTGTCAAACTTAATAATATGAAAGCAATGAATAGTTCTAAGCTCGACGTCACCAGTCCGAAGCCAGTTATCACTAGTCCGAGGGTAGTCGTAACTACTTCCAAACTAGTCGTTCCTAATGTAAAACCAGCGTTGACTAGTTCGAAGCTCGTCGTGACGAGTACCTACAAAACTATAGTCGTTACAAATGTAAAGCTAGCCTTGACTAGTTCGAAAATAGTCGTGACTAGTTCGAAACTAGTCGTGACTAGTTCAATACTACAGTCGCCTGCGTCAATTATGTAGGTAACGTGGCTAGTTTCGACCGAGCTGGACCCGCGGTGTGAAGCTAACGTATGTCTTACAAGGCTATCTCACCGCATTCATTCCCGTTTTAAACCCCTTGACGAACTTATTTGATTTGACTCGATGAATACTGGAGGTCCTCTACCCTTTGTTGGTATAATAGTAATTTGAGAAACAAAGAGTAAGGGAGGTTTGCAAACAAATCCGTGCATCAATACACCGCGCGCAAATCAATGCTCTATTTATGGATATTGACGTATAACGGATCATTAGGGCATCGTTTAATGGCATTAGTGAGGCCTTTGATCGCGCGCCGCCGCGCCCCGCGGAGACATTGAGCCACGCGGGCAACCCCGGCACAGTCCCACGACACGGCGCCTCGACAAATTTATGTCAGTAGAACAACTAAGACAGCTTTTTGCTGCTAAGCTCGGCTTTGTAAATAAGCCGTAATATTCTAGCAATATCTGTGTAATTTAATGTGTCTGTGGCCTAGACGTGTGGTAATGCTACACAATAATTTCATGCAAGCGTAGATCAGAGCTAAACGGAAAAATCAGGAAAGTATCCGCTACTTGCGATAGAATTAAGCTCAACTAGACAGGCGAGGTGCCTAGGCACTGATACTTACTCGAGTACTCGTAAATACTCATATTCACAGATAACTGAGTGTGATTCACTCGTTGTCAGTAGCTACTAGCTAGTGTGTGTGGGCCTTCTACTCGGCGTTGCGTAGAGTCGCGTCGCCGTCGTGTTTGTTTGCGCTGCGCAATATTGTGCACAAACAATAGCTGCGACACGCGACGTGACGCGACGCTGCGCAACGACCGCGTGATCGACGGTCGACACCCCTCGCTGTGCACACACCACCATTCAATACTGTTTATTGGAAATATTTCACACAACTCTTTGTTGAAGTCGCGCTTAATTCGTAGCGGTGTGTTGTACGACTTCAGATTGTTTGTTGGTCTTCGCCTCTAGAACAGCCCTGTTGTTATATACAGGGTGGAAAGGACACCGATGCGAAAACGGTTGCCACGTACTCAGTACATCATTCTAAACCTTCTATGTAGGGGTGCATAGAAATGTTTCATCGGTCATACATTTTGACCGTGTAGGTTTTACACTTTTGTAGGGAACAGCTGATTTAAAAAAAATACCGATGAAAAATTTCTATGAAGAAATGGCTAGAATGATGTACTGAATACGTGGTAACCCTTACATCCCGTATATTGAACATTTATGCTGTTGTCTATATTGTATTGGGTATTATTATTATCGACGGTTAGCATATTGACAAAATGTCGATTTTTGTTAGTAGTCCCACGTTATGCTCTACTGACTACTGCGGAGCACTGCGTAGCAATTGCTAGGAACAGTCTACGCTGAAGTTTTCCGTAAAACATTAGTTCATAACAGAGAAAACAAAAGAGAAAGAGAAGATTATAAAGAAGATTATTTAAGAGAAATTCTATTCTATTCTAAAATAATTTCGATATATTTATCTTTAAACGATTGACAATCTAGTTATTGTATCGGGTACATTAGCAGATGTCCAGGACAGTCTATAAAAGGTGCTAATTTCAGTTGCAGGCACATCGTGCAGTTATGTTCAGAAACAGCAATTGAATTAAACTATTTAAATGTAAAAAGGATTTGGTTTAGCTGTGTATGTACCAATTACTGCTTCCATTATAACGTGCGAGTGTTGTGCTCAAGTGCGTCTCGTCGCTGGAAAAGTGTTGTTGCTAGCGCGGCGGGTGCTGGCGGGGTAAAGGCGGATGCGGACGCAGGGGGGCAGATCTCCGACATTTGCATCACAAACACGCCTCGTGATTGTTTTAATAACATTAATTGACAATTGAACACGACGAGACTTCCACCTCACTTGCTTTGTGCGAAGTCCCCGAAAAAAGTTCACAAAAGATGGTTTGGTTCTTGGTATAGTGTACGTTGGTTTGTAAAACCGTGTTTGCAGGACTGTGGAATATAAGAGTTTCATTGTAATATTTTTTCCTTCAAGTCAAACAAAACTGACCTGCAACACTGACAAACAGTCAGTGATTATTACTGCAGTGTGACCAAAGTTTTAAGAAAGAAGCTTTTTAATACATGTGTGTATTTCTATGGTTGCGTCAGTAAAGTAGTTTCAGACCGTGCCTTGATTGCAAGATAGAAGAAGATCCTGGTGCCAAGCAGTTCCAAGTTACGCACAGATCATGACAATCCGTCTATTCTACGTCAAAGTCAAAGTCACGTCAACGAAACAGATGATAATTTAAACCGTTAAGTGGTGAGTGGGTCTGTGCTCTGTGCCGGGCGCCTCCCGGGCGGAGTGCCGGAGTGCCCGAGTGGTGCCGATGCGACAATTACACGGTACAGGTGTCGAGTGGCTCGCACCGACTGCGGAGCCTGTGCGCGGATAATGAGGCCCCCCCTGACCTGTACTCGCGCGGGGGTGGGACGGGCGCGCTGAGGACACTCGGCTGATATTAAGTTTGTTTTATGTCGCGAAGGGTGACGCTGATTTAAATGCGAAAGACTCGTGTTTCACTCCTTTGTAGGGCTGGAAGTTTCTCTATTTAAAAAAAATTGCGAACCTATACTTACGTGGGAGTCGGAATAAAGGGATACGATTTGCAATGCAGACCAACCAATCTCAAGTCATTAGAGCACGTTCTGAAGCGTGAAGCGACAGATCCTAGTGCTAGTAGGTACGTAGGGGTACTGCTTCCATCAACATTTTGATGACGAGCTTGTCTGTTTGGGTAAACAGTACGCGCGACTATTCACGCGGAGGGAGGCCAGAAAGAAGGTAAACACGTGCGGGCCACTCCACCCGAGTCATATAAAATTAATTGTTTCTGATGACTCAACTGCAATACAGGACATTTTATAACATTAAAAAAAATGAGACGTTTTAATAAAGTTTCTGCAGCAGTCGGTACAAGCCACATGAAGGGCAGAGCAAGAGCGGTGTTATTTTATTTTATTTTATTTTATTTTATTTTATTGTGTTAGGGTGGCTTACAGCTAACAATACACAAATTAATAGCGAGGCAAACAACAACAAGCCATTTACAAGCCTCCACAGTTAGCATTAAACTATTGTTGCACAAACTAAGAACTAAGAACCAAGCATAATATCAAGAACTAAGCATAATGCAGTAACAAATGCAGATTAAATATTAAAATTAAACGCCTGCACAAGCAGGCACGCAGGCGCAAACACTACTAAGATTCATCATCAACAACACAGCTTTTAGACAAGGCAGTACTAATTGTCTCTACGCTGCTCGCAAACAAATCGATTGATGGGTGTTCGTTCATTACAACTTGGTTAAATGCTTTGATTGAGCGAGGCAAAAAAGAATTGCTACGGTAAACTGTACGAGCGTAAGGAGCACGAAGAAGATTTCTCAAGCGAGAATGCCGAGGTGGAACATTCAGGGACAGCTTAGAAAGAAGTTCAGGACACTCGATCCTTGACTGTGCTATTTTCACTAGGAACCGTATATCAGATATATTTCGCCGAGTTACAAGTGAAAGTAAGTGGAATCGAACGCATCGTTCCTTGTAACTCAGATAAGGGATTTTAAATTTATAACCTAAGTATCTCGTGAATTTCCTTTGTATTCGTTCCAATCTGTCTGAATGCACTGCATAATTCGGATTCCAAATTTGACTACCATATTCGAGGTGACTGCGGACGTAAGCACAATACAGAATTTTCAGGGTTTTCATTCTCTTAAACGAACTGGCATTACGTATAATGAATCCCAGGGCTTTGGACGCTTTTTTGGCAATATGGTCAACATGATACTCAAAGGTGAGCTTACTGTCCAGAAAAATACCAAGATCTCTGGTGACATGAGTTCGAGATAAAGGCTGATTTGCGATTGTGTAATTAAATATTATTGTTAAGTTCTTCCGGGCAAAGGTGATAACTAAGCATTTAGATATATTAAGATCTAATTTATTTATTCTACAATAGTTCACTAATCTAGATAAGTCAGCCTGCAAACGTATCGCGTCATTTAGACTCTTAACTGATGTAAAAATTTTCATGTCATCTGCAAACATTAAGTGTTTAGAATGTTTGAAACACTCGCTGATGTCATTAATAAAAAGAATAAATAATAATGGCCCCAATAGGGAACCCTGCGGCACACCAGAGGGGATGGTTGACCAGGAGGATATAAAGCCACTGAGCACCACTGCTTGTGTCCTATTTTGTACATAAGACGAGAACCATCTGTATAGGTCGCCCCTAATGCCCAAGTCGAAAAGCTTCCTCAGCAGAATATCATGATCGATTCTATCGAACGCCTTGCTGTAGTCGGTGTAGATTGCATCGACCTGGGATCCATTATCCATATGCTCAGTAATAAAATCTGTGAACAGGACCAGGTTGGATACTGTAGACCTTCCTCTCAGAAACCCGTGTTGTTGAGGACTCAGGCTAGAAACCACACTGCAGTACAACTGATTATAAACTATGCGCTCCAATACTTTAGCTAGTAGACAAAGTTTTGAGATGGGCCTATAATTTTCAATTTTATCTTTAGCACCCTTTTTATGGATGGGTGATATAAAAGCTGATTTCCAAACAGAAGGCACAATGCCTTCAGATATTGACCTTTTAAATAAAAGTGATACAGGTAAAGCTAGTTCATCAGCGCACTTAACTATAAACACAGCAGGCAAAGCATCTGGGCCGGCAGATTTGGTAAGGTCAAGAGATTTTAAATATTTATGAACAGTCAATAAGTCGATTTCAATTGTACCTAAATCACAGTTAGAAGCACACCCGGTCGAATCACAATTGCGACTTGCAGTGGAAGCGTCTAGGAAGGTTGTCCGAAAGTAATTAGCAAAAAGTTCACAAATGCCCTCTCCCGAGTCACTTCTACTGTCGCCATATGACATACTCGACGGGAAATTGCTGTTCATGCGTTTGCTTTTGACATATGACCAGAATAGTTTTGGGCTAGTACCTAATGCGGACTCAATTTTAGTCATGTAGGCCTTATAACAAAGCTGTTCGATATCATTGGCTCTATCACGAAGTATTTGATATGATGTTCACCGCATCGCGCTAGCCGTGGCGGATAAGCTGATGGGTGGCGCCTCTGCGAATAATCGTTATTAAGTCATTACCTTCAGACAACATTGATACTTTGATGTTATCTGTTTCTTGTAACTCCAATTTAAGGTTTTCAGAGTAGCAGAGCGTAACATGTCTAAATGTTTCGTGTTTTTCTTCGTACAAAGTCCTTTACAGTGTTAAGTAATCTTAACCTCATTATGAGTTTATGAAGCGTGGGTCTCTAACCTAAAACTAAATTAATGTATTATGGTTTCGCAGCAGTTAGAAATAGCCCAATCCCGCCTGGGAATCTGTCCCGCCGCGACGCTACATGTGGGCATCGTGCGCCGGCGCATCACGACGTCCTCACTGGTTCCGCCTGCGACTTATCTTTACGACTGATCTTATAGCGAGACGCTTCCTGTCGCAGCTACGTGTGGTCTCCACGCCACACGAGAGACAGCGAGTGCAGGACCATAACACATTCCTGACATCCAGACCTTCACCGGCACACTGAATCTCCAACGAATTATTTTTGCGTCTAGATTGACCTCTCGTCGCGTGCTGAGGCAGGGTTCGTGATTGGCCATTTGGGAGCTCACCTGGCTATCTGGCGAGATCCAGATCAAAAACTCTCGTTACTTCCTTCGTAATCTCGACAAGTATGTACAGTCGAGATCTTGAAACCGAGAAAATCTTGCAAGTGACTGGAATCTCTAATAATGGCAGAAGAGTTCACGAGATCGAGTTAGTAGTCCATCATAACCTGACTGGCTACGTGCGGTATGGCTGTATCGGCTCCTGAACAGTTGTGCAACATTAGGTTTGTTTGTAAGTGTTTGTGATAATATAATGGTGTAATTAATTCACCTAATCAATCAGGTGAAGTGGATTTTAGGGTCATGCGTGGGTTAAAATAGATTGCTCTTCCTCCTTATAGTAATTACTTTTTTAACAAATCCTCTGGGGTCAAAATAGGACCAGTTAGTTGCAGTTAGTGGTGGTAGTGCAGTCAAATCAACTTTAAAAAAAAAAATAAAGTCGTTTTTCAAATAGTTGAGGAAAAGAATATAATCATAACGAAGTAAATGCAGTACTTACTCGTGGTGTTAGTAACTACCCAACACAACACATTTTAACTAAAACAATAATAAAAAAGTAGTATACAAGCGAACTGGCCACCCTGTACCTATGTATCGGAGACCCTTGTACCTTGGGACTTAAACCTTCATAATTTAAGGCCTTGAATATTGAAATTTCTATTAAGTAGCCAATAACATCACAATATTTTGATGCAACACACGACCTACTATGTTTTATCAATGAGAAAATGACAATTAATTACTTTTCAATACACTTTCTCGAAAACTGGATCTTATCGCACTACGACGAGGTTCAACATGCAATGTATTTCACACACGTAGATTTTTAATATTTTTCCGCACATGTGCGGAAATAAAAATTTTCACAGATACTATATATTATTATAATACTAAGTCCATACGACTATAGTCGGCAGTGTTTGTTTTTTTTTTAAAAATCTCGGCAAAGTAATATTTTTTGAGTATTTAAATTGTGTTTATAAATAGAATATCATAGATAAACATGATTAATTATTTAAAACAAATATTTACTTTTATGCACAAATTAACATTTATATGTGTTCTAAATTCCAAAATATTTCAATTTTCTTTTTTTCATATTAAATTAGGCTGTTTAGCGGCATCATACCTTTGCTTCTTCTTCAACCTGGCGAAAGCAAGGCGCGGAAAAAAAGCAAATTAAATCATAGTTTCCTAATAATTCCTGACAATAATACTTTGCGTTCTAATATTTTATTTCTTCGAAAGTGTATTGAAAAACGTCGTTTGATACGCGTGGGGATTTGTTACTGCAGTTCTCGGCTGAATAACAACCTCGCCTGCGGCTCGGTTGTGTGAATTTCGCCTCGGGAACAACAACAAAGTTTCCCCACTTATATCAAAATATACTATTAGAACATTTGTCCCAAGGTACAATCATGGCTTGTACTTCGGGACACCAATATTTGTACCTCGGGACACATTTTTGTAAACCTATACTGCCACCAGATGAATATTATCTCTATCTGTTGACATCATATCTAAATGTTTCATATAAGAATAATGTATTTGCTTAAAATACAGGTGTTACCAGTTGTTAAAATTGGTGGTTAAGGCACAAACCATGTTTTGCCTTTTTAGGGCATGTAAATATAATTTTACATTATTGTATATGCGTATTTAAATGAAATATTACAAATATATACATATATAAGCTAATTTAAAGTAAAATAATGATTAAATAATAATAAAAATAAAAATAAAAAAAGACCTTGAAACATATTACACATAAAACTATACATTATTGAATATAAAAAAAATTGTGTTGCAGAAACTCTTTTAAACTGTAAAAATAATTTTCTGTCAACCTTCGACACGTGACATTCTTCGGCAGCTTTCCGAATAGATAAACGAATTTTTGAATGACTTTACTACTTATTTTTTACATTTGCCTCAGTTGGTTTTGGTGGAGTGACTTTATTTATACTTCGCGGCATCTAAAAACATGAAAACAAAAATTAAAAATATAAAATAAACATTAAAAGAAATAAAAAGTAAAATTTACAGGATGCAATTAAATTCATGGGCATTCTTTTAAGATGTCATTGTACTCATCATTATGAACAACTTTTACTATGGGACCAAACCTGAAATTGCGAAAAAAAAATCAGCTGTTCCCTACATTTAGGTATGTTCGCATAACTCGTCAAAATGTATGGAACGGCTGATTTTTTTTTCGCAATTTCAGGTTTGGTCCCATAGTAAAAGTTGTTCAGGTACAATGACCCCTTAAAAGGATGCCCATGAATTCAATTTAACCCTGTATAGTTGAAAAAAGCAATACCTTGTAAATTTTTTGTACATTGGGACAGTACCAAGGTACAAAAAATTCACTGTCCCAAAGTTCAAATTTCAATTGTATGAAACAAAGTTAGGTTATAATCTCTGAATTACGGAAATCTAAACTACATTACATCACAATAAGTGATTAGGAATGTACATAACAACTAATTGTATTACAATGAAATGACTAACTCACCTCAAAATAAAGATTAAAGTGAATTGAAAAAATTGTAATTGAAATTTAGTTTTAATTTGTATTATTTAATTAACTTTTTATAAATATGTGACTGGAGTTTTAATTTTTTATAATTGTTGATATTTAATTGATTTTAATTGTAACATTTTGTCTCAAATGTATGCATCAAATGATCCTTAATAGATTGAAATAAATGATTTTGAATTTGAATTAAAAAAAAAAATCTGGCGAAAAAATCACACGGCATATCTGAGGGACGAGGCAAATTGTTTTGAGATTTTAATAGTGAAAAATGTAATTAATATGGTTGATGAATTAGTAAAAAACCGAAGTTATGGCTATGAACGTTGACGAACAGCGGCTTTTGGCAAATTACAGGTCAAAGTTTTCACTTCGCACGATCTGAAGCTGACTACCAAAATCTCTGTGTACATGGCAATAGTTCTTCCCAATCTTCTGTACTCGTCGGAAACGTGGTGTCTCTATCGTAGACATATACGGACCTTGGACAAATTCCATCTTAAATGCCTCCGAAATATCATGAACATCAGATGGTCGGACCGTATTAGAAATACGAACGTCTTAAGGCAAGCCAAGGTCCTTGGCATAGAGGCCTACTTGATGAGACGTCAGCTAAGGTGGTGCGGGCATGTCTCTAGAATGCACGAAGAGAGACTCGCGAAGCGCATCTTCTATTCTGAACTCCAGGAAGGAAAAAAGAAAAGTGGTGGTCAGTTTTTACGTTACAAGGATGTTCAGAATAGACACTTCAAAAGATGCGAAATTGAACCCTTAGTGTGGGAAAAGCAGGCACAAAAGCCCGAGTGGAGACGTCGTGTGCATCGGCAGGTCAATGCCTTCGAAGAGAGAAGAAGGTTGCAGCTAGAATTAAAGCGTGATAACCTTAAAACTAGGCTACCTGCAGCTATACCCTACAATTTCGTCAATGGTGTTCTGACATGTCCGCTTTGTGCCCGGACTTTTTCGGCCAAAGTTGGGTATGCTAGCCACTTGAGAGCACATGATAGAGCAGCACACCAAAGCTCTCGATAACCGCCATATAAAGCCATCGAATGCAGTCGCTGTGGCCGAAATCGGCTAGATGGCATCATCATCAAAGATTTAATTTTAAAAAGAAATTTATAGAAAAATAAACATCGGAAAACATTACCTAAATTAGATTGGAGGCACAGGTTGTATGTCATGTTTCCACGGAACTTGTAGTTAAGAGTTATTTTCCACATGAGTTGCTTTTGGCTAGATTACGTTCCTTCATGAAATTATTACAAAATCAATTACATAGTACTTGAGAGGTAGCAACAGTCATGAGGCTATGCCTTACTCTCCCACCCACGTAACATTCGAATGCGATGTTTCCCTGAAGTACGTATTCATAAAAATATTATAGTGTTAGTTGCAATCGTTATTGCTTGAGAAACTCGCTTTTGAATTTGGCGTACTTACTTAACAGGGAGGAAAAACAATTACCTGATAAATAAGGAAATCAAAGTAGATAGTTATCGATACATAATAATGTTTTTGAAACCACACGAACTTGAGTGCAGTGCCTCTGTTCAAAACATAATCCTCTAGCTATCCCAGTCCCAAGTGCCAGTTCACCAGCTCTGCACACTGCACGTCATTGACGCTGTTAGGAACGTGACAACTAACTGGGCACACCCAACTTTCTAATAAAAAACAAAGTACCATCGAATCGAATCATACCTAATGGCGTAAAACACCTATTCAATTATTCGATTTACGAGTACATACGTTAACTGATTAGTTTTATGTTAACTGGAAATAATAGGTACCTACACCTGCCTAATTATATATTATATCAATGTGAAACTGAAAATATAGCTCTTAAAAATGTTATTTAGCAAACTTGTCACTGAAAGCATGATAGTATATTTTGTGTGTAACTGTCTAGCAGGCTCGTGTAAGCAGAACTTACGGTCTACGAGTGTATTCAAATTGAGAGCCATACAAATTTTGAAAACGGGACGCATTCTAAAAACAAACAGAGGAACGTCGCGAGTGTATAGCGAAAAGGCGCGAAGAATTGGCGAGTGCGTCCCGCCCCCGCGCTCTCCGCCAATGAGCGCGCCGCGCGCCTGCTATTGGATGACGTTTGCCGCCGAAACGCGAGGAAAAAACGCGTGTCATGAAAAACAATGGCACTCACTTGCACGGCCAGCACTCGAGTCCGCTCATTGTACGACGCCCGCTGTAATATGATCCCGACGCGCAATCCGCCGTCCCCTGCGCTGGCCTGGGCTTGCCGCCGTGCGGGGGACGGGAAAGCTCTCCGTACTCTGACCGGCTAGGAGTCGATCTTGTTCAATGTAGTAAGTACGTATACATTGAAAGGTAAGTGATGTCACAAAGTGACACGCTAGTGTGGGGCGGACGGATTGATGCGCGTGCGGCCGTGTGCGTGATGTTTTGTCTTGTTCACAATAGGTGGCGCGCCCGACGCTGCCTGTCCCGGCCGGATGCCCGTCTACTCTAGCCACCCAGGTAATAGCTACATAATTATAACAACTATTAGATACTTTAGCCATATAAGTACAAATGCATTTCAGTCATGTTTTATCATTACTCATTTAAACAGTCAGTCAGAGCCATTTCACTTATAATATAAAATAATGGCTTGTCACTGTTATATTATACAGTAGGTATATAATTATTTTCTTACAATGATTTTTTCCTGATAACGCGATAACTAATGTTGACTGCGAGAAACCCTAAATAAACAAACAGCTTCTTTTGTACACATGTCTTACTTAGTATGCATATTTAAGTAACGAACACAATTATTATTCGTATAAAAGAAAGGAGGATACGAATAAGAGTTAAATTCGGCAATCCATTTTGTAAATTAATGATCATGGTGACGTGGGCTGCTTACCTAAGTATCATCTGTTGCCACATTGACATGTACCATGCGCGAAGAGTGCTCTCGTCAGAATCAATGATAACATCACGTTCCTACAATACGGTTCTGATGACAATCCAGTAGAGCTGATATACAAACAAGCGTCGAACTTCAGCGATTTAATATTTCAGGTCGTAGAAATCTCATATTAACTCCAATTACATAATTTACGAACTTAAATGTTAACAAAAGTATGAACAAGAACACAACGCTGTCAGCATTGCCATTTAACGTGGCAACGCTGCCAGCCTTCTGGTCACTTGATTCTTTGGCTAAAAAATAGGCCAGCCCTCTGGTCCCGTGAAGAGTCGACCAACTGCTGGGCGATATCCTGAATTAGAAGTTAGATACGAACTAAGCAAGCAAGTAAGTATCACTAGCCCGTATTGTCCCTCTGTTGAGGGAACGCCTCGCTGTCCCTCTGCGCTTTTGTGCGTTGCTATACTGCGGCCCAGGCCTTTCGGACTTTCGGAAGTATTCTAATTCGTCCCTTCATCTTCATCTTGGTTTGGTAGGTCACATAGCAATGTGTATTAACATTCAATTTAATATATCTACAACCAGGTACATAATAAAGATTAATAAAAATCCATGTCTGACAGGTCTATGGTCGACGTATTATCTTGTAACAGTACTGTCTTGACAGTAACCAAGGCAGATCAGTTAATAGCTCGCTGCTCTATTTTTTCGGGGCAGTTTGCTCCCCCCACCACCGTTCTCGCTCGTCTGTCTTGTGGCTGGACTCGTGTGAACGCGAGGGCAGTGCAGTGTTAAGAGCCGGACAGTGTGAGGGCGCGCGTCCTGACTTGTTTTAAGTTTTTCTTTCCTATTGATTTGATTCTTTACAATTTCAATTGGCTTATTCAGAGCTATTTGTGCTGCAATTTTGAGTTAGTGGCGTAAATGTTGCCGTTGTCGTCGTCGACGCTCCATCGCTATCACTCACGTACTGTCCTATATTGAAACGCCACTGTCCTTCCAAACTGTTGTCTCACTGTTCTGCCTCACTGTTCTGCCTCACTGTTCTGCCTCGCTGTTCTGCCTCACTGTTCTGCCTCACTGTTCTGCCTCACTGTTCTGCCTCACTGTTCTGCCTCACTGTTCTGCCTCACTGTTCTGCCTCACTGTTCTGCCTCGCTGTTCTGCCTCGCTGTTCTGCCTCGCTGTTCTGCCTCGCTGTTCTGCCTCGCTGTTCTGCCCTCGTGTGAAACCAGCATTACAGACATAAACTCGTAACACACAAGGACAACTCTGTATTGGACAGAATGCAAGGACTCGAGAAGTAGGTGGGCCACGTTAAAATTACCGTCAAACCATCTATTTTATTACTTAAATGATATTCTGTTGAAAGTAGATAAAATTGAATTAAATTGTTTTATGCTTGAAAGTAAAAGCAATGGTTACTAGGTAATCACTCACGATCTCGATGACTTCTTAAAGCTTCAGGGGAGGTCATCAGGGGTGACAAATAAACAATTTTCTCACCTGCTTAGTATTATATGCATAGATGTTCATCCTCAGGTGCCGGTAGATATGACTGCTGCTCGGAGCTCGGCGGTCGCTGTCACCGTCGCAATAGCGGCAACACTAATTGGTTCATAAGCATGCGGCGCGCGGCCGGCGGCGACGGCTGCGGCGCCGGCGCATCGTCATACTATCCATCACAGACGCTGTACATCATTTATGTTAGATAATCTGCTATTATCATCAATTACACCTAGTTTAGCGGTAGGCTCGTATCTATGTTGTATCATGTTAGCGCTTCTTTCTCTCCTAATTTTCGGAAGAAGCTATATTGAACAATAACAGTGTATCGTTATAGTCATAAACATTCAAATTTACGCATGCAACTAAAAGTAAACCAAACCAATATGTTTGTGGCGAGAGGCGCACACTAAACTTACACTCATTCTCATGTGATGGAAAACAGTGGATAATTACAAAAAAAAAGACCAAGTGAGTGCTTATCTTAGTATTATTTTATATAACTAATGATTGCTGCTGTTTATTTAGTGATACCTCCATGCTCTGCGTCCAGTGCACGATACTACAACAACAGTAGTCCTGAATATTCACTAATGCCCGAAAGTGAATCATCAGTTGTCAGAGTGGAGTGGAGTTATTTGCCACTACATAAAAGTTATGTCTCGCGATGTTAACCTCTTCAAACATTCCGGTCTAATCCCTCCATATTTAGTAAGACTAAGTAACTTTTTGTTCTCTTACTGAGTTGATATTTGCTTATCGGAACCACCGGAGAAAATACCTTGACCTTTTTGTGAATTTTTACCTTTCTCCGAAATAAATTGGCCTAATAGTAGTAGGTTTGTATTTCTTATTATCTGATGTGCAAGTGTGTAGGGAATAATAGGTATCTAGTTACACATTTACAGAAATAGTAACATGGTTTATTGCGATAATAATGTGCGTGTACATGGGTACGATAAGTACTTAAGTATTATATTATTTAGTAAGACGATCCGCCGACGGCTCACGGCTCGCGGGTAGCAACCGTGCACCGAGCATGAACCCGAGTGCGCCGCGCGACTGTGAGACCACGGCGCAGCTCTAAAAACACGCCGGGCTGACATCAATATTGTATAGACGGGTTCGGAATGACTAATGAGGGCGTGCACTTCTTGTGGAGCTCCTTAAACTCTCCAGGCAACTTTACGTGCGCGGCGGATGATATATATAGTTTATGACAGCGGCGCGCGCGCAGGCGCCGGACAGGTGACGTGCTCGGGGAGGCTCTGGACATGGAAGAAAACAAAAAGCTTCGTCAAGTAATCGAACTTAATGCTAGAAGGTCCCTCGACCACAAGATTACAAGTCCGACGACAGAGAAACAGAGAGAGAGAGAAAGAGAGAGAGTCGTCAGAGTCGAGTCGACTCCGAGTCTGCTGTTTTAAGCCATATTGTGTGATGCAAAGAGAATGCTTGTAGTAAGTAGTAGTAGGCATGTACTTGCTCTCCAACGCGGGAAGCCGTTAGAGAGTTAGGTCTTATTACCATCCGGGTGAAACCATTTCCCATCGGGTTGTAACTACTTAACAGCTCTCCAGCAGGTGTAACTACTTCATAGTTTCAATTTTACACTGGGTAGAGCATATTATAGAGACAAGCAATGCAGGCATTATCGACATCTATCTATGTGTTATAATACGGACAATTTAAATAACATTAATCCAGGAGTAGCTGCGTTTGGCAACGCACGCTGCATGCATTGTCTATATTCTGTTGCTGCAAACAACTGTAACTGTGTACAATGTCGTAAACATTAATGGAGCTAATTAATTAGTCGCGATAAAATCTCCGAGGGCAATACGTTAGTCGTTCATATCTCGACAACATCAAGAACAAAAGAAATTGATAAAGAAATCAACATTTCAGATTCACTCGGGCCACGATTGTTATCTAAGCAAATCCATGTCCGAAACTCGTACAAAGATCATCAGCATTCACAACCGATGGCTGAGCTGCGATCTGAACTGGACTCTACGTTCTTTAATTCAAAGTCCTAAGTTGAGGTGGTTGTCGTGAAATGTCGTTTTGAATGACAGTTTTTTCCTGAGTTGGCGTTAGTTTAGGTACGTGTGTGCGTCAGTGAGCGTGGCCGGTGCGGGGCCGTTGCGCGGCCGGGCGGCGCGGTGTGCGTGCGCGCGGCGGCGTCGCGATGCGAGCGACGTGTGACAGGCGTCCCGCGAATGGCGGCCGCGCATTCCAGTGCGCCGGCGCACCTTGTTGGTATTCCGCGGCCGCGTCGCGCGCGCAAACCCAACGTGCAAAAAAGACAATGACTTCGTATTTTATACGTCCCTAAAAGTTCCATCAGCGTATTGATACGATTCGTCTGTCCTGTCCTTAAATGATGAGCGCGGACGGCTTTTGTTTTTGAAGGATTTTGTCGTTCCCGATGTTGCGGATATTTTTTAAGGAGGTGCGTCAGCTATATAAATTAAATGCGTCTTCACGACATAACATCGTCCCTCATACATTAAATTTATAAACATAGCTCGCTATTTGTTTCATTAAAACTTGGAAGTTATTAACGTGATTTGAATTGATTCCTAGAACTGTCGAATGTTAGTCGTGCACTCTCGTGTTTCGTGATTCCTAAAGATGTGCTTTAGGAAGCATGGATAGACATACAAACACCATGTAGGTGTGTTGTGCTACCAACCGGCCGCCGCAGTGCGTTGCGGCGCGGTGGCGGCGTCGGGTGCTGGTACCAGGAACCTTGTGTTTGTTCGCGTCTTGTTCTAATATGCAGAGCTTTGTTTGGGCGATGTTTGTCGTTGTCAAAGGGCCGCGAGTCAACAGTGTGCGCCTGCGGAACGCGACTTGTGAACAAGCGCAGCAGCCGTGCGGCTAAGTACACGGAGTTGTTTGTCGCGCGGCAGTCGGCTGTCGGGGCAGTTCGGAGGAGCTCGGGTGGTGTCACGTAAGTCACGTAACGTTCCCGACGATGTAGTGATCGGTCACGGTGCCTTATGTCCACTGCTGAAGTCAGCTCGACACACAGATATAACTACTCATTATAAAATGAACGCGCTATGAGTAGGTATCTACTGTATCTACTTGAACAGGACTGTCGCATTTGCTTAGCCAATCTATCTACCTATGTATAGGTATGACAAAACATTCCGTTTCTTTAAATGAAATGAAACCCCTGAGACCAATAATGCGAAAGGTTCCCTAGACGTTATGTCAATGTGCCACTGCTACAACTACACGCAACCCTCGTTCATACAAGAGATAGTAAACAGTGGTGTACACAATCTAGCTAACTTCCTTCGAGCTAGACAATGATGATGTTATGATTATAAATAGCTGCAGGCACGCTCATACTACGACCGAGGCAGAAGTTTCACTCAATGAATTCGCGAACAATCTGTTTGCTGCACTGGCAAAATAAAACCTACAGCAACTGTGTGCTGCTGAGGAGGAGACTGTAGAAAAAAAAGTACGGTTTTTCACTTTGCAGTAGATATGTTTTGCAGTTTCATCTCAAATCATCTGAGTAAACCTTCTGATACCCTCTCGAAGCCGCCTTATTTGATGATCTCGCTCGTGACGCTAGAGGTCGCCTCACCGTTACTTTTATGGCGACTGTCGGCAATTTTGGCGCCACTTTATTTAATGAATTTACTCTGAATACGTATGTGTTGTTACGGGTTGACTTTTACCCGACTGAGGAGCGTTTGTGTTTATCAGCCTAAATGTATGTTTATTCCTTTGAGGCGCTCTCATGGACTTAGTATACAAACAGGACTGAGTTCTGCGAAATTCGTAACACACAAAAATAAACCTTAACTGTCATACCGTAGGTTTATTTTTTATAAGCTATCATAACCTAGGCGAGAGAGATAGCAATAAGGGAGCCCTTTGTCCCTTTCACTCAATTGCCAACAGATAAAAATGTTAAAGATGGTAGAAAATATTACACCGGCAGTCACCTCACACTATAAGTAAAATAAATTACGTGTATATGTTTTTAGCTTTAAGATAAATTTTAATTATTTTCTTTTATAGGTTTACAGTCTGTACATAATACTAATTTATTTATTTTAATTCATATTAAATATTAGTATGATTGTTCCAAACAATCATTCTAATATTCAATTTTTATGTACTAATTATGGTAACACTTACATAACATTTAGCTATTATATATTCATTATGGTAATACTGAAATCTGTCATCAATGGTGTTAATTTGACGTCCTAAGTTGTTTTGAGAAAATTATAAGATTTATCTGCGGTTCTTTTTTATTTTAAGTGTGAAAATGGTTAAAAGTATTGTATCACGTCATCTAAAAGTGAATCATATGGTGGTTGTGGCATATCATTTCACAGGTAAGGAATATTATAGATTTTGTTCACTAACAATGATTAGTGTGACCATGCCTTAGACGTTTTGCGGACGAAAGACTTATGCTTTCCTGTATGTTTCATTAAAACTGTTAATAATTTATTTAAAATAGGTACGCCAATAGTACATACATTTTACATTTAACAATAACAATATACAGGTTAGGGTTCTTATGTAGGTTGCGATAGTCGTGGAGAGGATCCGGCAATTGGGTCTCGAGGTGGCATTGCACAAGTCCGAGGCCATGTGTTTTCATGGGCCTCGGAATGCGCCACCGTCGGGATCCCTACTGACGGCGGGAGGGGTTTCCATCGGCGTCGGGTCGACGCTGAAGTACCTGGGACTCGTCCTCGACAGCCGGTGGAACTTCGTGGAGCATTTCCGACGTTTGGCCCCCAAACTGGAACGGACCGGGGCTGCCTTCAAGCGGCTCCTGCCCAACCTGGGGGGTCCAAACGCCTCCTGCCGGAGGCTCTACGCGGAGGTCGTGCGGTCCATGGCCCTTTACGCCCCGGTGTGGGCGCGTTCTCTGAGGCGGCAAGCCGCCCGCTACCTGAACGAGCCCCAAAAGGGGATAGCCCTAAGGCTAGTCCGGGGGTACCGCACGATCTCCGGTGAGGCGGCTAGCCTCCTTGCCGGATTGCCGCCATGGGATCTGGAGGCTATAGTCCTCGCGCGCCTTCACGAATGGCGCGCGGAGGCACTACGTCGGGGGAAAACTCCGCTGCCGCGGCAAATCGCCGCTCAGCGGACAGACCTCCGGCGCGATCTCATGGTGACATGGAGAGAGCGACTGTCGCAACCCCGTGCAGGGCACGCCACCATAGTGGCGATAAGTCCCCTCTTTGAGGAGTGGCTAGAGAGGCGCCACGGCGCCCTCACCTTCCGCCTGACGCAGGTCCTCACCGGACACGGTTGTTTCGGGAGGTTCCTGCACCGAATCGGGCGGGCGGAAACGCCCGGGTGTTTCCGCCCGAGGACACGGTGCAGCACACTGTGGACGTCTGCCCCGCTTGGGCGGAGAAGCGCCGTGTCCTCGTAGAGGCGATTGGCGGCGGCGACCTCTCGCGCCTGGCCCTGGTCCGGAGCGAGAGGGAATGGGAAGCCGTCACCTCCTTCTGCGAAGCAGTCATGCTAGTGAAGGAGGTGGCAGAACGTGAGAGGGAAAGAGCCTCACGTCCCAGCCGCCGCGGGAGACGCCCTGGGCGTCGGGGGTCACGTGGTGGCCCCCGGCCACCGTAAGCGCGGGCCTGTGGACGGCGAGTTATGGGCTAGCTCGCCGTCCGGCTGTCTTATGACGAGAGGCCGTGTCGACGGCGCGTTCGTGTTCCACGCGCGCCTCAAAGAGATGTCAGCAACCACGTAGAGGTCCACACGGGCCGATGCCTGCCAGGGCTGCGGGACTGTTCGAAAGAGATACCGCGGCCCTGGAACATAAAGGGCAAAGAAGGAACATGGATGGGTTTTAGTCAGTACAAGTCTGACACTCCCTTCCACTCCGCCCAGAGCGGGGGGGTCATTTGATGATTTCCCATCCTAAAAAAAAAAAAAAAGGGTTCTCATGTAGGTACCAATTACAGGCGTATACAACATTCTCTTATGTACAATATAAAATAAATTTAAAGAAATAAAATGTAACATTAAATATAAAACAAAACATCTTTGACTTAATCTAAAGAAGAGATCAAAAAACTGACTTACACTAATAAACACAAACCTAAAGTCAATAATTATAATTAGTACCTATGTATCGCGTTATTGAAATAGCATTATTTTTGTTTGTTACAGCTTTCCATTGGAAGAGGAAATTAGGCAATAATGTCGATTCCCGCATTTCAAACCATATATATTTTTCAAAAGTCTGATGCGATTAAAACAAATATTTTATATAAGACTCAATCATCCTACTACTAGTACTAATGTCCACCACATTCTATCCAATGTATAACGGATGAAGAATTACAACTAGTAAAAGCATTAGCTAATTCGTATTTAAATTTAAGAAAATTCCATCATGCGAAATGTAATTCATCATCATTGAGAAACAGATTAAGATTGGCTTACGGCAGAAACTCCACAAAACAATTCTGTTTAACCATGTTGAATTTTAATAAATGTTTGTCACACACTTTCAATTTTATTCCCTCCATTTGAAAACCCAAACACCAATTCTGCAGAGCAAACGGAAAAGAAAACGGAAAGGAAACGAATTTCTTTTTTTTTCCAACAAAATTCTTTTTTTTTTTCTCTTAAGTTATTATTTCACTATTTTATGTATCCGTTGATGTCTTATCCGGACACAAATTATCTATGTCAAAACGAAGTTTCTTATTTGTTACAAAAATGTCTGCACCCTATTAGAAAGAGACAAAGGGCTCTGTTATAAATATCTCTCTCGTCACGTTTTTCTGGTAGAGTGCTCAGTCCAGTTTATTATACTAAGTCCATGGGCGCTCTAGAGACCAAACGCGTGGGCCGGTTTTAATATTTCTTACGTCAATCGATTTGTCTTAATCTTGGGAGTGTCACTAGTGACAAGACAGTGGGGTATCGTTGAATAGGTATTTGGAAATCATCTTAATCTCTTTAGGTTTCTCATATCATTTTTCTTTTCGAATTTGTAACGATTTAAAGTTGGTTATTAGAAATGATAAATCATATAATAATAAAACCCAAGTGAAAACAAAAAAAAAACAAGCGCATTTGTAATCAAGTGGGACCATGTTTTAATAATTTTATATTTCAATTGCATTTTTCATTGAATTTTAACAACATTATTTTGTAACTAAAACAACTCTTTCTATACACAGCGTGACGAGGTTCGAAAGCAGCTTGCTCCAAGGAAATGTCAGCGTTTAGTTGAAAGGTCTCAGAGTCGTCCTCACGAGTTATCAGTGGAAGGCTTCGGCAAAGAATACCGTTACCTTTCATAAGTTAACCGACACTTTATCTAAATAAATTCCACCTGAAAATCCACTTTTTGTGTATAACCAAGTTGGATACTGCAGCATAGTTGGCTTAAATAGAATTTAGAATTTTTTTTTTGTATTTTTTATTTTTTTTATTCAGTATGGGCTTACTCTTGACCTCAATCTAGTCCAAAGGACAGAGATGAGGTCGACGATGCAACGAGCTAACCCAAAAGAAGCCTATTAACTCGCGATTTAAATAGATTGGGGTCATATGAACTTGGAAACACCGACGCAGGCAGGGAATTCCACTCCTTGGCTGTGCGCATAATAAATGATGTAGCAAAGCGCTTCGTGCGAATGTGTGGAACATCGACAAGGTATGGGTGATAACCTGCAGTACGTCTGGACTCCCGATGGAAAAAAGGAGATGGTGGAATGAGTTCGTGGAGCTCTTGAGCACACTCACCGAAGTACAATCTGTAAAAGACCGACAAACATGCAACTTTGCGTCGATGGGCCAGGCTATGAAGCCTGGTACCAACCAGCTTATCGTCACCAATGAGCCTCTTGGCTCTGCGCTCAACAGAATCGAGTGTGGCTAATTGGTATTTGGCTGAGCCATCCCAAAGGTGACAGCAATACTCCATGCCGGACCGAACTTGAGCTTTATATAAGATTAAAAGCTGTCCAGGCTTGAAGTAACGCTTAACCTTGTTTAGGATACCCAGCTTTTTTGCCGCAGTTTGGGCTTTCGACTCAATGTAGGCACCGAAGTTCAGATTCGCACTCAACTTCGCACCAAGAAGCTCGAGGCTGTCGGTGACTGGTACAGATGCACCCCGGAAAGTAGGAGCCAGATTGAACGGACTCCTTTTGGCGGTGAACAGGCACACTTGTGTTTTGGTGGCGTTAAAAACAACCAGATTCTCATCACCCCACTTGGAGACGAGACTTAAGGTTGAATTCGTTCGCTCTACCATGGCCTCTCTCAATAAACGCACTTCATCACCGCTGGCTTTCGCGCTGGATGCATAACTCTCCATGACAGTACTGTCGTCTGCGTACCCTACAATACCAGGAGCCAGAAGGTCATTGATATGCAGCAGGAAAAGTGTCGCGGAGAGAACAGACCCCTGAGGAACTCCGGCATCTATAGCGATGAGGTCAGAGGAGCAGCCATCAATGACCACTCGGATCGACCGTTCACTCAGGAAGTCAGATATCCAGCGGCAAAAGTCAACGGGGATGCCGTATGCAGGAAGTTTGCTCAACAGACTTGCGTGCCAAACCCTGAAGAACCCTGAATACTTCTTTGAAGATTTCCACCTGCTTTTATATATACTTAAAGTATGCCCGAAAGTAGAATTGTAGCGGAACAGGTAACACAGTAGAAGGTTGTCATCTTCTTAGACTTTCTAGTGTGTGCAACAGTGCCGCATTTCTCCACGAGTACCTACGTAGCGCAAGGAAAGTGATTTGAAAGCGACTTCATCATTATTCCGCGGAGACTAAACGAGGCTTTCCCTAATCAGCGTGCTTCAGCATGTTCGGCGTGTGACGTCACACTGCTACGCTGCGTAACTGACAAGGTTTCTCCACCAGGTGTATACAGCATCATAATACTATTGGTTTCTCATTTGCACATAGGCAGTAAACAAATAGGCGAAAAAAATTGTTGATTCAATTATCCTCATCTGATTATCAAAGGCACACATTCCTTTCCTAATCTGCATCGCAGCTTTGTATCAGACGAGGACACCGCAACTACACAAGCCAGACGACAAAATTGTTCATGTCGCTCAAAAGAATATTAATTAGTTCAGTTTATCGCCAACAGGTGTGAACGGAATCCGAAGTGGTTCGCATTCTCATTCAGCTTAGAACATCGCTCTCAAACTACATCGCGCTGCAGACACCTCGACACAATGTAGAATTGACAATAGACGTTCTATGTTACAGTACATATAGTAGTAATTGAGTTATTGAAAAAATAAACATCATTTTATGTATTTTCAATCTATTTCATAAATTATATTAATAATCGATGCGAAAAAGTCTTAATCTTTTTTTTTTTTAATAATTATAGACAATTAAAAATTGATAAATGAATCACGTGACTACAAACGCGCCACGATTGGTTGCAATGTTGGTGATGTCATAATGTTAAAGGAATTGTTCGACAATACAGTGTCGACGGAATCTACATGTAAATTGACCATAAATATATATCCGAAATTAAGTCCAAAAAAAGTAATATAATAGCTACTTTTATTTTGTCCTGTGTGATAAAGGATTTATAAAAGCCCCCTCCCCCCTTAGATATTTATGTCGTGAGATTTGGCTTAACCCCCTAATCTCATGTGAGATTTATCAAAATGCGTTGTTTAGTATAAATACGGTAAGCTGTGCTTGATTGCGTGGCGATTCACTTAAAAAAATAATTTGTAGAGAAACATGTTTACTTAATTAAATCCAGTGATATTTGCTGACATTAAACAATGTCTATGCAATTGAAAAAATACTATAAATAATAGTGTTATTGGGTTCTCCCATCAAGAATAATTTCTCAGTAGCAGCCACGGAGTCTGCATTTGTGCCCGGTTGATGGCAATAGGCTCAGCCCCTATTACATGGGACTTTAATATAATTGGCGAAATGTGTGTGTACGATTAGGTACACGTCTGCCCAACACTTCGGGGCTTTAAGGCGTGATGTTATGTTATATGTGAGAACTGACTGCCAGATCAAAAGGTGATAATGTACTGATGACTAAAAAAATCGTCCTTTTGGGTGCTGTAATTCGGGGCGGCCGAGGTCCGAAACAAAATTAAATGGCGTTGAGGCGACAAAAAAAATCGGTGTATTTTGGCACTATACAACTTTTTTTCAAAGTGAACCTTGTTGGGCGCTTTTTATTCTAATACCGTTCTGTATACGACATTAAATGATTTATCGTGAGACCCCTTAGACCTCCGTAATCCGGCCCTGTCGCAAAATCCGTTCTTAGCGGACGTCTACTAACTATAAACTACCTCCCTGCCAAATTTCATCTTTATACGTCAAGCGGTTTTCGATATTTCGTGATGAGTGATCATAATCATAAATCATAAATCATTTAATCGTTTGTTAAACATAGGTAACAAGAAACGGTCTTAAGTTATAATACATAGTGCGCTATGTTTTGTCAACAATGACATACAAACAAATACAATCAAATTAAATTATTATACAGATTAATTAAAATTGTCATTAGAATGTCATTATACAGATGTCAATATCATTATACAAATTAATTAAAATTGTCATTCATAAACTGGTCCAATTTGTAATAGCATTTATTAAGTAGTAAGTTCTTTAAAGTTTTTCTGAATTTTTGTACTGGCATACATTTGATTTTGTCAGGTATTTTATTAAAAACTTGGGGAGCAAAACCAAAGAAACTTTTCTTCGTCAGTGCAGTTTTACATTTGACATGGCATAATGTGTGCGTATATTGAGAACGTATGGGTAATTTCTTGACTGCGGCAAGTTTTTTAAATAGGTGGGGATTATTTTTCACAAACAAGGAGGTTTCCAGAATGTATAAACAAGGAAAGGTTAAAATATTGATTTTTTTTAAATATGGAATACAACTGTCAGTTCTGTGCAATCCGTATATCGACCTTATGCATCTTTTTTGCATTTTAAAAACAGTGAGTGAGTGACCTTTCGCTTTTATATATTTAGATTAGATTATATTTCTCATATTTGAACCTCTCTTTCAGTGCCAAATTTTTAGTGCAAAGAGTAACGGCAAAAGGAAAAATAAAACAAAATTAATTTTCGGCCATTCCGACTACACCACGACTATTAAAACCTATTTACGTAAATTATTAAAATCACAGTAATCGCGTATGAGGATACCAACTAAATTTTAAAAATTAATATCTTTTGCGTCTGTTGGTCGATTTTGGTGAAATAAACACTAAATAATACCCACAACAATACTTCTTATTTTGTAATATTTCGATTTTGAATACTTTACTACTACTACTTTACGTGATGCGCGCACAAACGAACAAACAAACCGAAAAACAGACAAAAACTAAAAAAAAAAAAAAATACTTTCTATTATTTATTTCTCGCACCTTCCAGTGATTTTTTTACAAAAATCTGTAATGTACAGACTCGGAAAGTCTACGATTTTATTATATGTATAGAATAGGTGTAGAAATAGATTGATATAGAATAGATAGATAAAAATGATATTCGGTTTAATTCAGCTAATGTTACATTTAAAGGAGCAAAATTAACTTCATTGTTTCGTTGGTCTAGTGGACGCAAGTATGACTGCTGAGCATGAGGTCCTGGGTTCGATTCCCGGGTCAGGCAAAGTGATATTGGGTTTTTCCATCAGGAATTTCTCAGTAGCAGCCACGGAGTTTGGATTTGCGCTAAATTTCATTTTTAGATCTTTCTCGTTGCTGTGATGCTCCCAGCTGTTAACTGCGACAGCTGATAGTCTGGGAATGTTGCACAGATACAATGTTGTGAGACGCGTGTGTCGTGCTGCCTGCGATGCGCTAATCTCACGTAGTTCAGTACTTCAAGTAGAACCACTCCACTTCCTGCAATAACAGGCACATCTTTGTGTAGGTATTACACGTGTACGTTACATGTGTAGGTATTACGCGTGTACGTTACATGTGTAGGTATTACACGTGTACGTTACATGTGTAGGTGTTACATGTGTAGGTATTACACGTGTACGTTACATGTGTAGGTGTTACATGTGTAGGTATTACACGTGTACGTTACATGTGTAGGTATTACACGTGTACGTTACATGTGTAGGTATTACCCGTGTACGTTACATGTGTAGGTATTACATGTGTACGTTACATGTGTAGGTTTTACACCACGACGTCTCACTCTACGTCCTTCTGTCTGCCATGCGTGCCCGAGCACTGAACCTGTGTACCTGAGTGCCTGAGTGCCGCTATCAGCGACCGCATCTCACAATCACGCGTGTTATGGTTCATTAGTCCCCGGACACGTCGCAACAGTGGCCGCTACATTATTATTGCTATAATTATGATTCAACTATGTTCCAATGCAGTAACGTAGACCAGATTCTCAGCAAGATGGTATCTTCCATAGTAGTAAGGGCCCGTAAACATCTTCTACACTAAACCTTTTGTGAGATTCTACTACGATACTAGTTTATCTGAAAGGGTAAAAAAATTGAGTGGCATAGCCACCCCTTCACTACCACTTTATAAATTGCGTGTATTTAGGATCACTAATTAATTAGTGATCCTAAATACACGCATATTATAGCGCGCATATTTTACGCGTAGTATAGTATAGATGAAGCTTTAGTCGAAGTGTCTGATTGTAATTTCAAAATAACAGCTTTTTACTGAATGCATATGAAAGTATAAACGGTACTCATAACGAAAAAACATTTTTTTTAATTTTTGTCTGCCTATCTGTCAGTCTGTTTATTCCAGATTTTGACGGTACTGTTACTGGCAGATAGCCGAGTTGTAAGGAGTTACTTAGGTTACATAGATTTTAGAAAAGGATTAGGGTTACGTGCAAATAATTTAAAACCTTGAAATTGTTTACAAAATATGATTCAGATAGGGTCGCGGGGCGTAGCTAGTAAGATATACAATATTAGTTTTAGTATATGCGAAACCTGATACACGTGTCTAGTATTTTTATGTAAAGAATCTATGTACAAAATTTCAAAACTGTATCATGAAAAATCACAAAGTTATAAGCTTGTTGTGCCCGCACAAAATCGTGGTCACCACGCAGCGCGCGCCTCCAGCGTCGTCTTAAGCTCATTGAAAATAATAATTTATAAGTACCAAAATTAATGCGATAGGAACTTAAAGCCGCTCGGTGTCCAACTTTTAACTTTTTTAAATATTTTTGGGAAAAAATAAAACATGGTTTAAAAATTATTGGAATCGATTCAGTTACTTATTCTGAACAAACTATATTCAGGTTTCGCATATACTAAAAATAATGTTGTATAAAAGAGTTGTTGAGTAGCTGCGTTGGTTATCCACCCATGCTTCAAAGCATTTCTAAGCCACGAATTTATGTAGCAAGGAAAAACCTCCCCCAAGAGTGGCCACATTGACCGGTCCCGTGGGACTTGCATCCAGCGGTTCCCTGCAACATTTCACCAGGTCATCGGTCCACCTATATATTGATTCATATATTCACGTTCAATATTTCGGCAGCTGTCAGGTATAAGCGAATGTACGAATTTAAGTTGTACATGGTGCAAGTACATCAAATAGATTGGCGGCTCCGCGGCAGTAAGTATTTGCGCTGTATTCGCGGAGTGCGTCGTGTGGTGGCTTGGCTTGCAATTCTGTCACGCGGCGGCGACACGGGCCGAATGTTGCGTGCGCACATTAGCGGGAGTGTTCTCACGTCGGCCGCGGTTAGCGCGAACCGCACCGTTAATCAATCGCTGACCGTGGGAGCTGCGCGCCACGTGCGGCAGCCGTACCCCCCCTCCCCCTGCGCGTCCGAGGCTCTGACTCCACTCGTCATAACTCGTGTTGACACCAGGGGACGGCAATGCGACCACCTCCCATCGCTGCTTATTCAGTGACCACTATTTATATAGCAACTACCGGTTGAGTGACGTCGCACCGTGAAAAACGACGCGAGTCGGGGCGCAAGCGCAGCATTCTGTGCGCAGGCGCGAAATACGAAACAATAGCGGTTTAAAATACAATGAGTGCGACCTGAAATACATAACATCAGCGACATTCCCGTCACGACCGCGCGCTTACCTTTTTCGACTATTTTGTTCGTGTCCGCGCCTGCGCACAGCACGCTGCGGCGGAGCGGCGGCGTAGGAGCCGATCACGAGCCCCGAGCTCTCTCCTTATTAATAACGTGGCTTGAATTGGAGATTCGCGCATTATGAGCGACGACTACTGCGCCGCCCCCGCTGGCTGCTGTGAGTGCTGGGTGCTGCGCCCCACACCACAAGCACAGTCCCACAGTCCCAGCGTCCCACGTCTCCCGTTCCTCGCGCTTAGCATTCGCGCGGTGCGTCGCGTCGTCTGCGCGCGCACATTACGTATGCGCTCGTGATTAAATAAACACGTCGCCGATGCAGCGATGAGCCACTAATTGCTGATCGCAATTCAGCGTGACGATGTGGAGACACGACCGCGGCCGTGGCCCGCACATCCTAGCCTAATTGTCGCGGTCACACCCGCTTAGCATACATTACAATAGGAATCACCTATTCCAGCGATGTCTTGGATGCCACTGTCAAGAGCGCGGAGATCCGCGCGATTATCTGCTCTAAGATGTCGCGATTGTGGCGTGTTCGGTGCGGCGCGGAGAGCGGTGGTTAGGACGTCGTTTAAGGCCAGCGTCTGGAAGTGGAAACGCAAATTGTCTAATTAAGGTGTTGGTCAGGGAGCGCGGGGTGAGGTTTCAATAAGAATGTAATGCTAATGCCGATGCCCCGCTCACCGCTCCCGCTGCGCACCGCTCGCCACTCCCGCTCCGCTCCGCTCACCGCTTCCTCTCCGCTCGCCGCTCCCGGCGTCACGTTATGAGCCTATATGTATGACTAGTTCGTACTCTTGATCGATGGAAGACTGCTTTATGGCGTTTACGAGCGGCGACATACATTTTTTGTGCTATATTTCGCAGGTGCTATTTTTATTGGCCCGAACACGAACTCTGAATACGATTAACCGTCGACGTCTACAGTCTATAAACATTTGTATATTTAGGAATGTGAACAAGTTTTATTTATTGAGTGATTTGACTTCATATGCATTAGATATAGACCATTTACGTTGATTGGAGTTTATTTAGCAGTTTGTCAGAACTCAGAAGGAGCGACGTTAAAGGTTCCGCATATAGTACGCGGAGTTACTGAATGTTGCTCGTGTTGTGTGCACAATGCACATTAAAATTATCATAATGCTGCCTCCCGCTGTACGCTGTCGCTGCTTGTGCTGGTCGATGCTCACAAATCAGTCGGGCTTGTGTTATGCTGAGAACTTCATACATGACAGTAATTAGTGTGCCTGTTGATTGAAACAATCTTACTATTAGTCACAAGAAACTACTAGTTGTCGTGCCTAGCATAGACAGAGGGAGTATTTATATAACGTAAAGATATGTTTGACCGTTTTTATAATGTTTATCTGTTCTGATCACACCCCTGGTTGGTCTGTGGATGCTTTCGCCAATATTTAAACATCATGTGGTGAAAAGCTCTATAAACTACATTTGTATTACATATTCATTACATATTCGCTAGGTTTTGTAAAGAAATATCCAAAGGAAGAATAATAAAAATGAATGATTTCAAAAGTTGGGGAGTATAGTATTTTGGGCTTCTGCTAAAATCTGACTATACAGGAAAACAATAAAGCCAATTTCGGACAAAGTGTAAGCTCCAGCATGACTACTGCCTGGTTCATCAGTCGCACCGGATCATTTCTCTAGGTTCCTTAATCACCTTGAGAAGTCATTACACAGTCTGCCGGTGTCGTGTGGTACGTGAGAAGGCAGCGAGGGGGGGGGGGGGGGACAAGGGACACAACCCTTACCGCCGCGCCACGTTCACGTCACCGGAAATCACATTTTTACGTCTACGTCGGCGGGACCACGAGACGTGCCACACAAACAGGGCTTTAGTTCCTTTACGCGGGTCTGGGAACCTAGACGGTCTTTGCCAGTTTTTGCAGAGGTTGCAGCGTCTTTTAATATTTTATGAATGTTACTTGTATAGTGTACATAATAAAGAATATTCTATTCTATTCTACTATCAAGCGCTGAACTTTGTGTGCCAGAGAGTTGCCGATTCAAAATGATTTTTTATCTGCATCTTGGACTTGCAATGCAACCAATCCGTTGAATATGAGCAGATGTGTTGTCAGATTCAGTGTCACGCAGAATTTTGAGAGTTATTTGGAAAGTATAGGAACTCAAAGAAAATTTAAGCTCTCTACGCCAGACAAGGTAGCTTTTCTTTAGTCCTTTTTTTTCAGAAATAGATGTTACTTAATCGACTTAGGAAAACCCTTATAAGACGCGAGCGAAGCGAGCTCGAAAATTTTTTGACACCTTGCCTCGAGCAGATTAGAATTGTTTCGACTTTCTAGAGTTACTTGGGTGACTTATTTAATTTAATTTTTTTCGGGAAACTTACAGCTAATATACACAATGTTCTATATAATATTGTTCTAAAATAATACGAATTTGAAGGTCATTTACAAGTTTCCTCAGATAAACGCTTGAAACACTCGAAACAAAAAAGATAGATACAAAATACTCTAACATAATTATTAGGAAACAAAATAACATGATCGATTAATGCAAACCACGAACTAAAAACCATTCAGACGCAAACAATGACGTTTCCGTAAAAAAGCTTTTCACCAACAAATGCTTAAGCCGAGAAACACTGGTATTGAAAATCAAACACTGTTTTAAGCTTTCACGGTTTACAACTAAACTTGTACTGACTAACTTGTATATCGGGAGCTCAAAACAATGAACAATCACGGAAGATATCCCGTAAGTGACAGTACAAGTTTGGAATTGAAAATGTTCAAATTATGATCACTAATCATTTTATTAAAACATCTGCTCGCACGGATTAGAAACGAATTTTTAATTCTGCCTGTACGCGGACTTGGAATGAGGGATATGCAACAAACTAGATCTAAGGGCTGGTCTAAGTGTTATAATAGACAATAAGATTAAGATATATGAGAAAGCAGGCTGCAAGAGCGAGCTAAGCGAGCGTGTAAGAATAAGAAATGACAATACAATGCACACACAATATTTATGACAATTATAACTTTTTTCTTTTGATAGACGACACAATATCTTTGAATGTTGCCATTTAAGCTAAATTCTCCAAAAAACGTTACGTTCGTACTTTACGTTTTTATAACAGCAGTCATTAATTAATCATTTATTTAATAACATGATTATTTAGTCACATAAAACATGTTGCGAATCGAATAAGAGGCTGGCTTAAAACAAAAGAACTCTTGTGTTTCCAAAGATAGGTGGAGGTGTTATCCAAAATGGCTTAGATGTGATGGGACTAAACAGATGAGCTATCGCAGTAATGTAATCGGCTTGTCTTGCAACACTAGGAAGCAAACGTCTCATTATACTCACTATTACTACCACCAAAATCCTGCTAAATAGTGTTATTATAGAAATAGAAATTCTATATTCTGTTGAATATATGGTAACTCAATTGCTTACATCACTGTTTCTACGTTTTTATATTGCAAATGATTGCGTTTAGACGTTCAGATTAAGTAAAATATATCTTTTTTTTTTTAGTTTGCGCAGCTTAGTAAAAAAAAGACATAACATGGAAAGAAAAGCCCCGTAATTGCTTCATATAATGTACATACTTTAATTTATGAACGCTTCTGAAATTAAGAGAGCGCTATAAAGCCGATCTTTTTTAGATAATAATAAATAATACGTAATTTGAGATCAAAATGTCCACATGCTCCATTTTTTACAACTTTGTGTATGATGCCATAATTTCCTATTAAGGCCACGGGGCAAGGGGTTCCTACTTTATTTGAGCCTCTGTCTATACCGGTCGATAAGGTAAGTTGCGGTAGTAAGAGTGCTCAGAGGCTCCTTATTGGCCTAAAAAATATTTTAATTTGATAGTGATTTTAGATATAACTTTTAAAAATCCTCAGCCTCTAGGGGGAAAGGGGGCAGCTGCCCCTGCCCTGACTCCCCCAGACGGCGCCCATGTTCCCAAGTACTCGATGCAGTTGTGATGCGGAAGCTGTTGATAGCAAAGTTGAACTAATGGACAGTTATCGCGCCTAAGGGTAAATGGTATATGGACTTCCAATCCAATCTTGAAATCCTGTTAAGCCATTTTGCAATGTTTTTGAGGAGCGGCAGGATTCTGACTAGAGCTGAGTATTTCTGGTTCATCTGCAAAGTAGCCACTATTATCCCCGGGCTCTATCATATGGTAAGTCTGCTGTTTAGAATCCGATAGAATTTGTGACAAAGGAATGTTTTTATTTTGCGAAGTATGCCTTTGTGCCATACCCTATCAAAGGCCTGCTGGAGAGCTGGCAATGCCAAGGAAAGCTGCCGAGAAGTACTCCTTCATCTCCAAAGAAGTCCTGATGACCTGGCATACTCTATAGGTCTGCTCTATTGTTGCTTGACCTCGTCGGAAACCAAATTAATGGTCCGGGATTATTGACGGCCCACTAATCGCATTCAGAAGCCTTTTCAGTAGTATCTTCTCAAACAATTTCGAGATAATTGGCAAAAAGCTTATCGGCCTGTATGAGGTGACTGCACTCATCTGCTTGCCGGGTTTGGGTACCATTATTTTATATCATTATTTTCTGTGGAAAGCTGAAATACTAATGATGTTCTCTGACTATTTAAGTGATTTTTGCGCTTAAGCCTTTACAGTACAAGGTTTTCAATACATATTGCTGGATTTTAAAATTATTACAAAGTTATTGAGGAAGGCCTATGCCTAGCAGTTGGACATTGTACGCCAGTCGAGGCCAGCGGAGTTGTCGACAATTATTACGATAATTCGATTTCCCGCTTGTTGGTTTGAAGACTTTTGACATAAAATAGTAAGTGTAGGACGCTGTCTCCTGGTTCCTTCCTGCACGTCGCTTGTCGGACGCCGGCAGTGCGCGCGCGCTGGTGGCACGTACGCCGAGACGTGGCTTCCTGCGCCCGCGCAGCCACGCGGCGTAGGGGGTACCTCGTACAGGGTTCACAGGACACATTACTAGCAACCGTCCAGAAATTATACCAGCAATTTATTCAAAGACTTGTTTGCTTGAAAGTTTTGTCAGTGAAAATGCTTTCATTGGATAGTTTAAAAGTTATGTCTGTGCTGTCATTATTGGAAGTAAATGGAACCTCGATAATTCGACTTCGTCAAAATTGTCAAGATCGATATTTAAAACGCAAGAAAGGAAACTAGAAGCAAGAATGTCAGCGACCAGAAGTAGGTAATGAAGGAATACATAACTACAACTTTTTGACTGAAAAAGACGAATATAATGGTCACAGTAGTGATACACGCAGTTACTGCTGCGTCTCCACCTAATGTATGAAAAGGAAACATAAATAGGAGTTTTTGTAACAAAATAATGCTCCCACGGGCAACCTAGTCGGAAATACAGAATCCGTGGTGCATATCAATGGGATGATGTTACGAGACCCCGCGTATGAGGAAATAGTACTCAAGTTACAATCAACTGAAGACGAAATGTATGGGTTAAAGTATTCATTTAGAATCAATAATGACAGTACACATTTTGTATATTTGGTACGAGTGAGTGCTTGAAGCTTTGAACCTAAGCCTAGACACGGTTATCCGAAAATACAAATGGCGCGTGTGTTGCAAATCAGATGACATGCGCTTCACATTACTGCAACCAATGAAACGTAACCAATAACAATTAGGATCTATGATCAGCAAGAGATGTTTACGATATTGAAGCGCTATGAGATGCACGGTTGGATCTGCGTCAACACTTGGGCACGGGCGAGTGGCACATTAGCATCGTATAGTGATGCAGAAGGAGAAGGCCCAGTACCAACTGGTAATAAAAACACACATATTCCAGTGATAACGACGTAAATTAATGAATTATGTAGCATATGCGCGCGCGCACGACCGGCTCTGTACAGTGCGGGAGTAGCCAAACCCGCGGCCACACCACGCACCGCTGCGACCCAAGTTTTTGTAACAATTTAGTTAATAGCTGAATCAATTTACAATTAACGCACTAAATCGACAAAATAGTTTTTATTCTAAAACCAGTTATATGTGTAATTTAGTAGATTGATTGTAGCGCACACACATAACTATTAATTAAAAATATTTGAATTTGAAGTAATGCGCTTACTAATGACGGTGCTTAAGATGGACATGATCTGATAGAGATGGAACTTCATTAAATGTGACACAATCTAGTTATGTAATATGCATGTGTAGTGAATGTATAATTATTTATTATATTGCATCATAGCCATAAACCCTTGATGTTTAGGTAAGTCTTATTGAAATAGAAATCATTTATTTGCCAATAATGTAGGTATACAGATATGATGGTTATTTTGATGAGCGTCCCGATACATTTTGCCTAACGGCAATAAAAATGAAAAACAAAACAAAAAGATAAATGATTAAGTCATTAATTAGAAATAATTTCCAGAGTTTAATAGCTGAATCCATAAATGAGCTTTGTTACCGCGGAACCAGCAGGCTACGAGTTTAAGAGCATAATAATGTAAATGAATGGCTGTTGACAGTTCGAATGAAAAAAATACTGTGTCATTGTAACAGCCAAGAGTTCAGGACTGTAGCCTCCAGGTCCTCGCAGTGTGAACAGAGCTTACATTTATACCAATCCTCATAAATTTAAATAAATACATGCGGAGTTTCCTTCGTCACCGACTGCCTCATTACTATGGACCTATTAAATATTACCTTTCGTCTTTACATCCGAATTATGTTAGCATTATAAATATGTATCTTAGGGTGTGTGTAATTAAGGTCGGTATTAGCGTGCGCGGCCGCGTCTAGTGATGGATCTGCGGTCCGAGGTGAGGAATGATTGACGCGTTCGATCGCATCTGAATAATGCGCGTCGCTGCCGAACATTTCCATGAATCACATGAATATCAAACGATGTTTGTTCTTCTTATTTTTTGTTTCATTTTTTTAGAAATCATTTACAAGAAACGCCATTATAATAATTTTATTGTCATTAGCTTTGTGTCAACTTTACTGCGAAATATATTGCTTTGATTTTATGAAAAATCGTTGAATGGAAACAGCTTTCGTAATTGATGGCAAAAAAACATAATGCCACGATTTTTGGCTTTTCTAGAAAAACTGCATATTAAGTTTTGATTTAATGATTTTAATTTAGCTGATTAACACACTCTGAATTTTTAATCAAATGCATACCAATATAGTACTAATGACGTGCCATCAGGTATTATTATGATCACTTAGTCGGTAATGTCCATCATTTAGTGACCTTCGTGTCCAAGGTCCTGCCGGCTAGCTGGTTGGCGGATGAGCTGGTGTAGT
Organism: Noctua fimbriata; assembly: GCA_905163415.1. Lineage (NCBI taxonomy): Eukaryota > Metazoa > Arthropoda > Insecta > Lepidoptera > Noctuidae > Noctua > Noctua fimbriata. Next base: position 19,995,445 of record LR990925.1, on the reverse strand, counting down.
GGCGGGTGGAGTCGGTCGACCGTCGCCTGCGCAGGCTGCTTGTGATTCTGGCGCGGCTTCGTTCGACGAGTTATTACCGCGAGCGTCGATTGTGATTCCGCGGGCATGCGCGCGCGCACCGCATACATAGCAGCTGGACGCTTTAGTGCCTCCGTGAGGCTTCACAATGTTAGAAAACTCCGTTTGTACGTGCCTCGCTCCTGTACATACGTGCGCGTATGTACCGGCGAGCTGTAGGTACCCGCTGGCGTGGCAGCCACACCAACCACCACTATAGTGACGGTACCGGCGCATGGCGCGGTGAAATCAACTCGAACATAAATAACTGTTTCGGATACTCAACTGTCGCAAGCTCATTCTATTTCTGCGTGTCACGTCACGCGTTACAAGAAACCATACAACTCATGCTGACTTCAGGTACAACTGCACTAGCATTAGTGGGATAGGATAGGGTACATAGTAAATTATACCAATAGCTATGTACGAAAGCTAACCGACGTTCTTCCGAACACTTATTGATGTTACAACGATCTTCTATGCTTACTTGGCCCAGTACAATTCTTCCAAAAATTTTGGTTAGGTCAGAACCGCGTTAGTTTCTTACTAACTTCAATAACTTGCAGATCTGATTTACTTAAGTTTTCTCTTTACATGTAATCTCGTCTATCCCTTCTACAGATTTCATAACATTGAGCTTTCTGTAATTACTATGATAGAGGTCATATTACTAAGGTCGACTAACTGCAAAGGATTTTTTTGCGTGCAAGACTAACTCTAGATTTGTCTAGATCGTACCTAAGCAGTGGGGTCTGAGACTTTTGTGAGATATGATCAGACGCATAGCACCGGAGAGCCAAAAACCGCTGTTTATTTGTGGTTAAATAAAGTGGAATGGAAAGCATTCAAATTACCTACTTAGCTGATAAACAAGACAGCCGGGTAATATTTTGATTCCTGTTGTTACTTTAACTAATACTTATGTTGCCCTTAGTGTAATGTTGCAAGTTGCAGCCAAACCCCTTAACTCACTCCATATTATCGACTTATTTCAAGTCAATTGAAGTGACAGTAAATGTTGATGACATATCTGGCAAATTTGTCATAGTAGTAATACGTAGTGAGTACACTGTACGATACCAGCGGATAGATAAACCATGCGCGTGTGTGAGTGTGGCGACACAGTCACACCACAAGACATAGACAGTAGGTCATCTAGGAAGGCAGCGCAATGGCCGAGGGGCGGTATGACGGGCACACGGTGCATCGCTGGAATTAGAATGGACGCTATGAGCGTCAACTGGTCGATTCCCATAGTCTGTGTGGGATGATTGACAGACAGGCTCGTGCGTGCTCCGAGGACTCGCGATGGTTTTTCCTTTGTCTAATTCATGTGAATTTTGAAGTCATTTTTCTGCAGAACTGTCGGCGTGACATGTGAAAATGCTAGGGTTTGTTTGGTGGGAGTAGAGATCTCTGAATGCCTGGTCGTTCGCGTCGAGTGCTCTTGGAACATAAATGAATGATGAATTTGAATCTGCTATAAAGTTTTTCTTTTGCTACATTGGCACACAAAATCCTGGTAGTGTACGGTACTCCATCACCAGTAGCGGCTAGTCTTCTAAAGTTGCCTTCTTGTTTGACTCTCAGGGTAACAACAGACTGAGCCCGTAAATTAAAAGGCAGCCCCAGATTGAACCTGGACCAACACGACTGTTTGTGGTGCGCCTCAAGATTATCCGCCTCCAGTTCAGTTGTTCACTGCTCGTGGTGATAGTTCAGTAGACTATAGTACCGTGAGGTTGAGTAAGTGTACGACTGTACGCGTGTAGTGTAGCGAGCGAGTCACGTCGCTGGTTATCGCTGCACATCTAGCCGCCGCCGGCGCCACCCCGCCGCACTGCCGCACCGATGCCGCACCAACGCCGCAACACTGCCACGCCGTGCTTCATGCAAATCGTGTATTTTTATAGCGTTTCACGTAATTGAACCGTACGTGCTCGTATATTCGCGTCCTGAGCTCTTTGAGATGGGCCGCGGCGCTTATTTAGACTTTTTTCCACGACTTGTTTACCTCAAGTAACAACAGACACGTCATACACTCGGCTCTCATTTGTTTTTGCGTTCTGTTCACATACGTCGCTATCGCGCATATCTGACACGTCAGCAATTAATCATTGTAGTTTATTCACCGTAGGCAAATATTACTATGAGCTGTGCTAAATTCAAGGATGGGAAATAAAAATTCAACGATTCGTGGGTATGAGGTTTAATGAAGCAGTACACGCCGTAGCCGTAGTAAATATCAGTTAATAACATTCCTACTTATTGCGTTACGTTGTTGCTCGTATGCTTCGTATGTCTTTTAGATCTCACAGTGATCTACGATTCTGTTAACGTCCTCTAAGCTATCTCACTTAGCTTACGACGTAATATCAGCAGTCGTTTAAAATGTAGTTGGCGTACTTTTGCCACACAATTTTACATTAAACTGAGCTAATCTGGAACATGCAAAAACAATTTCATAAACAATAAATTCGCGTGCGGCGAGCGCCGGCGCATTTCTCCGTGATCCGCCAGATTAACGGGCCAACTCGAATTAAATTATTGTAGAAGCTCTGCGGCAGAAGGTCGTATGTACGCCGCGTGCAGTTCGGCGAGGCTACATTCTGTTGCGTGCGCGTTGTCGGCGGCGTCGCCGGTAGCATTCGCTCGATATGTATCGCGCCGTATAATATTGCTCGCTCGTTTCGCTCGCGAATGCTCGCCGCCGCCGCGCCGCTTGTGCGCAGTTAATGCGGCACAACTGCTGCCCCAATTGCATCTGATGAGATTACAAGCTCGCTACTTTGATTGTTCTTAGTAATCTTTTGAGCTCAAAGTTGTTCAAAGTGATTTCAAATTATGCTAATGTTTATTTTAAGGTTTTCAATTACGTGGACTTTACCGAGAGCTGCTTGGTCACACGGGCGGGTACTTGCGACGTTTATCCGCTACTCATAAATTAGGTTCCATGTTGTGTCGGTACGGTTAACCGTTAATTAAGTTCATAAATAATAAATAAAAAAGTGTACTGGCATGGCGGGCCGGCCGCAGCAAAACAAAGAGTAGGAAAATATGATTTTTTTAATAACGTAATGACCGTTGCGAGCGCAGGAGCCGCGGGGCAAGCGCATAGCGCCGGGGGCGGCGCGGAGTTACTCCGCTCAAGTACTAAGCGATCATCTGACTCGCTCTCACTCAATCTGCTGGTACGGTAATAAACTAAAACGTATTAAAATGTTGAAAGCTTTTAGTTTAATTTCAAAGAAATTAAAATAACCTATATTAAACTAACTAACTTAAAAATAAACTTAAAAAATGGCGTCAAAAAACTCCTCCTCAACGTAGTCAACTGGTAATGTACCCAAAAGACTGGCGGCGTTGCCACGTTGTATGGCAACGCTAAGCCTTTGGCCAAGGTAAAAGCCAGCCCTTGGGTCACGGTCATTTCAAAGAATATTTACATTATTTACAAACTACATACATACAAATCTATAATAGTAATAAAAGTATGTACAAGTATCAAAAGGGTTACAGGGCGTCAAAAAACTCGTCCACATCGCTGTCAACAGGGAAAGCGCCCAGAAGGCTGGCAGCATTGCCACGTTGGATGGCAATGTTGATTCTTTGGCCAAAAAATAGGCCCGCCCTCTGGTCACGAGAAGAGTCGACCAAACGCTTGGCCATTTCCCGAAATACTAGGTGGGCACTCGGACCCCATGGCCCCAGTGTTTCAACCCCAAACGGCTCAAACACATAACTACCAATTAAATTATTGTAATTGCGTCGTTTGAGGTTTTCAGCATCTGCAGCAGCCGCCCCATGCAGCGCAGCTCACTGTGCTAGGAAGATGGGATGGCGCAAGGGTGTCGACGCAAGTTACATCCTACACCAAAGGCATACTCAACTTACATGGCATTATGATCATACCATCGACGCGTGCGAAACCATTAAGTTCTAAGATAGCTTCTACCCCGGCGGTGGCAAGAGCACGTCGGATGAGATCATTAATGTTAGCGTGCCGCGCAATCCGACCTGCACTCTTACTGCAAGAAAGGCTCTGGTGTCCGAGGCAGTCGACTGCTTCACCACATTGACAGCGATGTGGAGCCCCACAAGGAGCACCCAATCACAAACATGTAGCGAGCCGGAAGATTGTGTCACCTGCTGATTACATCCCATTTGAAACAAAAGGGATCCACGATACAAAAGTTGTACCTAAGACCTTACGTATCTACTTTTATTGCGATAAATATTTATGAAAATACATAACAGATAAAATCTCATAAGTTAGTAAAACATATCATTTTTATTTTCTTCCAAACCAACTACCACGTTAGTCTAAGATTCAATTAGAGTCTTTTCTGTCAGTACACGTAGAGCCAGCCCGACATGTTTCTATTCTGATTTTCATTCACTTTCTGTTCCGCACTGTGGTACTGTACAACTTTATGTAAACAATTTCAATATTTATCTAATTTCTGTCGGTTTCTATGCAAAGCCTGCTATTGGACCGCTTAACTAGAAACTCTGTTACTAGAGCTTCGTATGTTTTACTTGCGATGCTGTAAACGTTTGTTTGAACCGCTTACAAACTGATAACAAGAAGCAAAGAAATAAGGAACCGTTTCCAGTTAATATTTTAGTTAAACATAACGTAGGTGACTTCGTCCACGGTGACGCTCCACCATAGTTATGTCCGTGGTGACAACGGTTGAACGGTAGCCGGAATCCGTTTCATTTGACAGCAGTGATGTATGCGATACGTGACGACTGGTTGTTATGTCACTTCACCGGTACCATGTACCATATGTGCACTATCTACCTAAAATACATACCTACATACCTGTCTTTGAATGTCGCCGACGCATCACGATTGTCTGCTGTCACTTTGTCCCTCACAAAGTAGCAGCTGACTGTTAGTTAGTAAGGGACAAAGTAACAGCTGAAACCACAGACAACCGTCGTAGCATTGGATCACTTTTGAGTCATATTTTTTCTTGCCAAAATTATCTAGAACAAGTTCTATGCACGAAACAGTCGATGTTCTAAGTTTCTAGTGGGCAGTGTGGGTACAAGGTTGAATGTTTTAAGGAACTTTGTCAAGAGGATAATTGGGTACCTTAAAGTTTTCACCAAGATTTCAGAACTAAGAATCTCCTTACACTACTGATCATATTCTACATTTAGTGAAGTCTGCTGACATTAATTTGTCTGGCATGCTTCAATTCAAGCTCCGACTGTTGCACAATTACCTACTAATGACGTGAAGCACACTGTCATAGTCTTGCTAAGCTCAAATTCTGTCCCAATACATTGCTGCTAGCATAGGGTAAATAAATAAACCCTATGCTGCTTGTAGGATTTGTGTGATAGCGTCAGCCACGGGAATAAAATAGTTTAGCGAATTGAAACACGTAATGATGGCTGGGTATTGATTGAACACGTTCGAACAGACAAGCTTAGGATTAAGCTAAGCAGATTCAAAGGGCGCTGTTAACGAGTTTAACCATAAACGCGATAACATGTATGAGAAGAAATGTGGGTGGTAGGGACAGTTCTCCACAAACTTACTGGGTGCATTCAGCTCCTTTTTTTAATCATATTCCACCGGAATTTTTTTCATTTACTATGCCTTTAATTCAATGTAAAATTACATTCCCTGTACGCAGCACTCTATTTATGTAAATGATACGTTGTTGAAATACTCTAACGAATCAATCAATCAGCTGTTCACTTCCTGACTGGCTACAGAGTTCATCGAACTCGTCGTCGCGCTTTCCGTTCGCTACGTGCCTTTTGCCACGGTAACGATACATTGCGTATGAGGAACTAAAATAAATCATTTTTTTTGGATTCTCATAAAATGTTATGGGATTCCAATTTTGATTTGTTTTAATCCATGAAATAATTTCTTGCACCGGTCATCTCAGTATAATATACTGAATTCACTCTATCAGTTTGTGGAGGGCTGTCCCTTATACCCTATAGATAGTAAATTCATCATCATATGACCGCATATTGAAGTGTCTGTTTGTAATTTCAAAATAACAGCTTTTTACTGAATGCATATGAAAGTACATAATACGATACTTATAACAAAAAAAAAATATTTTTAATTTTTGTCTGTCTGTTTGTTCCGGCTAATCACCGAAACGGCTGGACCGATTTAGACGGGACGGGACTTTTACGGCAAATAGCTGATGTTATAAAGAGTAACTTAGGCTACTTTTTAGAAAAAGAATTAGGGTTCCGGGTGAAACAATTATAACCCTAGAAATTATCAACAATATATATAATAATTTCACGCGGTCGAAGGTCGCGGGCTACAAAGTATGTGGAACACCAACGTCATGAAGACAAACATTGAATACTTTTGTAAGGTCAACGTTATTATTTTAGATCCTCAAAGAGAGACCATTACATAATTATGTAAACATGTTAATGTGTGATGTTTAGGGATTCTTGTGAGGGTAGCGACTTGTTTCGACCGTCTGTTCGTCCTAATTCAGCAAGATATCGCTAATCGCGGCTGCATTCCGCTCCGCCATTTTATAATTCCTATCAATTTGCGTAGCGAACCTGTAACAGGAGCGATTGGGAGCGATCGGGAGCGGACACAGACTACTAAATTGTGCCAGGTCATCATGCCATTATATTGTAATTCTTGTCTCCCGTAGGAACATAGTGGTGTCAGGGAAATTAGGTATTTTGGAAAAAAAAAACAAGGCGACCCTGGACACGTCCTCCATTACACATAATCTTGCAAAGATTGTCGTTACTTGGAACAGCGTCTTCTGCGCATAGCACAATGGAGCTGAATGACTGATGATGCGAATTGTGTTCCATGATATAGGATTTCCTTAACAGTTTCAAGTTGAGTAAATTCATGCAAAATCATCTGAAAGGTAAACATCTTCAAGGTAGGTAAAGGTAGTAGGTAGGTACCTATTACCATATTAGATCAGGCATTATTGATATAATAATATCTATCTAACCGCAGTTGTACAGCATAAAACTATGTCATTTTTATAGGATAAAAGAAATTTGGGCAACGTGGTTTGGGTAGTGGTAAACCATCGCGGTGTCAGAACCAATTTAAGGACCATCAGAAAAGCATCAGATAATAGGTTCTTCACTGTCTCCACGCGGTAGGTCCATCTGCCTGGCGGGAGCGGCGCCACGTTCACACACCATGTTGTACCTAATCACAGAATAAACATGGATAAAATAATACATCATCCGGTGGTCAGTGGGCACATTGTGCAACCTGCGGCGCAGGCGCGTCTGGCGCGCCAATATGGCTTTCGTTTTTGTTAGACTGGTGGAAACATATCCCTAAGTTAGTCGTTTTGGGAGTTTCCGATCTACATGAAACTATTTTTGATCAAAGAGATATCATCATTTCAGCCGAAAAGTCCACTGTTGGACATAGGCCTCCCCCAAGAAGGGGGGTTTTGCCATAATCGCCACGCTTGGCAGGCGGGTTGGCGATCGCAGTATGGTTGTTGTAGAATCAGAGAACGCTGCTGCCCATTCTCTGGTAAGTCCCTTAGTCGCCTCTTACGACACCCACGGGAAGATATGGGATGGTGCTATTCTTTACGTCCGGACACCATACAGAACCAAAGAGATATAAAACTGCCGAATAAGAAAACTATAAGTCTTATTCTGGTTTTGTCAATCTCATTGAATTCACCTGAATATCTCAAAACACATGTTGAATCGAGGATTCTAGATTTTCCTAATAGGAAAGTTTATCGATAGTCGTTAGTTCGCCATCCCTACACTTAGCTACATGCGGTGTGTGGTAACATGGTGCGCCGAATTCCATCGGCGAAGTGAGCGCATGCTGCGAGTGCATGCGATGCGGGACATAGTTTACGCTGCGACGTTTTTTTACACGCCGTAGATAACAGCCATGTACTGGGCTGGGAGCTGATCTATTGCAGACAAGTATGTAGGCTGTAGGTACCGGCGCTTTGGGCGTCTGCGGGCACATATGGGCAAACAAGTTGAAAACTTCGATTTTTAAAATACCATAGTGTAAGTACCTATACTAGGCACATGTAATCAAGCGGACGTGTTTCGTTGTGTACACTGTAGAGATGTAGGCGGAATACGATATCTAAGTAACGGTGACAAGGTGTGATAAGAAGGCAGATCTGCAAGTGTTGCCGGCGCGTAGTGTTTTGTAGAGTCGCTTTATTCTCATGATGAATAAATAATGTGATTTGTTGAGAAATGCTTATATCTAGGTAGATATAAGTTTCAGTATCATACGAAACTAATAACTGCAAGCCACTACGTCAGCAAAATGATTTCGCATAAACAATATTTTCAATGTTATCGCGACCTTCTCCCGCGCTATAGTAACATATACGAGTGTCGGATGTTTTATTGCTCGTCTGCCATTAACAAAAAACTAACAGCCGGCCGCCGGATACAGCACACAGTAATGAGCCATTCATTCCATTGTTCACACAGTTCCATTGCAATTGATAGATAATGATTCGCAACAAAAACGCTTAACGTCTAAAAACGGCGACGCGACGGCGACCAGCGGTGTCGCAGTCGTAGCGGCGTCGTGTCGCGTCGCAATTACGCAGTGCGTGGGATGAGCCTTAATATTCCTAAATCATAGTGCGGGTAAGACGGGTAGCGGGCCAATTTAGCGCGACATGCTCGCGACCGGCGCCGTAATGAACCGCCGATTACCTCCTGTCGTATCCTCCGTCCCTCGCCCTCCCCGCCCCCGGTCCCTCTGCCCTCGCACCCGCTGTACGGCCTGCTGACTGCTACTAAGAGGATAAATGGAGCGATTTTAATTTATCATCGATATACCATTACCTTAATATAGATACTCGCAGATCTCATGTTGCATGTTCCCGTATCTGCAGTAATACTGGCATATCTTGCGTACGACTATTCTAGGTATTCTAGTAGAGCATGTATATGTCGGCTTGTTTCATTATCCGCGTAGGTACTCAATAGCTGTGTTCTGTTAACTGCATACTGCGATAATTGATACCTGCGTGATTTATTACTACCGTAGTTTGATCGATCAGAGAACACGACGTCACACTTGGAGGTGAACTAAATGTACTAGAATATACTAGATCACTGCATAGCAACAGAAAAACAGTACTTACCTAATTACAATCTATATAAAAATGTAAATATTAATTATAAAAAAGTAGCTCTACATTGTCGATTACACTCTCAGATTGTTTATAAGGCTCAGACAAATAAACATCAAATGTTTTATTTCAATAATATTATTTTTCTGACTAACAACAAAAACCTAATTTAGTACTAAATCGTGTGTGTGGTTGTGCCCGCGCAGGGACGCACATCCCGTCGGCGCGGGAGTCGATTTATTTCGCAGTCGGCAGCCGAACAACAACTATTTGATTGAACTCCACCCACTAATTATATTCTTATGAAATAAACTCTGCATTTAACTCAAACACGCTCCCAATCAAAATGTCCCAACCTGCCTCGACAGACAAACAAAAACCCACGTTGAGGTTCAGAAGTAGAGCATATTTTGAGTTGCAGTTTTGTAAGAAGAATTTATCGTCGTCGGTTCGAGCTGATACGGTAGCTGTGTAACGAGATGCGCAGACGGATTCCAGAAAAGTGTTCCATTAGAACATGATCGTCCGTAATACAGCAGCAGCTAGCTACTTGTGGGGCTACCCGAGCTGCTCGTAATCATTGTAATCACTACGCTGTTAGAATGGGTATGCGGAGGAGGAACACGGGACCGGTTGTAGATTTGAAAGTGAAGCTTATCGTAGATACATGAACTATACAAGGTGGAAGGAACATCGACGCACAAACGATTACCACGGTCACATTCACTATTCAGTACATCATTCCGAACCCTCCCTACATAGACATCAGCTATTTCCTACAAAAGTGCAATACCTACACGGTCAAAATATATGAAACAGCAGTTCTTTTTTTTTTTCAAATTACCCTTGAAAATTGTGGGTTCAGAATAATGTACTACATACATGAACGATTAAAAATTTCCACATATTCTGTATTTATACCTTTTTAAGTTCAAAATGATGTTCAAACGATTACGACGTATCCACGTAAACGTTTGTCGATGTCCCTTCCACCTTGTATACGAGGAGGATTAAGAACATGACAACGTGATGCAACTACCTAACATAAGGCACAATTAGACCTTACTGATGGATCAACGTTGACAGACTAAGTATTAGTTTGTGAAAAAAGCATGTAGTCCTCATGATCACCCGCCTAGCCTTTTTACCAACTATGTTAGGGTCGGCTTCCAGTCAACCGGATGCAGCTGAATACCGAAATTTTACATGAAGCGATTGCCTGCTTGACCTCCAGAACCCAGTCATTAATATGATACTCCTTGGTAAGACTGGTTGTCAGACTTTCGGGCGTCTGACCTATAACCTACAACTGTCTACAAATTACAGCCGGTACCAAAGGCTTAACGCGGAGGAAACTCGGTATGTAATGAGTGGTCCCCAGCCACAGAGCATCCTCAGCAAGCACAGATCGAACCGTGCTGCTGTTATTACTTAGCCACGCATGTCTATGAAATACATCACGTGTTCCCGGCTACCGTACACTGTTCAGCTCATATGACTCGACACTGCAAAATGGCGGCCATTAATCGTAACGCGTCGATGCGCGATATTAATGCCCAATATGTATTGCATTAGCCGCTCCATCTGATACCAGATCTTATGTCCACCTCAAATTCACTGCAACACAGTGTCTCATTGTATCAAGAGTTGGAACTACAATGTGTTGGCTTGGCAGCACTGTGTCGCTAGTTGGAGTGCGATCCGAATGCGCTAGCTCATGCGGCCGGATCCGCCTCCCAAGAAGACACTGGTCAGGAGAGACGCGTGAGGTAATAGTGTTGGAGCTCAATTTATTGATTTCTGCTCAAGGCGGTGCTTGCATACGAGAACTTGTTCTTTCGTAATAAGCCTTTGTGAGAGTCCAGTAAAATGATTGACATTAAAGTGGACATGGATCAGCCTAGTTCAATATAAATCTAGCTTGACTTACTAAAGGATATGTCTTGCTTTTCTAAAGATTACCTACTTTAAAGATTACAATCTTCGTAGTTGTTTTTTACTTTTATCAGTGTCCCATGACTCGTGCGGTCCATAACTGTTTCATAGTTAAAAAAAAAAAACTTATTGATTATAGCAATATATATAATTTGAATAGCTGTACAACTACAAAGCTATGAAAATTTCCATGATGTTGTTGGTTGATGTATATTTAAATTATAGGTAGGTACTTCATTTGTTAATTAGTGAGGATCATTCGAAGACGGGCAACGTATGTAGTTAGTGGTTAGTGGGCATAAGGTAGGCAGTGTTAATACGAATACCATTAGATGTTGCATTTAGAAGTGGCAACTCAATGTAGATGCAAATAAAATGTTAATGTAAACCTCATGTCAGCGTTAATGTTAATTATAGCGCGAGATGTTGGACGTGATCCGATTCTTATTAACTAAATAAGCACACATGGAAATACAAAAAATTGTTGCACCTCGCGTGGTTCTCTGGTCTCCAGGTCTCGGGATGCTAGGATAAGATACGATACGCGTCGGTTGCAGAACACAAGGGTACAACTGTCATGCCACTCTGATGTTTTTCGTAAATAGTTCGGTAAACTCCGAACTGAATTAGCAGCAAACTTCGTTTGTACGTCACAAGAGGAAACCATAACGACACGAACAACATTAAATCAGATGGCTGCTGACAATTACCATTTTAGTCGCTTTTGATAGATCTGCCATCGAATTCCAAGATATTGTAAAACATTCAACTAACGTAGATCAATAAAATGTGAAAATGGAGGTTCTCAGACAATGAATTCAGGTACAAGTATCTACGTGGTCTGGCAGAGAGGTCAAAGCAATAACTGTCGCCTCCTCCGCTCATTACCACTTTTGATTTTACAATAATATGTGAGCAAGCAATACGCGGCGTGTAAATCAATGTTCACCTGATGGAAATATTAATCACTCGGTTCCTAATGACTCAACATACTATGTTATTCATGTATTTATTAGTGTACTTACTTTTGTATAGTCATAGCTCGCGTTGATCAGAATCTAGACTCTAAAAAAACTGAATTCAGTTGTTGATGAAGCAGTGATAGCTTAGTGGTGTGACCGTCGGACTTCCAAGTCATAGGTCTCAAGTTTGAACCCAAGACACGGACCTCGGATCGGATTCATGTGCGTATTGTATAATTATCACTTGCTTCGGTGAAAGAAAACATCGTGTGGAAACCAGCATGCCTGAGAGATATTCCTTGACGGCAAGTAAAGCCAAGTCAGAGGCCCATAGGCGGCATAAAAACTCTGACTCCAGGTTAGGCACTAACCACACGACAAAGCTGAGAAGTTGTTGATTTACCGGAATATGTTAGATAGAAGGTTGTTTAAGATGGAAGGAACTTAACCGGAGGATAATATGTGAGATACTGAGTAATTAATCTACATTATAACTGCAGATCATAAAAGTGTTTTACGAAGGAAATAGCTATAAGAACAAGCTTGGAGCCACATTCAAAATGCACAAAAAATGCAACGAATGGTCATTATAACTTATAGTTGAACCTATTTCAGAAACTCACGCGACAGCTGTCACCGACGACGTCACAATACATTAACACATTGGCACATAACATTAAACTTTGTTTTGTCGACAAACTAGCAAGCTTCGTACAATACATTCATGCGATGCAAAAACTGAAAATTAACATTATAAGTGCGGACAGTAATGTATGTCGCTGAACAGGCATCGATGTAATGTCATGCTTCGACAGTTATCACTTATGGTAGCTTACACAACGGACTGCACCACAACATTCATCATGTTTATGTATTCCACATAGCTATCATTCAACAATTCTACTTGCAGTCGCAAACAAATTAGAATTCGTTGCAGTCTTCCATAAAACTGTGGATGTTGAACATTAAACATTAACCTCTAGCAATTGGTGCTCTTTCGTCGTCGTGGTGACACAGCTGCGTCAATTTAGTGACCCGGGCTCACCGCGACTTGTGTTGGTATTCTATTAGTGAGCACGCTTTTGGGACAATTGCTCAAAATTGATTTATTGAGTAACACATCACAGCTATAATATCCATCCATAAGTACGAGTCGCCGTCAGGAATGTAAGATTATTTCTCGTTCATTTATAATTCCAGTGTTGCACGCGACAACTGTTGCGATTACAAATTGTTGGAAATGTCTCCGCGGAAAACGATTGCGTCACGACCCTGTCAATCGATTTTTTCTTAAAATAAACTTGTCGGATGCAAAAAACATGTTTTGCATTCCCACTTTACCGTTGGCGGACTCGGTGGGACGATTTACTCTCGTTATGTGCTATTTTTGGCTTCATTTTTATGCGAGAGATTATATTGTTTGGTAGGATGCGGTGTGAACATGTGAACAGCTACTAAGTTGCAAGTTAATCTATCACAGGCAATGTTATAGCTCTGACATGGGCGGACGCTCGTCTAATGAAGTGGCTGGCGAACATAAGTCATTGTAGTTGTATCAGTGGAAGGCACACTGCACAGTCAGGCTGACTAAAGGTCGCTAATGGCACAGGCACGGGGGCCACTTCACAGAGCTCGTTTAATTACGCGCAGACGCAACATGCGACATGGACCGCATGCCACCGCGCAATTACGATGAAGAAAATCTTCGTACGATAAGATCAGTGCGACCGCCTCTCGTTATGATACAAATATAATCTGCGGCAATGACGACATTCCTGGTTGCAACAACTATGCTTTTTCAAATATCGAAAGAAACAGCAGGACTGCGGTTCATGAGACATAAACGCTAAACGACGTGGATTTGAACTGCAACTATGTCGTACCACGTTTTTATAACATCCTACCTGAGTACCTAACTACCTCACAAATACCTACGCATACACCTGCACGATTTATGACTAGTTTTTAATAAAAAAATATCGTGTAAATGAATAGTTTCACAATAAACTTGTCGCGAATGACGCAACTGATCTTCTATCAACTCGGTTATGATTGTATAGCACCTGCAGCCTTGCCCTGGCGTGTTCTGTGGAGTTCCTTCACACAGGGATGCAATTCTAATATACTTTACACAAATCCCTTACTTTCTACTAGTAAAATTATACGTAGGTACCTGTTAAATCCTTAAATGTTAGCTCTCAATTCAGATGTCCTTAACAAGTAAAGCCACTTCCCTGGGGTTACTTGTCGAGGACTCCGCGCAAGGCGTATCACTTTCATTCGTAACCATGACAACGAGTGTGCTGACAGCTCATATATCTTACGGATAAAGCTTAAGGTGGAAGCGCCAGGGTAGCCCGCGAAATATAAATTTTCTTACGTTTTTTGCAATTTACAGATCAGTGTCAGGTTGTATGTTGTAGATATGATTCGCGCAAGTAACAAATATGGTTTTACAGAGTTATAGTCATTAAACTAATCAATGCAACCCTCTACGTTCATATAATCCCATTGAATCACTCTTTCATGAAATAGTCATTAAATGGGATAAAATTTGAATTTCGCGGGCTACTCTGGCGCATCCACCTTAAAGGAAATGCCAGTAGCACGGCTGTCGTAGGCAGGGCGAGTGTGTGTCGCGAGCGGAGCCAGGCGCGGGCGCAGAGAGGTGGCTTGTACTGCTACGACGACACGGCTGCGCTACGGCGCCGGCGCAGCTAAGTATAGCTCGGTACTAAACTTGCCAGCTATACTTAGATGCACGACTTTGCTGAGACGTGGAACATTAATATGGGAGTTATGTGATATAGTTTAGCACGCTCAGTTGGGATTAGTTCACTGGACTTCAGTTTATGCAGGGTTTAGAGCTTTCTCGATTCTCTGTGACTTTGAACGATCATCGGTTCCCAATTGTAATGGGGTCTTAAATGATATGATAACCAAGACTCAGGTTTTGATGGATTTGTCTATACCTACGTAATGGAAAAATTCCTTATTAATATCTGGAAATTCTTGATTATAGGTTCACTATTCTAGAACATTTAAAAGAGGCCTTCTTTCATTTATGGATATGAATAGTTTTAGATAAGTTAATTGGAAGACTGTCAAGTCCAACAACAAACGAAAAGCTCGTTATAAATTCGCCATTAAAAATCTATCAATTTCAAATGATATTAGCTAATGCTGTTACTGCTCCGCTACACTTTTCTGATTAATTTGCGGGATCCAAGAAAGTCAAACAACGGCGACAACATTTGGTTTCTGTGCCACAATTATAAATAAATGATCGAACTCTGTGACAGCGGCAATCAAGATGAAATACAGGAATATTAGTTTTCTAGGTATGTGCATTGACATAGTGCAGATAGCGTGGACGTGGTGGATGGCATGAGGCAGTGGGTGCGCGACACAATCGCAAGATGGATGTCGCGTGGGCGGCGCCGGCCCCGCCCCTGCGCGCGCGCCGCCGGTTCGTCGCCGCATGTCAAGCGCATCATGTCCGCGCACTACATGTACTGAGCACTGAGCACTCAGCGATCATTAACAGACGAGATAATAACACCTAGTTACGAGTAAATGCAACAGGTTGGACATCTGAATCTGAATTCTTCAGAAGCTAGTACGACAAAACACGATGCGGAAACGTTTTAATGAACAAAGTTCAAGATATTATATCTTATTTAAATCGTTATTAGCTAAATATTATATACATTTATAAATTAAAATCACCTAAAGTAAGTAACTTAACAATAAACTTAAAAAATGGCGTCAAAAAACTCCTCCTCAACGCTGTCAACTGTGTGGTAACTGGTAACGCTAAGCCTCTGGCCAAGGTAAAAGCCAGCCCAAGAAAGGGTCAAGTAAGCCTTTTGAAATTTCTTAAATTTATTTAAATTAGGTACCTCTCTATCTTGTCTTTGGGAGCAAGGTTATTTTTGACTTGAGCCCCATAGAGAACCCTTGTAACAGCAACAGTGTCTGAAATAGAACTACTACTTGAAAAGAATTAACCAACTTGTTACTGAATAGACTTTTTGTATCAGATCGCAATGAAGTTCAGATATTTGTATCCTTATATAATCAGATAATTAAAGAAAATACAAAAAAAAAAATACCTATTGGAAAACCGGGAAATTGGTGTTCTTTTAAAAGGACTTTATATTGTCTTTTTATTTTTATTCCTTTTACTTTTTATCGTTGTTGTTTTTATCTTAAGATTTCTACAACTTTTTCTGTTTTTCCGTGAGCACCAGTAATTGGCTCTGT
The DNA here is from genome assembly GCA_905163415.1 of Noctua fimbriata. Taxonomy (NCBI): domain Eukaryota; kingdom Metazoa; phylum Arthropoda; class Insecta; order Lepidoptera; family Noctuidae; genus Noctua; species Noctua fimbriata. The sequence goes on along the minus strand of LR990925.1, from coordinate 19,979,103 downwards.
GTTAGATATACAATTACTGGCTAATGCCCGCGGCTTCGCCCGCGTGGAGTTCGATAATAATTGTCTCCCGGGATCACACTACCGGGATAAAAAGTATCCTGTGTGTTAATCCAGGTTATGAACTATTTTACGTGAAAGAGTAACAAACATCCGTCCATCCATCCTCACACAGTTACGCATTTATAATTTTAGTAAGATTTGTTGTTAAATCGGCCACAGAAATACACAGTCTGTGAAAATTTCAGCTGTCTACCTATTATGGGGAGGATGCTGGGAAAAGATGTTTTCAAGGGAGGATAACGACCCTCAGTAATGAGGAGTACGACTTGAGGAGGAGGACCTATTATGCATCATGAGATACAGCCCGCTGACTGACAGACGGACGGACAGTGGTGCTTAGTAGTATGGTTCCCGTTGGTTACCCTTCGGGTACGAAACCCTTACAAGTAGTAGATGCCTTTCATCATTTTAATTTAAGAGCAGGTATGTATATACCAATTTTGGAGCCAATCGACCCAGAGAATAAAAAGTTTCACAGAAAATTCAACCTCCCTTCCACCCTCTTAGGGATGGAGTTTTGAAAAACCATTTCTTAATGTATACCTACTCTTCCCAAAGAATACACCCTGCAAATTTCATGTCTCTAGGACCAACGGATTGGGCTGTGCGTTGATATATCAGTCAGTCAGTCAGCACTTTGAATTTTATATGTTTCGATTACGATCTATTGCAGCTGTTGGTTCTCCTATTTATAAATAAATAATAATGTCGCCTTTTCCTTTTCGAGTGGCGAGCTCTCTCGTCACTCGTGGAGGCATTCATAGGCCGCAAAATCTTGCACTTGGTGCTAATACCCATACTGACTGGTTAGTTTTTAGCGCGGCCTGAGTTACTTTCGTCAAGCTCATGCACTTGACAAGAAGGTTCATGTAATGTTTGAATTTATGTGTTTTTGCAAATACTTAATAAAGGTGATCCGGTATTAGAATACCTTCGAACAACACTCGTACCTAAATACCCGCTGCACTAAGCTTTAGCTGATGTAGTACAACATTTAGCAACGTACACTAATGATGCTAGTAACACGTGAACACTTCGTGTGGGGTCAGATCGCCGCGAGCGAGTACCGCGGCACCGCTGCACCGTGCACTCGCGCGAATTGATTCGCGACCCCAGAGCCCGACCCGGCCGCGGTGACCGCGTGTGTGAATTGAAATATCGAGAGACTTACGAACTTACAGAGGACGTAAACTTGAGCTAAATGTACTCTATATTGAACCGACATTTTGCCAGTTGTGCTTTAGTCCCTCCGTGTAATAGGGGTCCAGCTTATTGCTATCAAACGGAGAAGAATCCTGACTTGGGGCTGCTACCGAGAAGTTTCCTGAACAGCAATCCCTATATGTATTTGCCCGTCCTGGTCATCGGACCGCATGCATTCTTAGCAGCAACTTAGCGCTTGCGATCGCTAGGCCAACGAGTTAGTACTTAATAGCAGCTAGCAACCAAGTTCCACACGGCGTCGTGTGGGGTCACGTCTCTGCGCGGTGCTCTGCCCAACCAAAGTGATGTGAATTAAAAACTCGGAGCACCCTGGCACTGGGTAGATTAGAAACCATACAAAACATTATTCTGACGACGATAAGTTACCCCTGGTTCAGCCAATAAACCTCTATATATATGTTACAAACCGCTGTGGTATTGATAGCCGTTCGTCTGAATAATTATTTAGTATATTAACTATTAAGGAGCAGGAAGACGATGATGATAATTGTCTACATATGAGATAGATAATCATCAAATTCTTTTTTTTAACATTGCCCCGCTCTAGGATTTTCTCCTGTATCGTGGGTGCGTTTACAAATATTTAAACTCATACACTAACAGCCAGACCCGGAACAGCAACCTGTAGGCTGTCGAATATTTGTTCTGTGCGGGATTCAAACCCGCGACACGCAGCAGCAGCCAATCGCTCAGTCACTGCGTCAACCTTGCCGTCAATTAACTGCGTCCCACTAAAAACAAAGGGGACGGTGCTATCCGAACATTAACTATACATATAACTACAGATATACTATAGTTTTGATAACTGTTCTTTTGGTAGAAATGTCTCCGTGCAGACAGAACATGTCATACCAACGTGCATGATTACACGTTCGAAAATATCGAAAGGTCGTATTCGCCGTATGTCCATATTAGTCGCGGGTTCAATTCGTAGCATCCACATGAAATTGATTCGCGGCTCGCTCGCGGCGTCGCGGCCGGCCCGGCCTGCCTGCAAGGTACACCGTTACCTAATACGATAATAATAATGCGGTGACATCATAGCTATTACGAGCTTGCAGATCACCTCTAGATTTAAGTTTCACACACCGTTTGACAAAGCTTATTGTTGCTACGCCGCACGCTGTAGCAGCAAAACATAACATTAAGCAAATTGAAAACCGTAAAGCTTGAACTTAAAACCAATGCCAGGAAACGTGTATTTATAGTAGTTAAGAGGAAGGCTCTATTTTATTAAATAAAAGAAAAAAGCATTTAGAAGAACTGTCATTACCGTAACAGACTGCAAATACAACAACGATTGAGTATATCTAAAGTTTCCTGGCCGCACATTCAAATACATTCATTCATTTGTTAGTCAGGCGGTTTGATGTTTTTCATAAAAGGCACTTGAGTAGTAATACCCTTTAATAACCCTCGACGCAAAAAGTGGGGTGTTATAAGTTTGACCGTAATGTGTGTGTGTGTGTCTGTCTCTGGCATCGTAGCTCTTGAACGAGAGAACCGATTTGGATGCAGTTATTTTTATTTGAAAGCTAGTTTCTTGGCGATGGTTCTTAGATACGCTTTATCAAAATCGGTGCAGCCATTTACTAGATATGGGGGATGAAAGTGGTGCTGAATAATCGAATATTTCCAAGTGGGGTATCAAATGAAAGGGCATATTAAAATTATACATGTTTTATTGTTTTATAAAAATGTGTAACTTATACCTAATTAGCACAACGAATCAATTGTTAATTAATTGAGGAAGAGCGAGGTTTATCCCATCACAAGTATCTTCGGATTACTTTCTGGGAAGCCCCGGCAACTTATTTGTATTGATTTAAGATAATAAACACATTTTTTTTTTTATCAAAACCGGCTCAGCCATTTTATTGACTTTTCAAATGTTTGTTCGCTTTTCTTTGTTGCGATGGGGGTTTTTTAAATTTATGTAATTATTATTTTAAGTCTAGATATTGTCCCTCCCTGCTATTATTTTAGTAGTTGTCTCCGGGAGACAACACCGATTATATATATATAACGTAACGGTTCTTTTCTAAATATCACAGAAGATATCCCGTAAGTGTAAGTTTATCTTTGTAGTACCTCTACAAGCAGTGACCAATAAACCATCATCTGTCAATCAGAGGTTCTATTTTCCTGTTGGAAAAATTGCACCGGCACGCGGCGGCAAGAATTAATTACCCGGAACTCACTGTAACAAAGGTTCCTCGACGTAGATTATAGTTATTTAGAGTTTTAAACAATATTTAAGAGGAAAAAGGGTCGATTTGGTAAAATGTGTGTGCGATCCGATGTCTGATGTAACCTGCGCGCGCGGCGGCAACGGAACGGATCGATCCGACGCGCCCGCGCCCGCGCACCTCACGCAAATTGAAAATATCTTGCACAAGCATCCTCTCGCTAAAGTACCACACTACGGACCTACCTAGAGTACATCGTACCTCACGGTATTTCGCCTGAAGGAAGTAAGACTTTGTTTTATTTCTGAAACCAAAATTTTGCTTTATTTTTTCTATCAAACTTCAAAATAGTTCATGTTGAAGTAAATGTAGAACCTAAATTAACTTATTATCTCCGATGACAAACTGACTAATCACCTTCGAGAAGTAATGTAAAATATTATGATATAGGCACTGCCTTAGGGTAAGTAGTTGAGTGATTGATTCCAATTACATGTCTGTAGCTGTGGCACATTTGGAGTGACATAATTGATTATAAATCCCTATGTAAACGCAGATTAAGTTTGTTCACAATAAACATAAATTGAATAGCGCAACTGAACATCATTAATATATTAGTACTAATCAGCGTCATGGTAATATAGTGAATACATCTCACGGTTTGTATCAGCTTATAGCACCCACTATTACTACTGGTGTCTGTAACTATTGTTTTTTAACCCCCGACGATGCAGTTATTTTATTGACTTTTCAAATGTTTGTTCGCTTTTCTTTGTTGCGATGGGAGTTTTTTAAATTTATGTAATTATTATTTTAAGTCTAGATATTGTCCCTCCCTGCTATTATTTTAGTAATTGTCTCCGGCAGACAACACCGATTATAATATAAATGTCGGCTCGTCGATCATGATCAATTTAGTGATATAAATATTACAGACAACAATGGCAGGTGTGTGCCACTAGTAACTGCAAGTAACGATGGTATTTACTTTACAAAGAGCTCCGACTTTTGTGACGATCTCAGCTGATGAAGTTCAATTTGTCCTCACTTTGAACATCTTGGTAGTACCAAACATTGCATTAAGCTTTCACGGGTTTAAAAAAAAACTAAGTATAACGTAACGGTTCTTTTGTAAATATCACAGAAGATATCCCGTAAGTGTAAGTTTATCTTTGTAGTACCTCTACAAGCAGTGGCCAATAAACCATCATCTGTCAATCAGAGGTTCTATTTTCCTGTTGGAAAAATTGCACCGGCGCGCGGCGGCAAGAATTAATTACCTGGAACTCACTGTAACAAAGGTTACTCGACGTAGATTATAGTTATTTAGAGTTTTAAACAATATTTATTATAAGGCTGTTTATTGGCCTAGCGCTGCATGTAAGCAGAGTTATAACTCTATTAGTTACTACGATGGCGCCTATAACTTAGCTAAGTTGTTCAATACAATTCCAATTCAAGTATAAGAACAATTTAGAAAAAATAACAACTAAAACTTGATTCTATTATAGTTAAATTAAAATTGTGCAAGATTGCATTTTGGTGATGCCCTCGGGCGATTTCCTACGCGGATCCTAGATGGGACGCTGACCGCAGCCAGGATCCATACTCATTCTAGGTATGTTTTTGATACTGAATCTTATTTACAGTTTTTGTTAAAATTAAGTAGTACCTTTTACTTAGTCTTCTTAGACACTTCATCCTTTAGTCGAAGGCCTTGTGAATAATTTTTTTTCTATTTTCACCCCAGCAGAGCTCGGTCGCCCAGCTACTACTCTATGATAAACATGTAACTGTAACATAGTGGGTACGTTGTCAACCACACTGTCCAAAATCGAAAGGCATTAAGTAAGAAGTAAAATGAGGGCGAAAGTAACTTTGTATGTTACATTTTCCCGCCAGATTCGTATGAAGTTTGGCGCTCAGTTAGAGTGTGATCTGGGTCAAAATAAGTCCTAACCCAATACCTTAGTATCTTATGGGATACCTACCAAATGTTTATGAGAGATTATTTTTCCACACGTGCGGATCTACGGCGAAAAGCTAGTCTTATAAGAATATAATACATCATTTATTTTGTGTAGTGATGAAAACAGTTGCTTAGATCTTTTCTTCTACACGACAGAAGCTATGAAATAAAATACATTCAAGCTGCTAAATGTAAACTATTTCCAAGCGCTGTGGGCCGGTGGGTCGGATCTGTGGGTCAAATGGACAGTTCTCGTTAAACTTACGAATTCGTTGAAGCTGTGTAATGTATTCAGGATCTACGACTTGAATAAAATAGCTGGGTTAAAGCAAATGAAAGAGAAATTAAATGTCTTCTGGTGTTGGTACTCAATCTGTGAGACGGATCTGTACCGTCACCAGGACAGGGTTCACTTAAGTACATAGTTGTATAATCGATTGAGCCTAATTGCTTACTGATCGACTTTATCTATGTCGTCGGCAGTTACCAAACACATGTTTTTGCCAACCTTTAAGTTTTTTTTTCTAAAACTATAAAAATAACAACGAAAACTACATGTTACAATCCAAAGACATTCAAATATTTAAGTCTTTTAAATCTCTTTGTTACAATCAGTTTCCAATAGGTGTGATATAAGTAACATTGTCAGACACAATATCAGTTCGTCAAGTGTTGAGTCAATAGTTGAGCGGCGCGCGTCGGCCGAGCGCCCTCGTCCCGTGTTTGTCGAGCCTCCGTTGCACAACTAATATGTTTGCGACCCCTGTTTGCCGCGCACTCTTGTAAGAATATCAGTAGCCTGCTGATGCTGTTAATGTGATTGTAGGTGGCTCATAAGAATCTCGAGTATTTTGTTAGTGAGAATTTAAGAAGTAATTTAGGTTTGCTCACGGATGGCTGTCTGACAAATTTAAAGATTTAGTTATTTGTTATTAGTGTATGTTAAGATAACCAGAATATTTAAATAAGCTTTTGGTCAAGAATAAAAAAAAAAAAAAAACAAATGAATATAGGGGTAACTCATAAATTAAATTGAATACACCAAAATCATACTAATCTGCTCGATAATTTCAAATTATGCCATGCAAGCCTAGCAAGCTAATGCAAATTTTAGCCAGGCAATAATATTATACCTACTGAATTTCACTATAACCGATTGGGCATTGGTCACTAATGTCATTAGAATTTTGAACCTCAAATTAATATAAATTCTTATGAAAACGAGAGTATTCTCTGTTGTAATTGTGATAATAATGCTGTCATGACAATTGGGACGATACTCTGTACTTTGTGTTGTAGAACCAGTAAATAAATAATTAATTGTTACTGATTACCCACTTAATATTAATAATATGGCACATACCTACTGAATATGCATAATTTAATACCTATATAGTTACGTTTTTCAAATTAAATTATAGTTTACTTATCAGCTTTTAAATGTAACAGTTCGGTCAAATATTGGCAACCGAAGAGCTCAGCACTTTTGCCTCCGTGCATTTCCATAAATGCATGTCTCGGAAGTATTAGCAAATTAGTGCGTGTTCGGACACCAATCGCGAAACGTGATTATTGAATAAAGTAAAACAATTATTAATTAAAAAAGCATACTACACAATAAACGAATACATATATGACAAACAAATATATTTAACACAAACAGACACCATACATTATTAGTCGTTTAGAATTTACACTCTTACATACATAGATAAATATTATAGTATTCTTTTATTATATAAAATATGTTTTAATGTAATCTAACCAAATAATTATTTTGTTATAAGTTTATAACAGATCCCAATAAAATATAATTTAGTTAATTAATATTAAGCACATTTTTTAAAATTATAAATTTAGTCAGTATTAATTTTATTTCACACATAATTTTTATACCTTTTTCTGTGCCCTACAGGGTCCGTAATTGTAGCCCATTTAGCTTTAAGCCCATTGTAAGATCTTCACACATTATGGAATGCAAATAAAGATATGGATATGAATAACTTAACCAAAACATATCAAACTATCTTGGCACTAATTTAGCTTAGATTTACCATTTTATAACCAGTCTCAATATAATCTATAAACCATATAATTTTGTATAATTTGACCAGTGGTCATACACCAACAACCAAACCATAACCGATAAACCAGCGAGCTCTAAATACTACAGTAACAATCATTTTACAGACCTTTCACATGTTAAACAGTTTTATTTTTTTATTAAAACTTTATGCGAGAATTAAAAATACTGTACAAAATATGAATGCCTGAGGCATGTTCTATCACATGACTCCTAGGTACTTGATTGTTTATAGGTCACAGTAGGACGAACTATCCAGGCAAACACTTACTTTCACCAATAAACAAGATTACGAATAAGAAAAGAGCAAAATTACTTATATTCTCTCTATCTTCCCAATTAACTATAACAGGTACAACAGAAGTCTTATTAAGTACCAACTTTTGTAAAAATCAAACATGACCAACTTCCTGAAGAAAAGATATCCCCTATGATCAATGTCGTTACAAAAGGAACTGTTGAAAAATTTACTGAAAGTAGAAGATATATCTAAATGCTCAAACCTTTAAGTTTACGCTCCTGATTTGTAATTTTATTAAATATATTAACTGAAAGCACGATGAATTGTAATGTGGTATTCTTGCTAAATGTTGGGTTTGTTTGCCGTTTTCCTCAATGTCAGAGCATCGTATGTTTATGATTTGTTAGGAAAAATAAAGTTATTTGTATCACAAAATTTTACAAAATTCGAAGTTTTGTATCAATATGGTCAGATAGGTACCTCCGTCAGTGGTAAAGCGCCACTGTCTATCTCGCCAGTACAGACATCTCTCAGTCAAGACATCCCTCTGTGAAATACAGCGCCCTCACAACTGACAATTACAACCCTCCTGTCAGAGGGTAGTTGGTAGTTCTGCTACCCGCCGCTAGATAGCTCTTATCTGGTTTTTTTTTGCAACTATGTCTAAAAATCTACAAAAGGGTTTTATAAATAAGCTATCACTTTCAAACATTTTTTTCTTAATATTAACCACACCACACCAGTAACCAGTGCAAAAATAGTAGTAGTAAATGCTGTTCAAAGAAGACCTTTTCAATGTACGTTTCGTTTAACTTTTGAATAAGCTGTAGGTACAACCCAGCAGTATTAATAAGAAAATCTAAATCTAAATAACAAAAACGAATAGTTACAAAACCATATTGAACCATTTATTTCTAAAAGCTACGTTAGTTGAGAGTTCACGTTTAGTCTCACTATTCGACAACAGATGGCGCTAGTATTCGCAATCGGTCGCGACTCGGTGCCCGTTAGGTCAGCCGGTCGGCGCGTTGAATATTCCAAGCTAAGTGTTTTATAGAATGAAACTTTTGATGTTTTTTAATTATTAGAAAAATAAACTAATTGGATACGATTCTACAATTATTGAGATTTATAATTGTTTCAATTAATTAAGTTACGTGCTTTTAAAACATTTGTTGTTTGTAAGCATCATTTCAGCTCTTTGAAAAAATGTCCTAATTTGATTAAGATTTTTTCTAAGATCCCTACCACAGAAAATACGTTTTATTTTTAAACTTGGGTTGAAAAATTTCAGAACTAATAAAAACTAAGTCTATTTTTTATTTTGGATATGACTCATAAAAAACATTTTTAAATTTACCTAACAATAACTGTTGTCAACTTGTCATTGATACTTCACACTATACAAGGGGCCACAAAGAACCCTACTTACCTACATAATAAAGTTAATTTGTGAAATTATTACACATCAGTAAATATTTTAATAAATTATAATATTAATTGGTGTGCGTAGAGTCACGTCTCATTGTGGTAGGTTACGGTACAGCATAACAAGTTACGGTTCAGGAAACAGAAATAGGTAATTACAAAGACAAAAGTGGAACAAGTTGTATTGCGAAACATATTCTACAAAAGAAAGTGACTAAAAATTTATTAAAAATTTGAACGATCATGGCATTCACGACAGATTTAGTTAACACAATAAGTAATCTATTTAACTTAAACTATTGAGTCAGTGTTGAACGACTTGTAAATATTTTGTATTAATTTAAGTTATTTATAATTAGGTGTTTATGCCATTAGTCCGTTCAAGGTAGCGTTTACAACATACTAAATCTAATATATTCGCCTGTTACTTCTAATTTTGCTAAATCCAGATATCTACTGTGTTAACAAACATTTAACTATGAAAGGATAAAAAAAAACTGATCTTATTTCTACTAGGAGAAGCCGTGTTACAACGCTCATTAATTACATAATAGAAAACACTTGAACATTATGTTTAATGTATTAACATTTGTTGGAAGCCAATTAATATAAAAATGCCATAATTTGTATTTATTATATTTACATAAATATAGCAATTATTTTGTTTTAATTGCATCATAGTAGCTTAGTGAACGTTTATACAGTTGTTTCAGTAGTACCAGGTAATAACAGAACTATCGGTGTTCACACAGAAGCCATTTATTATTTTAATAAACACAAAACTACTAGTGCAAAAAAATCTATCAATTATGTGGAGTTACAGATGATTTAAAAATTACTTATTATTAAAATTAACAAAAAACCATAAAATTTGATGAATCAATAACTTTTTAAAATTGACGGTTCTGTCAATTGCATATATGAAGAATGAAATGAAGATCAACTTAATTCAAAATATTAAGATATATTGTAATATAATTAATCGTCACTATCATTGGTATCATTCAATAAGGCATGAACGTGATCTCTATGTTAGTAGAGTGTCCGTCGGCGTCGGCAGAGCGGTTGCGGAGTGTAGCGACGCGACGCACAATATTGTGTGCGAGCGAGGAGCGCGGGGCGCAGGGTGCGGCGCGCGGGGCGAGGGGGGTGCGCGGGGGGCGGGGCGCAGTAATTACATCGTCATTAGCGGGCGGCGTCTGGGCGGGGCCGCCCCTCTACCTCTGCGGGCGCGCGCAGCGCCGTCAAGCGCTCCAGTCCGCTCCGTGCTGCCGTCGCGCACGCACGCGCATGTCGCTCGCTGTGTATTCCGGTGATGTGAGGTGGCCCCCGCCGCTGCCGCAGCGCCGCGCGACTAACGCGCTTGTTTCGCGACTTAGTAAGCCAGTTGAAGGCTCGAGAGCCTTCGAGCCGGCAAGACGCCGTCCACCGTGGATCTGAGGTACGGCGCCATGGCGGCGACCACGTACATGCCCGCCGACATGGACCTGGGCAACATCGGTGGGTACGCCGCGTCGCCGCGCAGCGCCGAGCCCGCCGACATGAAGTACGGGCACTCGCTGCACGCTGGCGGTTCGCCGTCCCCGGGCGCGCCAGTGCTCAACCCCTGGACGTCGTTGCCGCCCGCAGACCCCTGGGCCATGCACGGGCACCACGCGCACGCGCACCAGCCTGACGTGAAGCCGCCGCCCGCGCCACACGAGCACCGCCACCTGCAGCACGGCGGCTGGCACGCGCCCGTGGTGTCCCCGCACTACGGCGCCGGCTCGCCCGTGGGGCTGCACGGCGGCTACCCTATGCCCATGCACCAGCACCACATGCTTCGTGACATCCAGCCCTCCCCGCACGCGCTGCACCACCACGCCATGGAGCGTGAGCCGCCCGAGGAGGACACGCCCACCAGTGACGACCTCGAGGCCTTCGCCAAGCAGTTCAAGCAGCGCCGAATTAAGCTGGGCTTCACGCAGGCAGACGTGGGCCTGGCGCTCGGCACGCTCTACGGCAATGTGTTCTCACAGACCACCATCTGCAGGTTCGAGGCGCTACAGCTCAGTTTTAAAAACATGTGCAAGTTGAAACCGTTACTGCAGAAGTGGCTCGAGGAGGCAGACTCCACCACGGGGAGCCCTACGAGCATCGACAAAATAGCCGCACAAGGAAGGAAAAGAAAGAAGCGCACGTCGATAGAAGTGTCAGTGAAGGGCGCGCTCGAGCAGCACTTCCACAAGCAACCGAAGCCGTCGGCGCAGGAGATCACGTCGCTGGCCGACAGCCTACAGCTGGAGAAGGAGGTAGTGCGAGTGTGGTTCTGCAACCGGCGGCAGAAGGAGAAGCGCATGACGCCACCCAACACGCTGGGCAACGAGATGATGGAGGGCATGGGCCACGGGCACTACGGGCACGGTGAGGTGCACGGCTCGCCGCTGCAGCACTCGCACTCGCCGCCCGGCCTGTCGCCGCAGCACCTCGCGCCCGGCCACACGCTGGCCGCGCACTAACAGTTCGCCCCGTGGGCGCCGCCGCGGCCCTACTATTCGGAGCCTCACTAGCGCCGACTAGCGCCGCGCCCGCGGGATACGTGTACATAGCGCCGCCGCCCGGACGTGCGTGCGGCGTAGTGAGCGGGGCCCGCGCCTCTGTACATATCGCGAGCCCCGCAAGGACCGAACGCTACGTTTAAGTTGTTCTTTATAATTTCAGTGAAGTCATTGATTAATTATGTGAGTAATGTTAAGATCGAAGCCAGTAATCGTTTATACTTTATCGAAACACCGAGGTTCGGAGTGATCGCCGATACGTTTAGCTAGATAGTCTAATTGATAAATAAGAGCTTAAATCGGAGGTGGATCCCGGCGTCGCTCGCGCCTCGCCGGCGGCCGCGGCCGCATCAGACGTCGTGCGGTAAGTACGGCGACATTACACACTCAGTAGCACAGTAACGCTCGTACCACACCTCACGCGTTCTCGCGTACTTGACGCACGTCGTCGCGACCTGCGAGTCGCGCGAGCGAGCGGCCGCTCCGGCGAGGAGTGCGTAGCACCATTCTGTTTTGTAAAGGACGATTTCATCGAATTTATTTATAGATATTACAAATTAATGATGTTCATACATGCCTACCTGTCAGTAGGGAGTCATTGTGGTGTGGAATAAATTTAAATTGTTGCTATTACTGTAAATTTATGATTAGTGACGAGGACGAGAGTAAAAAATATGAATCGGGTCGAAGCTTCGTTTTGTAAGGGAATACGAGTGAGTCAATAGGTGCAATTTTTATTTTAAGTGTTTAATGAAACGATCCGAATGTGAGAGCAATCATGTACGTAGTAAGTCATGCCCGCGGCTGGCGCGGGGCGGCGCGGTGGCGCGCTCTGTTGGTGTTGTGAGCGCGCCGCCGCACCGCGCCGCGTCTCCGCGCGACAAGCGCCGACACGCACTCGACGCACACCTAGCTCCCACTACATAATTTATTAAAAATTATTATTAAAAGGATGCAGACACGATGCCAAAATGGTTTTATTCCTGTTTTTTACTTGTTTTGTTGTTTTTTTTCGTTTGTATGTATTTGTGGCCAACCTTGGTACTTAATACTTGTAAAAATAGGTATTTTTTCTATATAAAATAATGTACCTACGACGTATATGATGATATATATTAAAAAAGTTCTTTATAGAAATTGAAATATGGAAATGACTTTTATTGAAACATGTCCTGATTATCTCTCTGCCTCGACAGACATTTTGTTTGTTTTCGTAAGGATAGTTATGTTATTAGTTATATTAGTGACATGACAGGTCTCGGACACAAGTGTAGCGCGTGCCGTGTCAGTGTCAGACACCAACGAATGTTTAGTTTTAGGGAGGATTGTTTGCATAGTTTTACTATTAACGAACAGACGCTCAGTAACACTTGTGAAATGTTTTGCTAAAGTTGAACTAGATGAATAATGTAAATAAATAATCGCATCACGATGGAGTTAGGTATGCAAGTCTACATAGCAAGTAAATATTACTTAGTGATATGATATTTTATATTATCGTCTAAGTATTTAATAAAACAGAGTAAATATTTTACTAAAGAGTATTATTGATAAATCCCGGTCAGTAGGTCATAATTATAATGTGAAAAAAATGTTGTGAGTCGGCTTAGTGTTGTTTGTTTTATTTATGAGGGTACAAGCAGTGGGGCAGGTAGTGGGTCGTCACAACCCGCGCCGCCGCCGCCGGCTCAGCACAACACATTTGACAAACTACACGCAGATCCTATCGTGTAGTTAAACACATCGCACATTATTTTATATATTTCATAAAGATTGCCTTTGTACGTTATTGTCCGCTCTATAAGTTTGTACACTTGGTTCTGTTAACATATAAATTGACTGCAGCTAGTGTTATCGCATGACGTTTCTAATTTATTTGTTAGATGAATTAAACTGAGTGACATTTACTGTTACATTTGGCCAATTCATTGTTTTATTGTTGTTCAAGAGAATTCAATCGTTTTGAATAATATCAATCCCTATTTGCAATAATTTCAAGTTTAAACACCATATCAATTGTTCGCATACTTGTCATGCACACACACTCGTAACTTCACACTATAAAATATATCATTTTAACTGAGTAACTCAAGTGTTTACACATGCTCTATGATATTTCCTATCTGAACTAATCATCTGGTTGATCTATAACATCACAGTTTGGCCAGTTAACAACTGTACCTTGTGTTACATAACATTTTTCTTCTTTTTATCTTTGTTCTTTACTTTTTAGTGTTACTTGTCTTTAATTACTATTTAAAGAGATGTTTTATATATTTCCTAAATCGATTGCATCGATATGTTTTAAATAAATAAATAATTATCTATCAGCACTAAAATAATTATTTATTATTGATCGACATTCATTGCTCATGATAACTGCATTTGTGAATGTTTCTTTACAGTTATATTTATTTTAAATAGAAAACAAGGTATAAAATAATGTTTAAAGCATTTTACTGCTTCAATCTAAACTTAATTTAATTACACTCTAATGAATAATTACAGCGCTGGACAGGTTTCTTCTTAAACAAGTATATCTGCGGCTCACCGGCCGAACTTTGTTGTGCAATTAAACTAAAATTGTTTCTTTGGCCGAAGGCGAATAAAAAAACATTTTCGCTTTAACGAGTGTGTTTGATAGCTTTCTCCTGTCAAAAGTGACGTGCATAAAAAATGTAAAGGAGTGGATGTTGACGGTTGTCGCGAGACTCGCGACGGTGCGCGGCTGACGCGGCCGTAGCAAAAACTTCACGTGTGGATCTACCCGCTGTTGCAACTCGCTCGCTCCACACTAGACCAAATGACATTCCGTCTGGCTAATGAAGCATATCAGCCGTAGTGAAACCTCCTCGGCTGAAAAAATATATAACTAACACCAACACACATTTACGTTTCAGGAAACTTCACCGATAGATTCTGTATTGGCATTTACCTATGTTCTGGGCTCGACGAAACTTAATAAGCCTGTTTGTTACTTTTAAAATTTAAAGCATAGGTTAATCAAATAAGTACGTATTTTTTCTTAGATTTTTTTCCGAGTCTGAAAGAGCGGCAAGTATTTTAGAAAAATAATGTACGTTCTAGGCTGACATTTTTGAAGACCACTAGCGAGGAAAATTGTTTGACGATACATTCCATCATTTGTATAGATTCTATTGTTTGCGTATATAGATAGACAAAGATTTTTGTTATTGTTTACCCCAATAGTAAGTGTCTTTAATTAAACTAGACCTGCAACGTGGTCTTTGCTTAGCATTTAGCAAAATTATATTATAGCGTTATCATTTCAAATAAAAATGAATCATGTAAAGGTGGTCTAGCCACTCAGGCGCACACATACGCGCGACCGGGGGCGACAGTTTTTACGCTCACTCTTTATAACTTTTTGTGTCCCTGTTGGCGATTATTTTTAAAATTAAATCGACAATCACTCGTTTGTTTCCGCCTGTTAACCCCAAACTTTTTGCACGACGTTGAACAAGAATGTTGTGCAAAAAACCGCGCCTGTCTAACCATTGTCAAATTATTGTTAGAAAAGCCGCGTCGCGACCTTCTCTGTGCTAGGACACGCGTATTTTATGTTCGAATATTTTCAATGGCGTTTATTTTTGGTACTTTTTCGTGTGCTAATTAATGCTATCTAACATCAACAGACGTCTCCTCGATATTTAGGTCAAATTAATCTATCAATCGGTATTTATATTCTCGGCTTTGATTTCCGTTTTGCCACCTATAAAAAGAGGTTTTTTAAAGCATAACGATTGCAATCTTTCATAGCTATTCTGCACCAGAGGGGTGCTAATTGGCATAAATGTTTAAGGTAGGTAGTATCTACTCAAATAAAACAATTATAATTTTATAATTATGGTAATGTAGAGAGGAAACAAAGCTTCATTATTATGACTTTAGTATTTTTTGACAAACGTTTGAGCAAGTTTTTGTTTTGTTGAATTATAACAATAGTGTTAAGTGCAGGATGTGTAGTTGTGGCAAAATGTTTTGGTTGTTAGCCGCTCAAGGCTCGGCTGTCGGGTCTCGGCGCTCGTCGCCGTCGTCACCGCGACATAAATACGTATCGAGGTGTTCGGCCTTCGCTCACAATCCTACACGAGCGGCACTAACGCGCCGAGCGCTGAAACGCAACATGTCGGCTCCTACATTAACCCACTTTGATCTGTTCACTTGTCTGCACACCGGTAGTCGATACCTACTTATATCAGCACCAGAATTCGCCGCTATCTAACCGACATAGGTACATACACGTACGCTCCCCGACAATTGTAACTCATCTTGTGTAACACAATCCTCTTTGTTAGTAAGTGACGGTCTTCAGGACGTACTTTCCATTTTAAATAAATTACACCTATGTATTTCAGTCAACACCAGAAATATTACAAAGAAAAGGCATTTTTTCATGGGCTTTGTAGTAGATTGCACACAGTCAACCGTCGTTATACGTACTGACGTAACAGTTGAAGGTGTTGACAAATGTCAAATAGGCGAATAGCTTAAACTATGGAAACTAAAATGATAATGCAGTCACTGTCAACGTGTAGCCGAGGTGGTACCTTGTGCGATACCGGCGACTTACTGAAACTGATTTATGAATGTCTTTCGTTTTTTTTCTACATAAAAGGCATTTTTATACAAGATTTTAATAATAATTCATTTCCAATTATAAACCACTGCTCCATGCTAAACATGAAAGTTTCTAGATGCGTAATTAATTATCTAGATTGATCAAAACAGAAAATTAATTAAGTTTATGGGTTGGATCCTTTTTTAAATTCAGCAAAAGTAGGCCTGGTCCTGTTCGAATCTAAAACAAAGATAACTTGAATAAAAGATTTGTTTCAGGTGGCTATTAATATGTGAGTTCACATCTGTATTTCAATAGTGTCAGAATGTCTGGCGACAAAAACAGCGCGCGGCGACATTGTCGCGCCAACGAGCGCTCGTACCAAGTTACCTGTCAGTTTTTCTGCGTTTTGTCGTAAAATATGTATTTAAAAAACGGCGGGTCCGTGGCAGGTGCGGCGGCGTGGCAGCGAGGCCACCTTTATCAGCGGTCATGTTCTACTCAATTTATAGTTGCCTCGGTTTTGGTAGCGCCGCGAGCGGTCCCGCGCCGCTATCTCGCCCTTCGTGTATTTTTCCGCGTAGCTCGTAGCCGCGTAGGAGCGTAGGAGCGCAGGCGCAACTCGAGCGACGGGCGGCTGGTGTGGAAGTAACACCCGACGCTCTCATTAGCAGCGGCACGTGACCCCGGCACTACCTCTCTTTCTTATAAAAACAGTCAGATGTACGGACAACAGCCTCCGCTGCAGCCATCACAAACGAACCCTGTTTGTAGCATTTGTTTCATACACAGACAGACAAACCTAGGACAGTGAGATACTGCATAGTTAAGATTGTGCACACTTGAAATTTGATCAATTTGAATTTTATAATACCTACCCGTGATTTTAATATGACGACCATAATTAGAGAAAGTTGAGTTTTGCTGGCCAAGTGGCCAGTCGTAAATCTGTGCTCAATATGGCATATTACTTTTCTTAATTAAACAAAATACATTTTGACTAATAAAATGATTGAAATCTTAAACGATTCTATAATTTGCTTTTACAGTTATTCGTGTATTTGCGCTGATTTCTGTACCAACACATGAGCCCAAGGTTTAGAATGGAGGGTAGGTAGTTTATGTGAAATCGAAACTTCTTGCTAAATCGATTTGTGGATGTTTTATTTTGTGTTATTGCTCTTATCAAGTGAATACTTCAATAAAGTTCGGAACTAACGTCAAATACTTATAATTTAAAAAAAAAGGCAAAGTACTAGTAAACCAACCACTAACATGTAAGAAAGTCTTTGGTTGTCGGAGGCGGTACGAGTCCCTCCGGTTGCTCGGTCGGCACTTCTGGTTAATTTCTAACACTAGTGGTTGTGCAACCGAGGTGGCAGTGAGATTACGGAGAAAATACTGTCGAGTCGATATTATAAAATTATTCCGTTTTCATTTAGAAAACTTTCCCGAAAAAGCGATGATTTATTGAAATATACGCTAGCTGAGTTATTTTAGATTACTTTCCACTTTTCCAATGATCACTTAAAGGAAACCATGTCGTTCTCCTACGTATTGTTTATACTAAGTAGATAATAATTAATGAATGTTACAACATTATCATACTTTGCATACGCTCAGTTAGCTCCTAACCGACAGCATAGAACAAATAATAGGACTGTACCAACAGCTTGAAGTTTGATTTCGGGCGGAATGTAAAATTATCGCCATGGTTCTTACAAAAGTTCATAATTATGTTTTCGCACCGTACGACTCTGCCTAAGCCTTCGGAGAATACAGGCGTGACGCTATGAGACAGATATTATTTGAGACAAGCTTTGGTCCTTCACGGTGCATGCTCGTTACCGGGTCGGCAGGAACTATGATTCATATGCAAAATATAATATATAATCGTTTATTTGATATAGTTTATGGTTTTATCCTTTACGCAGACGTGAGTGCCAACAGTTCGGAAAATTAAAAGTTTATCTATTAAATTTAAAAAAGTTGATCAAAGTGATATGCTAAATATAAAAACAGTTGAAATGAATGAGTGGGCGATTATCTATAAGTTGTTATAATTAATTAAATCTTTAGTGGCGAAGGTTTAGGTTAGGTTATTTAATGACCCCCACGCACCTACCTTCTCTATTTAAGGTAGTAGAGTGGATTGCAATAACTAAATTTTGTTATGAATAAGTCACTCGTTACGCATATAAACATCTTTGCTTGTACACTTTTAAAATATTTATTATTTTCTAATTATAATTTTAATTTAATGCCTAAACCAAAGATTTTTATTTTAATCGCAGATTTTTAATATATCCAAAAGCAAATACGTGAAAATACTGAACTCATCTTACGAATGATTAGTTAGGTATGCCACTTAGTAGAATCGCACACATCCACTCAGTGCTCATCATGAGTGTTCCCAATCAATGTATAATTTATTAAGATAAGTACCTACAGCTACTGCACCGACCAGTTCTATTTGATAATATTTCATTTTCAGTCAATTATTCATAACTTTTTACTGCGGATGATTTACTGCCTTTTGATTGGCTACATTAAGTTAGTGTTTTACTAATTAATTTGTATGCGTATACATTTATTATGATAATATATCATTTTGTGTCCGTTCAACACAATTACTTGTGTTCTTATAATGTATACTGCATTTTATGTGCAGTATCAAGTGAGGTTTTGTTAGGCCACACTTGCACCTGAACAAAATAGAGCTATTATAGAAGTGTGATTGATAGCATCAATAGACACTAGACAGGTGCTAGTTGTATAAATACTGAAATAATTAAAGGTAGTTTAACTTACTTAGGTTACCAGACTTTACAGAGCTTTACAGATTCCAATTTTATGTACCTTAAACCAATCAGTGTTAATTAAAGTCCATTCAATAACTTCAACTTGAAATGAATATCTAAGTAGGAAAAATAAATTCAGTGTAAAACAAATGTCACTGAAACACTCAAAGCCACAAGTAGGTAGAGACAATGATTTCCGCGAGTTACATAACTAAGAGCATTATCTACAGGATAACATACCCGCATGTACCGCTTACGCGTAGTAGGTACATGCCTACAGGCTGCTACCAATGGAACTGTATGACGTATCCAACAAACCTTCAGGTTATTTTAGTCAACAGATAGGGGAAAAACATCATAAAATTAGGCTAAACTTAAACTGAGAGCACCTTAGTATAATGAGTGCTGCAGACTGTCACCGCGGAGGCTGACAGGCTTACTCTCAGTGAGGGAGTGCTCCTTAAAACCTCACTATTATGCCATGTGGTCAGTCCTTCTTCTTTTGTCTGCAACCGTCCTTCTGTCATGATCGTGGAGATTCATGTTTCGTGTCAACACCAATGCCTGATTGTATGTGGGGATGTGCAAATGATTGCCCTGTTATGATGTTCGTTACACCTCATCTTACACGCTAGAGAGTGCCTGACTACTAAGAGTGATTTAGCAAACGGCATAGCATCTCGCCTGCATTCATAAAACATTTACATTTCGTCAGTTACGCTTAATACCGTCAACTCTACACTAAACATTGATAACACCTAAGTTTATAATTCACGTATCCTAAAAAATGCCTTGCACCAACCTGTCTTTGTCACCAACCTGTCATATGTAGTTGATACAGGATTGACTTAGTTTGAGCGTTTCTCAGTTTAGCGCTGACTTAGTCACATACGTACCCAGCCAGGGCCCAAAGTTCAACATTTACTCTTTTTAATAGAATATCAAACAAAAAATGTGTACTAGTCAGATGTTAGTGATTGTGTCGGTCAAGTGTTGGTCAATTGAGCGGTAATTAGTGGTGTCGGTCAGTGGGCCGCGCGCCGACCCCGGGGCACCCGGACTGACCCCCGTGGCCCACCAGCGCTGATCGAATAAGAATATGTTCATCAAACAATTGTATTAGCCATTGAGATTCTTTTTAGTTAGAGCCTTCACGACTAAAAGAATTCGTTATTGTTCGGCAAGACCTAGCATTATCTAGTTGCAAGTTTGTGTATTGTAGTGGGTAGGATAAGAAACTCAGGTTTGTTCAGTCAAGCGTGCTCTATAAACTTTCTTTCTAATACAAGATAATTCTTTTACAATATCTTTGCCGACGGCTAATTAATGTTTAATTACAAAACTCGAAACTACACTTTCTATAAAACTTTGTTGAGCAGGTACTAGTATTCAAAAGTTTGTTTAAGTATGTCTGATAATTAACGTCTATCAAAATAATCCTGTATCTAATGAGTGTTTCTCTCATTTCTTCAACATACTTTTGAATCAAATAAATCTTTCGGTAATTGATAAAACTGTATCAACGGTACTCTCGCCATTTTACCGCTTTCATTGAGAATATCATAAAAATCTAAGTCACAGTAATATCAAGCAGTAATTAAAACTAGTTCTACTGGTGTATATGTAGTGAATAGAAATCGTTCGTTTGTCCAGTTCCCATCTATCTAGTAGCTGTAGCTCTCGGTTCGGGAGCGATCCGCCAAGGAGTCTGACTGAGCACTTACTCGGGGTCGTTGAACCACTTATTTATGTTTATTGGCTTCACATAGCCTCCTTATGTGGAATTTATTTGATGAGGCGGGTGTCAAGTTCAGTTTTAATTTAGCATTGTTTATTCGAGTACTTTTGGGAATTTAAGAATGAACTGTAGGCACTTTGGTTGTATTCTTTCTCACAATTCATAGAAGTCATATAAGCGAATGTATGTTTTACTATTCGAGTCATTGGAGCATTTGCTTAGTTGCTAGGCGCATTACATACGTACAGATGTCTGCTGACAATGTTCTACGAATGACGCAATTAGTTTTAAAATTGTAAGTAAAACAAATGTTCTATTGGCGATGCCTATGTAAAGGTGGTTAATATAGTAAGTAATCATTTATATTACATATACATACGTACTTCTACTTAGTACTGCTACTAGTATTCATACCTCCTGCCAACTGCTCGCTTCTCTACCGTTTCACGTCGCTACCTGGATTAGCAAGTACTGGTCACTGACTGTCTCTAATGACAGTTATCAGCAACAAGCCTCGCTTGCCCCGTGACATTCAACACACAAACGAACTTCTTACTAGTAGCAGAATGTAATGCGCGTTCTTCACGCTTGGCGGCGCTGGGGTAAACAGGTAAAAAAGTTATCCGAAGAAAAACTGCGTGGCGAACGAATCCCTAGTCATAGTGCCTATCTACTAATATGTATTACACTTGAGTTTGTTCGGATATAAGTTGTATGTGGACGACAGCAAGGCTGCGCTGAATGTCGTTGCTACGAATAGTGCTACGAAATTCGGCGTAGCAAAGTTGTTGAATTACTCATTCCATCAATTGCCGCGAACTGCTCAGGTTTTGTTTTTCGGAATATTATTATTACTTAGGGAAATATTATGTTAATCGCAATAACAAATATTAAGCACTTTTAATAAGCAGTCATTCATACAGGTCTCTTGCATCCTTTGACAAACAACTTATAAGTTATCGAAGCATTAGCGTCCCTCCTTTATTATAAGTAGTAGGTAATACTGTGTGGTGTTTCTATGTACCTCAGTACGCACGAGAAGGTACTCCTGCATCCCCCCACGGGTCAGTGCCGTGACGGTGACCGGTAGCGGTGCGCGGCGGGCGGGGGACGCTCGCCTGTCTGTCCGTCTGTGCGACTGTCACGCTATCGTCATTATAGACTTATTTCTATTAGTTAATTATGAGACAATATTCTTGAGACACGACGGTATTCTGAGAAAAGTATTGTTGCGCTTTAAATGAAATTTATTGACTGTGAAATGAGTGTTTCCAATAAATGACTAAGGCAAGCTTAGTCCAAGATAGGCACCCACGTGAAATTCAGACATTGCAGAGGAATCCAATGACAACGCTGTTGTTGATATTTCATTCTTAGACTTGCTGAGTAGATCTACACTAAAATGATCACATCGTTGGCAAGTTTTCCTGCGGAACTGAAATGTTTATTTTCCCTCTTTTATAACGTATATTACCTTCATTAATCTAACATCTGTTGGTAGATAGAAGCATTCAACCCTTGAACAGCACGAGCGTGAGGCCGCCCTAATCATATAAAAAATTATAAGTTCAAATCCATAGGTCATCATAATATACAAATAGCGAACAAAACGCAAAGTTTTCCATTCATATATTCACGGCGCAGTAGAACGGAGCCGACAAATGATCATAATTTCAAATTTTTTGCGTTATGTGCGAGCATGAATGGTGGGCCCCATTCATACCCATAGCATACTCTCCCAGCAAATAATAACCGATGTTACATGGCGTTATGATACATTGCTACTATTAAACATTATAGCACTTGTTTCTGACATTTAGAAAGCGATACGTTACGCTATTATTGGTAAAAAGTTCAACAGAGTTGTAACAGTAAATTCAAACCTTACCAAAAGTTTTCAATATTATTAAGTAACTACGGGAACAGTCTAACGACTTTATTGGCAAGATATCCACTTGCTACGAATCTTAAAATCATTCGATTGCTGACATGAGGCGTACCTACCTGTACCTATGAGTAGAGATACACACTTCATATGTATGTATAATATACTGTATTAGGTACAACTACCGTACTTGTGGCTGCCTGTCATCGCAGTGTTACCAGCGTCCTTGACCGGTGATCCGCCATCAATAACGCTTACCACGGCGACAGCAGGCGACAGGCGAGTGTTGCCACACCACGCATTACTTACTGTCAGCACAGCCTTGCGGAAAGCCTGACTGATGACGGCAACACTCCTTCAAATGCTCACCTTACTAGTTATTGTGGAGTGACGAAACTGAGCCGCGCGATCACAGTACCAACGCAATGCTCATAGAGCTTAGGGTCGTGCGGTTCAGGGTTCGATTCCTAGCTTGAGCAACAGGTGGCTAAAAGTAGTTTGTTTTCCTGTTAGGGTATGGGGGGACAACAGGATTGGGTTATCTTAACATGGCGCGTGGAATTAGGCAGATGGTGAAAATAATTTTATTATGCCTATGTTAGGAGACGGTTACGTTCTGTAAATACGGGTAAGTAGTTTTTCTCGTTATATAGAAATATTGGAGTTTCATTGAGTGCAACACGCTCGTACTTATAAACGACTGTCTTTAACATAATTATCTAATTAATGAGCGTGTAGTCAATTGATTGACGCCTTTTTATTACAAATGTTTCTGGCAAATCTTTTATAACAATTTGAGGATTGTGAAGCGGAAAATAAATGTTTATTAAGTTATTACTCGTAAGTGTGTGAACGGTCAATATCACGTCAGAACAACTAAAGAAACCACCCTTATTGCTTTGCTAAAATAATAAAAAAAATGGCGCTGTCAACGTCAAGTTATAGCCACAGAGGAGCAGTTGAATGATTGTTAGAAGAAACTCAATTGTTTCGTTTGACGTCAGTACTAGAGCCGCGCTATCGTACAATTTGTACAATTTCCAGTAGAAACGGTTCTTATGCTATCTGTCATCGGGACTAAAATCTGTGCTCACGGCCAACACGTGCTAGTGGTTAGTGTTGTTTGTAAATGGCACAATTTATCATATTTGATACTACAGAAAAAGCCTTCAGAGGTATTTCGGTTGCCAAACTAACTACTAAAAAATAATTTTCTTGTTGTGTAGGTAGAAAACACATATTTACTTCATTAGTGGCTCCTAAAAAGCAGATTTCTCCGCCTGAAACTTTTACAAAGCTAAGCGTTTAGCAGTAGCAAACAATTGTCATGTTTCGAACGTATCTGCTGAGATAATTCAAGCAGAAGTGATTACTTGCCGTATGTTGTAGTACAACACAAAACATAACAAGTTGGAACAAATCCGGCGCGACGTATCATGGCTCGGGAGCCATTACAACAGATGGCCGAGCTTCCCGCGGGCGTCGCTAGATGGAGCCGCCACCCTCGCACCACCACCCCTCCCCCGGCGGCGCCACCCCCCCGCCTCCGCCCGCCGACCAATCACCGCTGAAATACATATCTCATACAATATCACTAGCTACACAAGTACACGTCATATTACACACTGAACGTTACAGCCGCGAGCCACGACTCCTTCGATCTGTTCGCTAACGTGCGCCTGTGTAGTGTGTACTGCCCACCAGCCAGCTTTATACTGCCAGCTCCCAGCTGTATGACGGCCTGAAACAAGCCGCACCGGAGAGTTGTCGTGACAAATACAACATTGTTACTATCATTATCTTTACAACCCCGTTAAGAATGGCTGACATGCGAAATTTCAGGTTCGAACCTAGTAGCATTCAGCTAACTGCCTTTTTAAACCAGACAACTTTATAGTATTGATGTAATTACTTTAGACAACATTACCCAGTAAATATTTGATGAAAATGGAGCTAATGAATGAGAAAAAAAAGTTTAGAATGCAAGAGAGTCATGAATATGAATACATCGGCTAATACAGCTATTGACTTACTTAGATAATTACTGATTAAAACGATTTCGCATGTCATTACCTAGCTGCGGTTGTTGTTATAGTTATTTAGTTATCGATAAAACTATACTTAAGCAATAATAACAA
Source organism: Noctua fimbriata (assembly GCA_905163415.1). Lineage (NCBI taxonomy): Eukaryota > Metazoa > Arthropoda > Insecta > Lepidoptera > Noctuidae > Noctua > Noctua fimbriata. Next base: position 19,954,228 of record LR990925.1, on the reverse strand, counting down.
GCAAGCATTAACATATCTAATCGGAACATTATCAGAAACTATTTCAGTTGGTAATCCAATGTTTATTCAGAACTAAATATTAGAATAATGTTATAATTGAGTTCATTACTTGCTATTCATGCTTCTGTTACGGTCCTTTTACATTTCAATTAGTTGATAGTACCACAGACTTGTCAAATAATAATAATGAAGTCTCTAGCTATAATAATCACATATTATATTGTCAATGGTTTGTTTTTGTCAAACAAAGACTAGCTTTTCCGCTCTACAATCTACGAGTACGTTCTCTAAATAACAAAAAATGTTCTTAGTGCTAAAATATAGCGAGTGGAATCAATTAAACAGGTTTGAATCAACAGGGACATAGCTACTTAGTTGAGTGCTGAGTGTATGGAACCACTCTATGAACAGTTTTTAGTTAATTAGCGGGCGCTAATTCATTATCTTGATGTAGCTCGGCCTCTGCGCCCCAGAGTACATTACATGCACAGCAACAGATGGTCCTGCTGATAAACTGAGGACGCACTTCTGGCGGCACTTAATTAGCTACGCCTATGATGTGCTGCGACTCCGCTCACGTCACCACACGTTACTGCGATGTTATCTCTTATATAAATATCTATTGTTGTTAATACTTCAAGTTGGTATTTTCGAGAATAATTAACAACATCTTTATATAAAAGATATAAAATAAACGTAAAAGATACACACGGCTGGTATTTTCATGAGGCTGATCTTCAGCCGCTGATAAGCGACTGTATAATTATACCTAAATGTTTTATTAAATTAAAACTCGCCGGCAATTATTTAATAATGTTGTTGATGAAATAATTATAATAATGTATAAAACAGTTCTGGTGTTATAATGAAGTCTGTCAGATGTATGGTTATTGTTTGTGTGTGAGTGACATCCGAAAGGTTTCGTTAGGTTTGATAACATTAGTGACGAGGTCAGCAGTAACAGGGTCCATGGCCGGAGTAAGCAGTTTAACCATCCTGTTCTGAGGATGTAAGAAGTAGGACAGTAACGAGTAGACTGATACACGAATGTACCGAACTGATTACAAGTGATTTTTTTATGAAGTTGAGTAAACTAACTGTATAACTTAAAAAATATTAAATAAACTAACAACAAACTATAAAAGGGCATCAAAAAACTCCCCCTCAACGCTGTCAGCTGTTATTACAAGTTATTTGCATAGTAAAATTTTAAAAGAGAAACGTTATGGAACGGCGAGGCACATTGTATAAGAAAGTTTTAAAATCTTATTACTAATCACCATCACCATCTTACTGATATTATAAATGCGAAAGTTTGTGAGGATGAATGGATGGATTTTTGTTACTCTTTCACGCAACAACTACTGAACGGATTTGGATGACATTTAGCATTTGATTAACACATACACACTACACCACTACTATCCCGGTAGTATGATCCCGTTAGACAATTATCGAAATACACGCGAGCGAAGCCGCGAGCCTAAGCTAGTTCATAATAATTGCTTAATAATCAAATAAGTTATTTCTTGACTTTGAAAGCAATAGGAACCGGTACACCATTGCCCTCCTCGTGTATGATCATAGTATCATAGTTGTGAAAAGTGGTGTTTCAATATTTCCTTTTGTCAAACCGTGAATGCAGTGGGTGGACCTTTTAAGTAATTATTACAATATCCGCAACAGTTCAATAGGTCCAAGAAGGTCGTGGACATCTAGACATGGGTCTCCATTTAATAGGATAGCTGGTGTGATTGTGATTGATAGTCGCCACCAGCCGTCCTGCTCCGGCGGCGTCCGGCAGACGCATCCTGCAATTGAGAGCGTCTAGACGACGTGCGACGCGACTAACCGTCTAGCGACTACGTCTGCTAGCACTGGGGGGTTGCCATGCACTTTGTAGCAGGCAACATTAGACTAATTAGAGTGTCAAGCGAATTTGTAGCTATCAAGTGCGGTGCTATGCATAACAGTTGCAACTGTTATGATTGATTTCCAAATTCAGCTGATATGTTTCCTAGTCACTGATTCCTGTTACTTTGAGGAGTTGTGTCCTTAAGAATCTATCACTTGTATGTTATATCACAAGTTTATTGGGTCGTATAGTTTTTGTAGACTGCATTGTGCTTTTGCCTACATTTATCTCTGTTCACTCGTGTTCATATCGTTTAATATTGTTGTCTAAATTTCGCTTATGTTATATGGTAGAACAGATTCCATTAGCTAAACAAATACAGCGCAGCCCACAATTACACTATAATGACGAGCAACTATTAAGTATTACCGACGGCGCTACCGGCCGCCGCGCCAATTAATATAAACCATTACTTTAATACCACACCAAACGATTACCGACCGAGTGCCGAGTGCCGAGAGCCGAGTGCCGAGTCTATACAGAATCGGATAGTAATTAACCGATCATACGTCGATCTCGATTCACTCTCGGTCTCGATTGAGTCGCTCGCGTATGATTAACATAATGACATTGTTAGTGGATGCAAATAAACTAGCTGTGTGTTACGACTTCCTCGTGAGTCGCGGGGCGGGGGGTGCGCGGGGCGGGGGATGGCGGGGGAGCTTCTTATTGTGTATCGGTAACGCAGCCGGACGGTAATTGGATCGGCTCCAGTCGCATCGATTGCGATGGATCAAACTGTAATGTCGTAGGAAGTTGTAAATTGTATTGGAATCAATCAAGCTCGATATTTGCTGATAGGTTACGGTACTTAACGTCTACGTGTGTGCGCTGTTCACTATAGTCGCGGTATTTAAATTCGACTAATAACGAGCGCTATGTAAACACACTAAGTATGTTTAATACGTTTTCGTACCTACTGACACACTGAGTATCATATTAATCATAATTTGCATTCATTATAACAAATAGAGCTGCCCATCCCACGGATATTATGCGAATTTGTTATAAATATTAATATGTTGTAAGTTGTGAGCATTAGCCACGAATGCTGTTCATTATTTGATTGTTGGATGTTGTGACGAGATCCTAATGTAAACATTGGCGCGGTATTAACATAATTAATTTATTAAATTCAACACTTATGATATATTGTCGAGCGCACGTCACTCATCGATTAATTACGTGATCGATATTCGCGGCTGTCGCCATGTCGTGACCAAACATGTGTATATGTGCGTGTGTGTGGGGCACATATGAAGATATCACATACACACATAGTGCATGTACATTACACAAGCACGCCCATCCACATGTGTGAGTCTGAAGGTGCCATTCATGTGACGGACATAGAACATAATACAAGTTATTCTAATTAAGCACCTAATTAGTGCGGCATAGAGATCATGTCCGTTTTTTCACTTATGTAAATTGCTGAGCGCTGTATTATATTGTAGTCTGGTCTTCATTGAGAAGGTTTTCTAGTTGGAATGTAAGCCTACAAATATTTTACATATTTTGTGCAACTAGGTACATATCTTAAGTTTCAATCTCTAAAATAATTAACACCTACGTTCCATTTCCTTGATCTATGATAAATTAATAAAATCCGATAAGGTTAACTAAAAGTCTACTTCAAAATAAGTTAATGCATCAATTAAAAGTTAACCACTAATTAAAAGCGTCAAACAAAAACAAAGCTGGTGCAATGATAACTATAATGGGTTAGTTGGTAAGGTTGCACGTCACACAAAATGTTTGCTATCTTAGATTTATTAGCACACCTACACATAACGTTTTTACTTTTTGTGAATAGTGCTGCATTTGGCAATGCTTAGTTACGGCATTGCGGAGATTGACACAATTATGTTAGACCTTGGCATTCGACTGATAATGGGTTATAGATTTTTTTTTTAATAATCAGTTTCCCTGGCGAACACAAAACGCGTGCATGTTCAGTTAGTGGCAAATATGAACTCATTTTCTTGTTGTTGTCTTTAACTGCGGACGCGGAAGGAGTACCGACCGGTTCTCTTAATTGACTCCTACTCAATGCCGAAACGCACGGACTATCATTTCCTCTCTATATGTGGAACACAACCACACACCTGTTTGTTCACGACCACCTCGGTACCGCTGCCATTGAATCCAGAACCTCGAGCATAGCTGCCACACTTATAACAATAATAGTTTCAGCTATAGCAGGTTAGAAAGCTAGAAGTAAGTACCCCGTAGGCAAACTGTTGTATGCTCCGGTACGCACTTACGTGTAGTTTGAAGAACAACTTCAAAATTACCAGCGACTCCTTCACGCTATATTCCACGGTACAGGACGTTTTACGTCCATATGGCCAACCTTCTGTATTTTAGTACGACATTGTAATGAGCAATTTGTTATAGTCGTATAATTGACTGAAAAAGTGTAAGGTAACCTTTTTTAACACTTTTACGGTACAAAATGAACAAATAAAATAGTGTTCTCCATAAGAATCACATATTTTGTCCTACTTTGCTTCTTGGCTGGGTTTATTTTATCCTGTTTTGTATTATTTTCTAATAATTTAGTCTCAATATTGTATTAAGCAGCGAGTCAATCCCAACACAAGTATTTGTAATTACTTACTGGGGCTGTCTCAACTCATGTATAGCAAGTCACTTTTGAGACACGATATACATTTCTTTTTGTTTTTATTCTTGTGGCTTTTCTCCGAAGTCGTGGCAAATACTTACTTACTATGTTTTATCTAGGTTTCATTGCTACCTAATAAACACTCAATTATCTAATTTCTTCGACCTTTGATGCAGGTACATCATCTCAAATTCCAGATTAGCATGCTGTAGCATCAATATTATTCAAATGATCTATTTAATTTATTCAGATTCAGTCCTGATCTACTGAATGACCCTTTGTTTAGTCTGTAGCTACACGTGCACATTGGTAACATTGGCTTGCAACTAATTCTCCATTTTCTTATCTTTGGGGAAAGTTACGTATATTTATGAGCCGTACAAGTTGATTTGACGTCCAATATCCACCGTGGTCAAGTTTCACTACTCTGTTAGAAATATTGTCTGTTCCGAGCTTTCAATCGCTCGACCTGGTCGAACTTCCTCCAACACGCGCGCCAACACTTCCTTCTACAACAGCTTTCCAGCAATTTCCTTAACACTGCAGCTATCAACAATAATGTATACAATAATAACTTCAATTCAATCTCCATAAATGAATGAAAACGACTTAATTACCCGCAGCGGGTATAATAAGAAATTGCTAAAACGTAACAAACTTACTCAAACACACGTCGCGGCCGACTGTTGGCCACGTAATGACGTAACGTTGGCGATAACACTGGCTCTTTATTGCTGTATTTTGTTCAAATGTTTGTACAAAAGACAAGCTGAAGGATTTTCCACAAATAAAGTTCAGAAGACAAGATATGTATACATGACATGTTTGTACATGTCATTGTAATGGTTTAAGACTTACATTACCGTTCCACATTACATTTCGTACTTTTATGATTTTCTTACTGCTTGTTTGTGAAAGTGAGTCTTCTGTGCATGTAACATTTCACTGCTACAAGGCGGAGCCCCGCTATGGGTCGCGGTTGGCTCGCAATTTGCGCGCACCACACATATATGGGTCACACTCATACATTAGTATTACAAATATTAGCGAGAGTAAGTAATGTGTGTCGTACACGAAGGGAATTACTTCGGCTGAAACGTTACAACGTTGTAGTGACGACTATTAATTGCTGGCGGGCAATTTTTCAATCTCGATGATTTATTTGAGGCACCTGACGACACGGCGGCGACACCACCTGAAACCAGAAGAGATAATGTGCCTGAAAAACCTGCAAAAGAGTAAGTATAAGAGACGTTGGCCCATTTAAGCTTTATTATTTTTAACCTTAGACCTCTTATTCAGCGAGCTATGTATGTATATGCATTGAAAGATGATTCATTGTGCATCCGTCAAGGCTCCCATTGTTGGACAAATCATAGAAGAACTTAGTTCTGATAAGGAGCACGGCAGACTAGTGTACAGAGAATGTACATGTGAAGCGCGAACACACGCAGTGCAACTACATTCAGTTGTAGTGAGGCGACGCTCGACAGTGTTTCCGTTTCCGCAGACGACAGCCTTCGGCCACGCTTGCGATGTTACGTGGAAGTGGAACTACTCCCGGATTACGCACTCACTAGATAATCATTTAGTTTACTAAAACCTCATTTTGTTTTGCTTTAATAGAGATAGGTTTTATGATAATTATTTGCAAGTGTTGTTGTCATTTCGTATTGAGATTTAATACGCACAAAGGCTTCTTTATCTCTTGCTTGTACTTGATGCAAATAAATAAGTTGTGAGATTAATAAGCTTACCTATTAGTTTTCTTACAAGGAAACAAAATTATTACCGCTGAATTATGAAGAAATTTCACGAGTGTGGGTTATACATTAGTGAGCACGAAATAAGTAGCTGAAGGCAGATATGCGTGATGTATGGCCTAGGGTCGGAGGCGATGGCGAGCCACGGCCGATGTGTGGCCACGGTGTACATGAGTGGAGGTCACGTGGCCACTTCCTTTGTTTCATGTTCGTGCCACATTACAGCTAATGTCACCGCCACTATGTGCCGTTTCACAGAACTCTGTATTAACTTCTTTTGTGTTTTTGTGGAACATATTTGTATAATGACTTTTTCATTAGAAAGGGTTTTGATTGCTTTTCCCTTTACGTTTAAAATAACACACGCTCAGTTTCATTTATTACGCTAATTCGAATAGAAGGAACGCTGTTTGTTTTGAATGTATGTTTAACAGATCGTATAATGTCAGCGAGTAGGTAGTAAATATTTTTTGCTGAGAAGTTGTTTTCATCAGAATAAGTTATTAATTAATGATTGTTGCTAGCAGTTACTTTTAGAACCTAATTAGGACGTGTTCCGTGTTATTCATCAAAAATATCCGTGAAGAATGCCCCTAACGAGTTCTCTGAAAACATACACAAAGGGGACAAGACAATATCAATAACAAAAAGGCATAAAATTAAATAAAGGCATTACATCATGGTCGGCCACTAGACTGCAGCCGGCAGGTGCGAGTGTGGCGACTGTGCGCGTGCGATCGCGATAACGCGGACCTGTCACGGCCCTTAAGTTTGACGACATGCGACATGTCCTTCGCGTCACACTTTTGTTTATAGCCGTTTAGTTACAACCAGGAAATAGGTACTTCGACTGATAAGCCGAAATATTTTACGTTTTATACCTGAGCTCACTCAGATAAATAGTGACAACATGTTCAGGTATTCAATTCAAATTACTTTTCCTGGTAAGTTTCTTAAAGTACCTATTTATTTCGAATTTAAGAAAATTTTATAGTAAACTCGTAAATACAGCCAGCGCTCGAGAAACTGTATAGTTGTCGAGTTCTGGCTGTATTTACGAATCTTTTTACTAACCCTGTATTTGTTTATATTGTGGTAGAGTTCAAGTTAATAACATATTTTTGTAGGAAGGTTTTTCTAATTAAACAAAAACTGTGAAAACTTTAATCCATCGAACGGAAAACGTATTCGAGGACAACAGGAATTAGCAACGAGCGCGTATGTATATAGGCTACTAAGCGTATACATACTCGTACGTAGGTTACTAAGTGTGTGTCGTGAAGGAAGAGCTTATCGGGCGCAAAGCCTTCGGAACCAGTCGCCAATAATAAATAACCGAGGCGGAACTACAGTGTCGCAGCACCTTCCTGCCTGCGGGGCGGCATGCGCGCGACACGCGGGCGACAGCCGCGCGACAGTTGCGCGTGAGCTGCGCCTGCGCGGCCGACGCGCTCATTTGTTCCTGTTGACATCAAAATTATTGTTCCGGTCCGGCTTAGCGTATGATCGTTGAGCTCCTTTCAAACTTGTTTCGATATTCATTGCTATGTCAAGTAAAACTAAGCTGTGAACGTAATTTGTAGGTAAATAATGTTTTGTAAAGCACATAAGCCAAGCCTCATCAGGTTTACTTTACAATAACATTTACTTCCTATATTGTAAGCCTTCAGTCCGCTTCTGATAGCTGCATTCAGTTCCTTTAAGATAACACAATCAGTCTTTGTGCTGCCTCTACAGAAACACAGGCCTTCTCTCTTTGCGAGGGAGTGGGCAATATTCCACCACGCGGTTCTAGTGCAGGTTGATAGATGTCACGTGTCTTCGAGTTTCTAGAACATTCTGGTCGTTTTCCTTCACCGCCGCCTAGAGCAGTGGTGATGGTGAAGCCACTTGAGCTCTCCGAGTGAGTGATGCTTGTGTAAGCAGTGTATCGGTAGCTAGCAGAGTACTAAGTGATGGTGGGCAGAGGGCGGCGAGTGTAGGCGAGATCTCGCTGAGCACCTGCATCTGCGCACCTTGCAGAGTAGAGCAACGCAGAATTCCACTCCAATATCGCGTTATAAAATCTTATCAAATATGATTATATGAATATACATCACCACTGCTCAAGCAGCCACAGTTTGTGCGATTTCTACTTAATAGGGATTTTTTAAAAGATGCATCACTTTTCAATGTCACCCTTATAATACATATAGCACTTACTGGGAAACGAATCTGGCAATCAAGCTTGATTTCATATTGAGATCCACTATTTAGGACTAGTTAATGAGAAGGAGTCACGATCATCAACAGTGAGGAATGGACGACGGGGGGCTTCGAGAGTTGGTCTTCTGTTGCTTCTCCGATGGTGGCAAGGCTGGGGGTCTTACCACCAGCGGGACACGACGCGCAGACGAGACGAGTCCGAGGTAAGTGGTACGGGTAAGTGTGTCATGCCTTTGGTAGTACAGTAGCTGTAGATTTATAGCAAAACAGACTAATTCATTGATATTTTAATGGAGTCACGAGAGTGCTATAATTTCCTCTCAATATGAAATTATATCGGAGGAATATCATGCTACTTAGGTCGTCCTGTGCTGTGTCAGTTAAAAAGTAATTTAAGTAAGGTAATTGTTTGTTTGTTGCACGAGGTGATCCGACAGAACGTAGAATAAGCATAGAATAAGTAAGCTGAAGTGGCAATGGGCCCATTGCGTAAGGTGGGACGCCCTCAGGCTCGGTGGAGTGACGATCTTCGCAGGGTGGCTGGTAGCAACTGGATGAGAGTTGCTGAAAATCGAGTTGAATGCCGTGCGATTGAGGAGGCCTATGTCCAGCAGTGGACTGCTATGGGCTGATGATGACAATTGTTTTTTAAGTAGTTAGTTAGTAACCTCTAGATTATTTTGATCACTTAATTGTGTGTGTGACTTGTGTGTACTGTGTTATTAATTCTTCTTTAGAAAAATCTATACATGAGGATGCTCAATACGGAATAAAAAAACCAGCCAAGTGCGAGTTGAACTCGCGCACCGAGGGTTCTTGTAGGTATTTTGTTATTGAAATACATGTACATCCACCCTTAACAAACGTCACGTAAGGCCGCAATACTGTCAAGGGTGTGACGGTACATGAAAATATAAGATAAGTTAAAGGAACCTACAAAGATCTACAAGCCTAACAGTTCCTACGACCCTAAGCCCTGTAAGCCCTACAGCCCTAACCTAACATATACCTAGTAGGTTATAAATAAATATATAAATAAGTTCAGGATGTCTGCACCATGCGACCTAAGGTTACAGATGGATTGTAGACAGGATTTCCAGGTTCGGGAAGGGTACACTCAGTGCCAGTCCCGCAGACTCACGAGACTGAGCAGAGATGGCTAAAGGTGTCTTGGCCACAGTGAGGGGTAATGAGACAAGAATATAAAATTCGAATCTGATTTATTTAAAACTAGCTGTGCCCGCGGCTTCGCTCACGTGAGCGCACATTCTTTTGTCATTCTCAAAGTTTATGAACGTAAACAAAATATAGATGCAAGTCATGATCTGTCCTAGGCCCCAACGGTTAATATCCTTAACAATTTAAAAAATAATCTTTCAGCTCTGAGAGCTCAATTAACCGATGGAAAAAATGTGATGGACACAAACGATGGAAACAAAATTGAGAATTTGCAAAAACCATGCAATTGAAAAATACTGAAAACGCTTGAATTTAATGTATTTAGCAATAGAACCAGGAAGACTATGCGCTTCGAGAATGCTTCATGTTTCCGAATTAACACGAACATCGCTATATAGCTTCTAAGTTTGGTTTTTCAAGGCATTGTAGTGCATTCATTCCGCAGTTTTAGGATTTTATTCGTATAATTGTAATATTCTAACAAAGGTGATACATAAGGGACCACCCATAAATTACGTCATACGAATTTTATGATTTTTTCACCGGAGGGGTCAAAAAATCCGTACTTATCAGAAGGTCAATTTTTGTGAGACTCCCGCCTCCCAAGTGTGACGTCACATATTTTGCAATTTTACATGCTGCCCGCCGATAGAGTTGGAAATATTTCTTTAATAAGTTTTTCGTTAATAGTACAAATTTCGTCTTTTAAAACTTAGCAATATTAGTTTTTTAAATGTGACATCACCAAATTTAGGACCCCTTCCACCCCTTGTCACACAATGTCACACTTTGTTGTCACCCACCACCTCCTTAACGTAAGACGTAATTAAATTACGTCTTACATTTTATGGCTGGCCCCTAATAGACACGTACTTCCATGGTAGCAGGCGCTAACTGTGACTTCCTGGAGTATCTAAAGTGTCCCTACACTTGCGATATAGAGGACTTACTGTCAAAATCTCTACTGAAACCGCGATTAACGTTACCACCTGGGTGCTAATAATGTGATAAATCATCGATACAAAAGAAGAAGAAGAACATGGGAATTATATTAGATCTCATATTTCCGAAGATATACCATGATTGCCGAAGCGGATACTTTTCCAAGGACTCTGATGAACGGGCAAAAAAAAAAGATGAAGCGTAGACGCAAGTATTACGCAGATCGATGTAACAAATAGTGTTGAAAGCAAGCCATTTGACTATTCACCATATTTATGTTACTACTGACTATTATTAATATTTTGCTTCAAGTTCAAATGCAAGTGCAATCATGGGCATTTAAACGTTAAAGATATGCCGCGAGTGAAACAATTGCTCTTACGGATATAACTCCTCTTCACTCTGGGGTACCTACCATTATAAATAAGCCTGTCTAGTATCAAAAAAATCCAATGTTTACTGAGTCAAAAATATGTTTAATATACATGAAAAAAATCATAACAAATGGGTTGCTTGATATCATTAAGTGAAGACTATTTAAAATTGCGACAACCGTGGGGCTTGATCGATTTTACTCAACAACCGAACGTTGTGCCATCGTGTTTGTAATAAAATTACCTATCTGTTCTTTTAATACATATTTTAATAAGAAAATAGATGAGTGGACATATAGTATCAATTTATCTATTTATACCTTACAACTCTGTAGTAGGGACAAAAAGATGAAAACCTAACAAATTCTTGGCTTGATTGCTTTGTAGATATTTACTCTAATTCCATTTTGATTTCGTTTGGTTTGAAAAAAAGATTAGTTCCGTTAGTTTTAATAAAGGGTAGCCTTGACTTAACTTTATCAGGCAACCCATTCGCAATGTAAGTTTGTTCATATAAGTATTTTACTCCGTTAACGTAAGTTTTAAATAGCCGTTCTGAGGCTTGTCACTGCCGGATTTTAGCCTTTTCCCACTCGCACAATGTGGACATGATCATTAATCTACTAAATTATTAGTATTCGAAGTCATTTCGGTAGACACATATAAAAATACGAAATCCTGAAAGTCCTGTTTTAATATTCAAACGAAACTATTTTATTTAATTTGTGTGCGGGCAACATTGGAAAAAGGTGGTCTGGTTGAATTTGACGACGTCATTGTCTTATTTTGGTATTGTCCCCATAAAGTTTTTATTTTGTGGGATATTGTTTATCTACCTATTATCTAAGAACTAATCTTATTTAATACATCATTTCACTGGTCACCATTAAATATCCAAATAATAGTAATTTTATTATTTAAATAAACTTCAGGTTGAGTTGCTGTAATAAAATGGTATATCTAAGCCGGAGAGGTGATCTGTACCTCAGGACTTTCCTACTTCAGACACCTTTCTCTATTTAAGATTGTGCATATACCAGTGCCTGTTACTTCTGATGTTGAATTAAATAAAGATTTATGATTATGATTTTGATTTTTTTTTTAAATTTAATTCAATAATGTTATATTCTCAGCCTTTCCATCATGTCCTACTTTTACATAAAAAGAATGGTCACCTTATTAGAAAGAGACTAAATTAGCGTTAACCTCTCTTTTGGTGGCAATTTTTTAATGCAAGCAAGGATTGCAGTTGTACACACGGCGGCACATGAAGCTGTAAAATTCCAGTATAAATTGACCTCGCTTTGTATAGAATTCCTATACAATGAGAGATCCGCATAAACTGGTTTTGTAAAGCTTGACTGGCCGTCGCGTGCGTACGTAGTACTTATTACTTCCGTGCAAAGAGTAAAGACAAAAGGAAAAATAAAACAAAATTAGTTTTCAGCCATTCCGAGTGACTACACTACGACTAAAACCTATTTACGTAAATTATTTTTATCATAGAAATCGCGTATGAGGTTACTAACAAAATTTTAAAAATTAATATCTTTTGCGTCTGTTGGTCGATTTTGATGAAATAAACGCTAAATAATACCCACAACAATGCTTCTTATTTTGTAATATTTAGATTTTGAATACAATGAGGGGTTTTTACGTGATGCGCGCACAAACGAACAGACAAACAGACAAAAATTTAAAAAAGATATTATTACTTTCTATTACTTATTTCTCGCACATTCCAGTGACTTTTTTGCAAAAATCTGTAATGTACAGACACGGAAAGTCTACGATTTTATTATATGTATATATATATAGATATGTACTGGTTATACATAGTGTAGACAGACCCTTAACATAGCCGTCAACCAAGCATTCTGTACACCAAAATAAGTATCATTACGCAAATATTATTGCTGGGAATCGACTTTTTTTTTGAGGTGAAAAATCACGTTTTAAGGTAGGACTCGATGGGAAGCACTCAAAGCATTGTGCTGATGGATGGATTGAATAGTATGGGGGTCGTGAAGGTGTGTAAAGTAAAAAATCTTACATTAAAAATATGTATTTAAAAAAAAAAACTTGTGAAAAAGTTGTAAGTTTGACCCCCAATATCTCCGTAACTAGAAGGTTCCCAGGTATGGTCTAGAACAAAAAAATATCGCAAAGACGGGGAGAACAAGTGCCTTTCGGCTATGTTAAGGGTCTATTTACACCCTTTATACTACTTTTTCTTAACACACACTATCATTCAAAAATCTTTGTGTCCTGTGTGTGTAAGATTCAACCAAATCATTATTTTAACTGGGCCGCGCGTGAGCCAGGCCGAGTGCTGAATCAATGTCCAAAGGTAACATTGTACATCCTGGCGACTCTCAGGAACGGTAGTACCCTATTTGGTACAGCTCGATGGTCTCGTATGGTCTGGCCTGGCCTTGTTCAGTTTGTTGTGACTGAGTGGGCACGCTGCGTGGTATGCCGTACCACTGTCGTGCCTGTTGCGTGTGTGGTGTGCTGCTGGCGATCATTGGTTGCCGCACAGGTGGAGCAGTTTTTCTTCTTGCTGCAATAATGGCTCGAAGTTTATTCACTACATATTTACGGTTTTCAGATTGTTTCTTTTACATGTGCTGCAAGACATTATAACGTTTTTTTTTCAATAATACCAATTTATTTTCTTATATTTTCAAGACATTGCTTCTTGCCAAATGTCATGATTGTCAAAAGGAAACATCCTATAGGTTTTGGTTCCCTTGTGAAATCATATCTTTTGATCGCGTAGACTTATAAGTTTGATTTTATGACTGCTCCAAGGGATAGCAGTATTTGATATTAATTTCAGCTTGATGACCTTCTTCTGTTCCTGAGAAAAAGGTTCTTGACAGACGGCCAGACAGACAGCAAAGTGATCCTATAAGGTTTCCGTTTTTGCCGACTGAAGTACGGAACCCTGAAAATATTGTAGATGTGCACGTCGTAGGAGGGGAGCCTATTGCCATCATCCGGACACTAATAGTGCAGATGTGAATGTCTTAGGAGGCGAGCCTATTGCCATCATCCGGACACTAATAGTGCAGATGTGAATGTCATAAGAGGCGAGCCTATTGCCATCATCCGGACACTAATAGTGCAGATGTGAATGTCATAGGAGGCGAGCCTATTGCCATCATCCGGACACTAATAGTGCAGATGTGAATGTCTTAGGAGGCGAGCCTATTGCCATCATCCGGACACTAATAGTGCAGATGTGAATGTCATAAGAGGCGAGCCTATTGCCATCATCCGGACACTAATAGTGCAGATGTGCATGTCTTTGGAGGCGAGCCTATTGCCATCATCCGGACACTAATAGTGCAGATGTGCATGTCATAAGAGGCGAGCCTATTGCCATCATCCGGACACTAATAGTGCAGATGTGAATGTCATAAGTGGCGAACCTATTGCCATCATCCGGACACTAATAGTGCAGATGTGAATGTCTTAGGAGGCGAGCCTATTGCCATCATCCGATCACTAATAGTGCAGATGTGAATGTCATAGGAGGCGAGCCTATTGCCATCATCCGGACACTAATAGTGCAGATGTGAATGTCTTAGGAGGCGAGCCTATTGCCATCATCCGGACACTAATAGTGCAGATGTGAATGTCTTAGGAGGCGAGCCTATTGCCATCATCCGGACACTAATAGTGCAGATGTGAATGTCTTAGGAGGCGAGCCTATTGCCATCATCCGGACACTAATAATGCAGATGTGCATGTCTTAGGAGGCGAGCCTATTGCCATCATCCGGACACTAATAGTGCAGATGTGCATGTCTTTGGAGGCGAGCCTATTGCCATCATCCGGACACTAATAGTGCAGATGTGAATGTCATAAGAGGCGAGCCTATTGCCATCATCCGGACACTAATAGTGCTGATGTGAATGTCATAAGAGGCGAGCCTATTGCCATCATCCGGGCACTAATCCAGAGTCCGCTGCTGTAGTTCCTAATGGAACAGCCCAACAACACTGCCCTGCCTTGCGCTTTGAGCAATAGAGTGAGCACTGCTCCCTGGTCTGTGTGGCAGTGCTGATAGAATTTCGGATTATATCCCAATTAGTCTGCCATGTAATAATAATAACAACCACTGGCGTCGATCTTCAGGCCAAGCCGCGCTTGCCTAGGTTGGTCCGTGAATCACATACATACCGAGTTTTCTCAGTGCCTCGGAAAGCATGTTAAGCTGTTTGTCCCGGCTGTCATTTGTAGATCTCTGACAGTCGTTACAGTTAGTCAATGACTTGAAGGTATCATATTATGCAGTACTAACTGGGTTGTGGAGGTCAGATAGGCAGTCGCTTTATTCAGCTGCATTCGGTAAGACTGGAAGCCGACCCCAACATGGTTAGGAAAAGGCTAGGCAGATGATGATGAAGTTAGTCTGCCACAGATAATGAGTGTAATCAGAGTGTTAGCGCTTGGCTCCCTGACTCACGCCGCGCGCCGGACAAATGTGCGCAGATGAGAGCAGCGGCGGATTGCACCGGCTTCATGTAAATATTGGCGATAAATCTCGCGCCCGCGGCATCAGTAACCGATATTGAAAGCACATGCCGCCCGGCGAACACCCACCCCGGGCTAGCACACAAATGAGCTTACGCTTGATTTAATTTTACTTTAAATGTTTCTATAAGAACAGCGTGGGTGTAATAAGAATGACTATATTTATTTATTTTTTTATTTATGCCTAATTATTAGTAAATTGCAATTTCCTTATTTTAAAATTTGCCTCGTAAGTGGCCACTTGAAGATTATGTTCGTCAGAAAAACGTTACAAGTTCAGACAGCACAGAAGCAGCCTCGGCTTGTAATTATATGAAATTTAACAAAGCAATTATTGCAAAACGCTCGCTGAACACTTACATGAGCGCAAAACAAACACGTGAGCATTCGGCGACTGACAGCGTTTAAATGAGCGTGAATTTGCGTAAACAGTTGCGCGCATGCGCGAGGCACGCGGGCGCACCGGCGCGGGCCCAGACGCGAGCTGCGTGCGCGCAATCACAGTAATTTGCGTTTTAAGGATACCATGCAAGCAAAAAGTTGCAAACGTACAGAATTTGCCGAAACACCGGTATAATAAGCATTATTCTTTTGCCTTTTTTAACTTTCGTAACAACCCCTTACGAAGCTACGAGGCTTCAGCAAGCAATCAGTTAGGGTCCGTCGGTGTAATGATTGAATGAAGATGAATTTCTCATTCCGCATTAGCTTCAAGCATGCCTGACTTCAAACAAAAAGTTTCACATTCTAAGACTTTGTTTTAAGCTTGACGAGAGCTTTTTTTAGAGAAGTATGATTAGTGCTGAAGTTAATTATCACCGTCCTATTCACTGGCTTTGTTATGAAGAATGAAATGTGTGGACCTGGAACTTTCCTCATATCTCGCCGGGTCAATAGGGGCAGCAGATGAACCTACTGATGAATAACTTTTAACCGTCTGTGAGTTTGTGAAAGATTACTTACGAACCTCCAACCTGTCATGCTTTGTAAGGTACGACTTTCGACCCATTAGGTACTTCAATAATTTGCGTAATTGCAATGGACACGTTAACATTTTTTCATTTCCCTCTTTTGCACTTCAGAGCGTTGCGTCTCCTCCCTTATCAGTGTTCCCTGTGGATCCAAAGTAGATCATTAAGCATTACTTCAGGTTAAGTAATTTCATTTGTGAAGTCGCACATAATTAATATAACGTCGCGAAGTAACGTCGTATGTAGGTATGGTAGGCGTTGCAACCGATACGGCGTTTTTGTGCGCGATAAGGTGCGCGGTCACCTGCGCGCACGCATCTGCCGCTGACGGCCGCGGTTGCTAACAAAGGTGGTATAAATCAAAATGTTTGTGACTGAGGGCCATTAATTGAAGAGATCGCTCAACATTATCATGAAAAAGGTGCGAATTTTAGAACCCTCTTGGTGGTAGGTACCGATGACTAATGAAAACAACTTGGAGATTTTTTTTTCAACACGCTGATGGCATTGCTGCCCTGCCTCGCTTCTGCAGCGCGTCGGGGATGTTCGCCGATGTGCGCGTATACTATTTTTATGCTACTATGCCCAGGAGAGCAGCCGCGATAGCGGGCAGAGTGGCAGCGGCAACAGTCTCCTCGCCGTCGTCGCCGACAGGTTAGACGGGCCATTCATGCGGCATTGGTTGGCCCTATATGCGCTCATATTTGGGGCATGGGGGCGATAAATAGTGTTGTCAGTATTGTCCTTGATTATTTTATTTTATTTATTATGTTATTTACATTATTAATTTTAAAAAAACTAATTGATGTTTAAATTAAATTGAATTACTTATTTTGTTATTTTAAATTATTACTATTTTATTTTAACTTTTTAATTGCATTAATATGTATTTTGATTTCGTATATTATGTTATTGAATGTTTTTATGTTTTGTCAATTTTGTGTGACATGTTTGGATATCATTTGTCTGACTTAATAAATGAATTGAATTGAATTGTTACTGGTGACGAGACGACGGTTTATGAGTGACATGCAAACTAGACAACAAATTTTAAATGTAATGCCACTACATAATTATTGTATGCCTATTAGGCAGGACATATTGGAACTTTAATCTATTGTTTAGACCTGTAACTAACATATGCCCACAATAAAATATGTTGAATTTGAATTTGGATTTGAACAAGCTTCGGAGTGGCGTCTTCCAACTGAACCGAAACCGCAAAAACCATGCCAAAGTCGATCCAAAGTCAAAGTCATGTTGACCGTTTTCTTTGACTGTCGCGGTGTTGTGCACTCGGAATTCTTGCCGGAAGGTCAAACAGTAAATAAAGAATATTATTTGAGCGTTTAAGAGAGCAAATTCGACGAAAAAGGTCAGATTTGTGGAAATAAAATTCTTGGATTTTGATAATGACGATAATGCACCATCGCACATCATAGTGAACGAATTTTTAACTAAATGTATTATTGGTCGTTTCCCGGTACATTCTTGACAGAGTAGTATTATTATGACAACACTGCGATTGACAGTTTCCTCGTTGTCCCCGCACAGTAGAAGCACATAACTTGTTCAGTTGCTGCAACAAGCTAGTGCGGCAAGATGCGCACAGGCAGCGTGCGGGGTGTGGAGCGCGGGCGGGGTGGCGGGGGGTGGCGCATGCGCGCTGCGCGGCCCACGGCGCGGGGCAAGGCCGCCCGCTACCACGCTGCTATTTTTACCCGCCAATGACGACGCCAGCGCGCCATAAGGAAACTGTCGTCACTGAAGTCGACCACAACTATGGAATGGAAAATCATGTGAATGAAAGCTATGAGTTGTGGAAATTTCCAATGTCCACTAAACCAGCACAGTTGCGAAGGATGACTGGCAGTCACTACTGCTTAAACTTTTTTATGTTCAAGGGTACTGAGTAACAAAAAATAGGTAACCCGAAAAACCAACTAAAACATCAAAAGTTGGGACGATGGTACAGCAACCGGAAACGATTATATTGCTTAGATCTTATTAGGTTATAACATTTTTAGTGTCACAACATTAACATAAAGAAAGGGTTAAAATTATCACAAAAATGAAAAGACAATAGACACAAAAGAGTTATTTCTAAAGCAACAATTAGCAAACAATAGACATCGATTACCTTCTCCCAACCATAAAAAGATCAAATACGCAAGAAAATAAAATGGCTCGCTCAGGAATCTATTTGAGAGCCATCAGTCGGTCTCGGGCACCAGGCAGAACAAATAAAACATTAGCCGCATCAAAAGCCAACAAACTACAAAACCTCTCCGAGGAGAGTATTAATTTGACATATACCGCTCATCCGAACTAACAGCAGGTGTTCCTAAATTGTCTATGATAAATATACGCCATCAATATAGGAGAGCGACGCACACCCTTCCATGGTCGGAATATAAAACCGTAATTGTGGTCACGACGGTTTATCCGGAACACTTATTAGCTGGTCAGGTATGAGCAGTGGGGCACCCATCGTGTCCACGACAAAACTGTTTTTATATCCCTGATGACCGACGGAGATTCCCTCAAAGATTAAGCGAACGGTAATTTAAAGCGTGAAATTTCGGCATCAGTCCATTTGGGAATTTGCATAAAACAATATCTTATTGCAGATAAATAAACTAATAACTATAAATACGATTTACGAGTTATTTTAATAGCTCATCCGAAATGGTAGCTGTCTATTCGTTAAGCGAAAGGTCGTGGTGAAAAATTACGAATAGTCAATAATCCTGATATAGTTGACAGTTTATGGCGTCGACACCAATTTGATTCCGAATTAAGTTCTAAATAAGCGAAAGGTATCTTATAAAACGTATAACGTACGATATATTCAGCGCGGATTGGCGGGCGGCGCGGCGCGGCGCGGGCGACTGTTTGTTACGAAATTAAATTTTTACTAAAAACTCGTTTTGATATCTTGGTCCTTAATTGGCTTTAGAAATGTGATGCTTTAGCGGCGAGCGATTCGTGATTGATAAGAGCCACATAATGCACTGCGTCACCAGTCACCCGCACCCGGCCGACGTGACAAGCCTGACGGCAGCCGCACTCAGGCTCTGATGAAGTTATCCAGCGATACGAATACCTACATTAGTGGAGGCAAATTAATGCGAGATAACTACTTGTTGAAACTTAGAGCTCTGTATCTGCCAGTGTGCCACTTTCTTTCTCTGTTTCATCCAACGTAACACACTAGCTGGCCATTAATGTTTCGCGTTGAGAAGCATATCCACTTGGAATTGACGAAATTTAGAGAAGATGTTGGCATAATCACGTCGCAGCCGGCAATATGTCGGTGATCAAGGACGCTAGATCTGTTTGCACAATCAGAAACATGTTTCGCTTGACCTGGAAATCGAATCTGATACTAATATACAGTGTCGATACTAAGGTGGGAATCATTCATACTGAACTTTGATACGATACTTTCAAGCGAACAAGCCGAATGGCAACAAATGGTTTCGAGTAACGTGCGGCTAGCTTGCGGGGTCGCGCGTCGTGCTTCACTCACGCACTTATTCGTGCTGCTGTTAATGTTTCAGTTACTGGCCATATTTTAAGCGCTATACACATAATTTATTTCAACGAGATTCTTAATCCGCGGCAATAAAGTGACAGATTAAATAATTTGTGTGTCGGCGGGAAACGTTGTAAGTGCAGGTGGTGCGCATGCGCGCGCGACGTTTAGTACCGCGTCGCACCGCGCAGCCGCAGACCCATAGATCCCACGCGCCGGCGAGCCCGCGCTAAACTGGTCGATCGACTCTTGCGCAACTCGGAGACTACAGTTGGTTTCCAATTTTATGTTGACCGGTTTCAAAGTTGTCTTAGCCTTCTAATTTCGGCTCGTTTAGATTGGAAAATACGTCGACAAAGATATTCGAAATGAAACTCAGCCAGGTGAGATCGGAGCCATGTTTTCACTCACGTAGCACTCGCCGCCGCCCGCATTAAGATTCTACCGATCATTGTCTGTCGCTGCTGTTAAGTCATTCATTAAACACCCAATGGCATTGAAAGTAACTTCCACCTTTCGTATAAACATGTCCATTTAACGACTAGTCCGAATGTTCCCTGTGCTATAGGATATTGCTGGCTGACGCCGCATCCTTTACAAATGTCTATAAATTGATTTACGCCAACATGAAATACGTAAACCTCAGATTTATATGAAGACCATACTGATCCTAGTTCAATGTGCAGGACTCTAATTATCTGTAATTTATTTTCTGGGTTCGTGGCTTAGGTCATGTTTGAGTCCGTTGCTTAATTCAAGCCTAGATAGGACTGTACAAACGAAACAATTCGAACGTTATGGTCGACCTATTTCTGGTAGAGAAGTGTGACGTAAATTTTTTAGTAACATCGTTGGAGATGTGGTTGAACAAGACGGTCAATGTCGCGGGCGCGTCACGTCGCGCGATGTCGCGTGTCGCGCGTCGCGGGTCGGCGCGGTGCGGCGCGGCCCACGCGTGCCCTGTACAAATACTGTCGGCGGGAGTCCGCGCACAAATCAACGCGATCGGACGTGCGCGCACCGGACCCCCGGTGGCAGGCGCGCTGCCAGGGCTGCCCGGCGCAGCTCCGGCGGCAGCAGTGCAAAGCTCGGGCTACATGATGCTATTCATACTTGGGGGTTCTAGGAAGCAGTAGGTAACCAGGATACAGAATTGTATCTTTCATTCGGCTTTGATAGGACATTGTCTAAGGTTTATGTTAACGTCTTTATTTACCTTTACTTCTGCACCTAACCTACCCGACACCAATCTGCAGTTTAGGAAATAAAATAAGTTAGAGGTATTACAATTGGTTGGTTGTATGTTTCCCAGATGCAAGGTGAAGCTCGGAGTGGTGGTGGCGTCAGCCCTGCAGCGGCCCCCCGGCGCGGCGACAGCGCCAACATCTCTCACCTCGGGGCCCCGTAATGAACAATATAAATGTGCCATTTGCCGGCCCCGCCGAGCCCCGCCGAGCCCCGCCGAGCCCCGCCGAGCTCGACACCCTCCACAACACTCCTCCACGCACAGGTATACATATCTGGACCTCATATCCATAGCTAATGCTAGATATCAACCATGATTTACAGCCTTGTATTCGCTACTGAATCTATAAACTCATAATTTAACTCCAGCGCAATAAATAAACGTTTAAGTGCAGGCAATCTGTCGTATCCATCTCAGGATTGTGGATAATAAAACTGTTGACGATTTGTTGAAGTCCAGGTGGTACATCTTAACCGGTCCACTACAACTTCTTGAAATCATTTAATGGCATATTTTGAGTTTGTCAAACTTTACATCGACAAGGGTTATTGAAATCGTTAAAGCCCTGGAGGCAGACGGAAACGTACGTCGTTCTCATGAACCCACAAAACCGATTTCAAATTAAATCCCGGACGATCGAGCTACAAATATTATTATCAAAGGAAGGACAGTTTAAACTATCAAATTTTCTAAACGACTGCTAAATTTCGTCGCCTATTAAGGAAATTGTCCTTTAAGAACTCGATCCCTCAAAGGGATGTGACAGGACTATTATATTATTACGATCGTTTTTAGTAATGATAGGGCCGGAGTACGCGGCCAGATCGCCGGGAGGGACTAATCGTGGGCCGACACAAAAAACTTTGGGCACTTCATTATAGCTATACGTGTGCATTATTAAAGCCCGCTCGGGACGACGCGATGGCCGGGCTGCAGACAGTTGATTTTGCATTCCTTTACGGTGAGTGGAGCGCACGCGGGGAACTTTGACAGCGCCGTGGACGATATAGGACAGGAACCAATTAACCAACCAGTTTTATAAAATTTAAATCTCAACAGCAATAAGAGATCGGATGGAAATCTGAAAACGACGCTGCAGCTACACCGACAAAGCTCCGAGAACAGCAGAACACAAATCTAAAGACACACGGACAATAGTACCGCCAAAAAACGACGGCCATCCCCGGAGCCGCGAGCCGGTGGAATTTGGAAACGAAATTCGTGGATCGCATTTTGCGAATACTCTCGCGTGTTACTGCATTATTATTTAAGTTGGGGCTTTTAAAAAATGGTTGAGATGGTCTGCGGCTGTTTTTTTGGAGGCGCGTGCGCGCGGCATAATTGGCGCGCCGGACGCGCAGGAGCGAGCACTTTTTGCGAACCAGAGAGTCGCCGTTTGATAACCGTCCCTTTGTAACGGAAGGTGTTTGCAGTCAAGTGCACGCTCTATTGATAACACAACGAACACATAGACAACCTACTGAGCTTCTCTAAACGTAACAGTTCAAACTTAGGCGCGAACATATAATACATTTCGTTGTCCGAAAGTGGGCATTAATGAACAGTTTGTCACCATAGCAGGAACATTACCCACACGCTGTGTAGGTGTACTGATAATTGAGAAACATAAAAACCAAAGTTTCAAAGAAAATTAAAAAGTTCGACGTGACCTAACGTCAGAGGCGATGAATGAACTCAATGAATGCAAAGAAACTTTGTTATGCTCTATTAATATGGTCATTATGATGAATATGCTGCTACTAAAAGCAGTGGTTTTAAGGTTCAATTCAATGACGTAATCTAAATAAAGGAACAATAACAGCTAAAAATGAATACGAAAGACATCCTGAAGTGCAGGTAAGAAAAGGGGTACGCGAGACCCTTAAAACAAAAATCGGTCGAGTGTTGCTCCGAGCGATGGTTGACCGACAAAACTTTTCGTTCCTTTTACACCACAAAAAGTAATTTAGACCATGATGACGGGACCCAATATGATAACAGGAATCCCGTTGCGTAGCCCGCGGTGCTCGGCCAAATGTTGTAGAGGTGAGCTTCGGGCGGAGATCATATCTTCCTTTTTGTCACTGCGCTAACGACGCTCGGTGAGGACTGTTAAAATATCTGACCTCACAGGAGCGGCGCGGTGCAGGGCGCGTCACTCCCGCGCGTCCGTCAAACGTCATTCCTCTCGCTAACACAATGGAATAGACTTTGCAAAAATGGGTACGCGTGTCGCAGCCCCGACAGACCCAACAATGGATCTAAAAAACAAACAATCGGAATAGAAATCGAAAACAGAGCTTCTTGCCGATGCGACGGAACGGGATTTTGGAAATCCGGTTTCAATTTTGTTTGGTTTTGTTGGTTGTACCTCCACCGCGCTATTGTCGACATGTCACTAGTTTTGGGGACACAATAATGCCAATCGAATGAGGACGTCCTCAAAAAACTATTTGTTATGGTCCCGATTGATAATGTGCGGTTAACGATAAATGAAATCAGCTTTAGGCGAAAACACACACCCACACATTAGATGACAGAAGCTCATTGAAAACGTTTAGTTATCATGATCTGCTCAGCAGTCTGCATGTCTCACTACCTTACTATACAAGTAGCTCCCGGTGTTATTAATGGTGTATGATCTTCGATCTCTGAACTGTCTGTATAACTGCACGAAAGTGTCTGGGAACCATTAATTTGATGCCAGTTTTCGTAAACTGAATAATGAGTACTGAGACAGATAAATTTTTAACAGGAATCAAGAAGTTAGTACGAATGTCGATTAGTCTTATTGTATACTAGCTGTTACCCGCGAGCTTCGTCCTCATGTAGTTATTAAGAAATATTACTTCCATATTTGAATCGGATTTTGTTTACAATTTCATGGGTTTTAATTTCTAAAATCGAAATATCCTTCTGAAATCAAAGTCTTCTTTCATCTGCCAGTAAAAAATTCCGTCAAAATCGGTGCAGCCGTTTCGAAGATTAGCCTGAACAAACAGACAGACCAATTTTATTTTGTTTAAGTAAAGTACTTTCATAAAATGCATTCAGTAAAAAGCTATTATTTTGAAACTACAAGGAACACTTAAAAAAATTATTTATTTGTATAGACGAGTCTTTAGGTGATGATAAATGATAACATCGTTTAGTGGATCTAGCAATATACTTAGAAATTCCTTAATATTTTTTGCCCGTGACTTCCCTCATAGCTCGCACACAAAGCGGGTCGAGGGCCAGAGGTGACGGTGGCACTATCACCCGTCCCGCGGCGACACCGCCGTGACACACGGTACCATTGTGAGCCATGCGAAGAACACATGCCTTCAAATATGCGTGAAATTACTGAAAAACAACATGAGAAATTATCATAAGCATTGAAAATAAAAGTCAAAATGTTCAGTTCCAAACTCTCATTGGAAGCGGTCTTTGATCCTGAGACTTGACGACAACTGTTTTCATTGTGATTTCTTTCACAATAGATTGTTTAGGTACCTAAGAATTTCAACTTGCCCTTTGACTCGTGTCTGGGTCGAGATTTTCCATTGAGCTCGTACAAAAATGTCTGCTCAGTACTTCAGTAGGTACATTTACCTTGGTTGATGTTATCTTTTGGTTTGGATCAGTCTCCTCCAGGTTTGGGCGTTCAAAGTTTTGCATTACCTTGAGACGTCCCCACGTCATGTCATGACTGTTACCTATCGATGTATACGATGATAAAACAATGTGGGTACAAAGGTCTATTGCCAAAATATATTGATCTTCTTTTATTTTATTGAATGTCGAAGTGACCGCTGGGCTACAGTTTGATCATGAATATGCATTACAACAATGCGTTATACTGTTGCTGCTTTCGTTAATTTCAGTACAGTTAAGCACATTTTAACAGGCCATGATCATTTGGTTTTAAAATACAGAAATAAATACGGTAAAACTACTTGGTTCTACTTGTTCAGAGTTGCATCTTATTCCTAATCAAGGTGTAGAGTTCAAAATTAAACTGCTATTCAGTGAAATGTGATGCCAATAACTATTTCACAACATCCACTGCTCGATTTCACCCGATGCTTGGTAATTATTTTCTTTGATGATGCCAATCTCAGCGCTCCTGTGCGACCCGCGATGGCAAGTGGCAACAACGTCGTCTGCCCAACACTTCTCTCTCCATTCATAGGATGGCATTAAATCACAGATTTACTTCACCGCTTTACCATGCTCAGATTTTTATGAGTGACAGAGTAAATTACCCGGGTTTTATAAACAACTAAATCGTAATTCCCTCTACTTGAAGTACATAGTGTTCAGTCCTGTAGACTGTGTAGTGTCAGTGCTGTAGGTGTAGGTATTGGCGACGGTAACAATGCGGCGCAGAGGTGGAGGTCAGGCGACCGCGCTTGCGACACCTGCCGCCATCATTGTGCGCGCATCGATATCACTGCACTGTGCAGGGCTCTTAATTAATTAATTACAGTAGCTTATAAATTGTCTACATCATTCAGCCACTTTCATTGGATACTTTGCCTTTATTCCCTTCATTTTAAATATGTTCAAATGTTGCTCTCGTATGTTAATTTTCTATATTCTATGCGGCTTATAAAAATAATCGGGAAAAAAGTTACACCGTGGAGAAAAAAACTCAATGTTGTTATATTTCATTAGTATTTTTTTTTTGTTGTGGTTTCAATATACAACGACCGTTTTAAAAGTTCGTTACAAAAACGCACGTCAAAAGAAAGCATAACTGCAAAAAATTACGAAAAAAAGTCATCAGTCACGTTACTGTGCACTACAAAAAATGATCATTGTCGAAAGGTGAGAAAATCCGCTAATTAACACGTCGTCATCGCCACTGCCGCCCTCCTGTGCTCCAGGCGCGATTGTTCCGATGCCACCCATTGTGGCCCAGCTTTTATCAAAGTATAATTAGCCTTTGTTCAGGTGTATTATTTTTGAGTAAAATGCTCGATCGAAGTCCCCATTCACTTGCAAATAGGGCTCGTGTTTACGTGTCGATGAACAGTAATTATCGGGCAGAAAAGTTTTTGCGACCACAATTTGTCACCCTAGAGAAAAATCCAGTCACGTTTTGTAATTGGGTTTCCTTCTTCAGCACTAGCAGCTGTCCTGAACAATGTTCAACGTAAGTCGCGGCAAGATGTAGAGAATGCACTAAACGTCTCTCGAGCGCGTGCCGACTGCCGTAATGTTTGTATAATTAATTGTAAGAGTGACGGATACCTGCGCTTCTATCGCGGCGCATGCCACCTATTGCCGCTCAGGTGCATAAGCTTTATTTGTATTTTTTGCTTCCACTTCCCCTTTGCATAAATTATCATTTTCGCAATTGTACCCGAGCAGAAAGGATTTCTTCTGACCCGCCATTGTTATTTAAGAGGTCAACCGCAAATGTCGTTCTTGGAAAAAGATGAATATAACGTTTCCTTGAAAACTTTCAATTACGAGTCAATGTATTTGCTCCGCCACTCTTAGAACCATACAAGTCCGTGGAGTCTTACGTAATTATTTTTATTTGTCGAACTAGTTACAGATCACTGAGCGCTTTGTTATCTATTGCAATCATCTCACCATCAATATGCTTTTATACTGAAACCAACGCTAGTGCAACCGCACTAAGTTTAAATTTAACCTTCTCAGAAGGATCTTGAGTATCTTCAATCCAGTTTTTGGTTCGTTGAATTGTAGATTGTGTGCGGGCTTTATTAAGGTTTTGTTTTGTTTGGCAGGTCGGCGTGTGGTGTCACCTGGTCGCCAGGGGTCGGCAGCTGGTCCATTGTGGCTCATCACTTGACTCGCGCGAAAGGGATGCGCTCCATGTGAACCGCTAACGGAATCATGGGAATGCTCCCGCGCAGATAATGCGCAACAACTAGTATTGCAACACAATAGTAAGGCGATCTACTGAGCTTGTATTGAAGCTGTACCAAATTTTATTATTCTGTTACAATAAATTTATGAAAATATTTACACGTTTACTAATTTCTGTACAATCAACAAGGCAACCTGCTAAAGATCAGTGAAATTTTTTATCAGGTTGGTTTATGATCGGTAACTTAATTGATCTTGAATGGCGGTGGTTATGCAAGCATCACTCTATCCTTGCAAAAACTGAAATTATAAGATCTGCCATAAACTATGGTAGTAATAAATATAAATCTTGAATGTTCGCAGACAATACAAGCCGAGAGAGAACTAGCCAGTAGAAGTACCGCTCCCTGCTATCATATGCAAATGTACGAAGTGCTTGTCATGGGGAACATACTTGGAAGAATGGTCCACTTAATGGGAAAGAAATTAGAATCAAAAAGAGACGCTACAAAAAGAAACACGAGTATCCGTTTGGTGCTTGTTGTTGCCGATTTTCTAATATATCACAAACATTAATATGCTCGCGACCGGTTCTCGTGAGATCCGTTAGTGGCTTTATGTAAATTATTTGGTTTATGGCGTGCCTCCTAGTTTACATTCGAATGCTTTAACTTAAAAACATACCTAATGTCCGCGTAGAAATCGATCTCGTACTTACGCTGGTCAAGTGAAATATTGGAACCGAATTATACAAAGTATAATTTATAGCGCATCATAAAAAAGGTATTAGCAACATAATAACACATCTCAGCAATAATGTTGACTGATCGAGTGATGACACGTAATCAGTCGACTGATTAATAAACGATATTTGTCAGTTAATTAACTAGCGAGAGGACTGTAGACGAGTCGAGTACTAGATGAGAACCACATGAACTTAGATAATAAGCCGTGGGAATCGTTACAGAATAAATAGTTGATTTGGATGCCGTTACATGTAAAACTTGACATTTCAATAGCGAAGATGTTGTAATGAAAAGAATTCGATTACTATGCACCGCGGAGGGCGCGTTAGAGCGCGCCTATGGCAACGTTACCCAAACTAGTTTGTGACCAAACGGAGCTTCACATAGAGCCACATTGTCGAGATTAATGCACAAAACCGGATGCTGCGTCTCCCGGCCATCGATAAAACGGTCACAAACACTATAAAGCAGCCCTACACTTCTTTATGTGATCTCTAGCGCTGGCCGACGACTGACCCTTTCATAAGGACGCTCGCTTGTCATTCATCACGCGCAGATGAAAGGAATCCGTATAATCAGCTGATAGTACCCGTTCTACAACACTAACGGTCCAACCGAGATCAATTATCCGATCGACTAGTCCTACTCCCTAACCGCCTCGTCTAACGAATTTTTTCGATTCACTCTCATAGAAATGGAAAGCTAACCAGTTTTTTTTTTATTTCAATAACGCATGAGTCTTCTCGTTTTAAGATGGGCAGGTTATGAGCGTTTAGGAATATCCGTTGTAACTGGAGATACAATGGCTGCGGGAGAAATCGTCGGAGGATGCGCGGCAGTGAGGGCTGAGATAATATCGTGTTTCGTGAACTCTGCGCCGATGTCTAATTTCCAATACAATGGATGCTGTAAAAAACTTGCCTAAAATAAATGTGTCACAGTGCCACCCTCGGGCCGCAGACAATGGACAAAGGAGCCCTCGAGAGCGTGCGTGAGCGCATTTAGCGACGCCACAATACGCTGCGCCCACGCGCTTTGTGTCGCATTGTCGCGCAGCACAATCGCAGGAGATCGATCCGCGACGATCGCATCGCATCTAGTAGACACGTGTGCTCATCAGACGAACACCAAACACATGTAAATCACATTATTGTGGAGGTGAAAGTTGAACGAGACGAGAAAAGTAAAAGTCTTGCGGCAGACGCGCCGGTGTCGCATCTACGCCGCGCCGATATCATATTATGTTAATTCATTTGTCTGCGCGGGGGTGAGAGGGCGCGGGGGCGCGGGCGAAGGGTTTGTGCGATTGTTGGCCCTTATCGTGTCTGGGTACACAATGCGTGGATTGTGTTTTTTACAAAGAGTCAAGAGACTAAAAAACTCGAGTCCTCTCTTGAGGTGTATTCATTTAGTTCCATTTGTGCTTTTCAATAATCTACCACAAATCGGCCAATCTCTTTGTAACACTCGTTCTCATAGTTATAGGACGCCATACATTATCTATTTGACATCGCGTTCGTAAAGGTTTTGAATCAAATGATTTATGTTTCCTCTGACAGGCTAAACACGAGGTTTTTATTAGGACTAGGTGGAACTATAACACGCAGGTTCTCTAATTTGTGTCATTTATCTACTTGTAATGAAGTGGTCCGAGAGGAGCGATATTTTCCTCTTCGTAGCTGAGTTATCTGCGTCGGGTTGGCTGCCACTCAGTAACCATGCCGTCTCTGATGACCACTAATTCTGAGTTAGAATACGATTGACACACTGATATTAAGAGGCTACCAATAAAACGGCGAGGCGCGTCGCGAAAGTGAACGTATCGGATGAGATATGATGCACTAAATCGTTTTTAATCATGTTTTTGATTGAATCGCGGTTGATAATGATCTTCGATTAGCGCGCAGCCATAAGTCAGCGCGTGGCGGAGTGTCTGTCGGCTGTGCCGGTGCCTGCTGGACTGTCGGAGTGCCGGCCACGCTAAATAACGCCATTTGTTCGTAATGGATCGGACAGTTCGTACTTCTCGTATTGATGGCAATCTCTTAAACAATAATTTGTCGCTCGGAGGGCGTCACACGCGCGTGACGCCATATGTCGCGGTTTTGACTCGTGGAGTGCGGTTCACTCGTAACTGCGGTGGGCACGTGCATTTTAATTGTTCCATTATGTCTTGTTTGGGGAGCGACATGACGCGCTAGATCACTTGACTTTGTATCGCTATGGCTTCCTCCTCCCGACTCTCGGGCCGCAGCGGTCCTACATGGCGATGGCACATGAGCTATAAAGTGCTGGTCATTAACCCTAGCGAAACAATAGAAAGGTACCCGATCCATTAGGTAATAAGTAGGTACACAAGGCAATCAATTAGTTAGGATGCTTAGGCAATTCTAATTTCAGGTATACCTATCATTTTTAATCAATTTGCAAGTCAATTTTTTTCTTCATCGCTTGTAAACAAGTAGTTGTTAATGAGGTCGCAGTCGCAGTAATATTTATTTTCAGCACACGACTCCACAAGGAAAAATGTAATGCTTGAAACATAGTTATCGCGAACTATAGCAAAACAGTAAATGGCGAATCTTCCAAACAGAAGGTCATCTATTTGTTCATAAAAAGCGTGCGCTGTAAGTGGCGCCCCCTCGCGACCGCGGGGCCATTGTAGAGCCGTCCGATCCGCCGCACCTATTGTGCTGCTGTTTCCAGCCAAAACGTAAATAAAAGCAGATGTTACCATACTCCAAAATATCACAAACGTGTCTAATATAACACACATAAGAAACGGTTGCCAAACTGAATTGAACCTAATTCGCGAACTTCACAGTTGAAATTGGCGAGTGTAGTTGTTGCGGTTATTTCGTTTTGGTTTGGATAGTTTCCGTGGTTCTAGCGACCCAAGGTCCGCGGCTGTGTGGGTAGTTTTACAAAACCGAAATTGTTGTAGTTTAATAAAAGTGATATGAAACGCGAGGATGTTATTGACAGGCGATGGTATCGCGCTGATGGACGAGCGGACCCGCGGTGAACACTAGTTAACGACTTCGATTAAATTTGTAGTTATCGATACGAGCTCTCCAGTTGATTTGTATGAGTAGGTAATGTATTGACTCCTGTTCAGTTCACTTTTGTGTGAAGATTTCGGTAGCGGTATACGATGATTTATGTACATGTAATTGTACCGTTTTATTGAGGGATTTCCTTATTTACTATATAATAAAAGAGTTAAGAGGAGAGGCCACCGCAACCAACCTCTTCCTCTTTCCTAGTTCGTGTATATAATTAGCTGTACACGTGTCTTCACTTAACATAAGTTCTTCGATTCCCGCGCAGCTCGCACTGTGCACAGTCTCCGATACATCTTCGTGACACTTGTACAAACACATGACACAGCGCTAATTACACTGATCATGTTCATTGTTTCATTACATTGTATTAACCCGATCATTATCATTCCTTCAGTTTCCAAACGATAATTATTCGATTTCCGTATGTTATTGAGTAGTTTCGGTGCATTGGGTACAAGTCTGCTGTCTGTGTGCTCATGCATGGTTCGATTCCTACATTCATCCGTTCAATAGATATTTTTTCTTAGTCTATATGAGAATCGAGAGAAAAAATACTCGACGGTGAGATAACTTAGCATATTATACGTATCGACTGAGGAAGTCAAGAATGAAGAATCATTTATTCGCATACAATGTAGTCCAAACCGTATTTTGCAATACATTAACAGTAAGTGACCCTAACAATTTGTCTACAAATGTGAATGGCACATGTTTTCAACTCCACACGGTTCTAAATCACTTTTACCGAATTAACAATAGACAATCCGAACATTAGAAGTCATTATGTCCCCAAACCACATGATTGTGAACAAAACGCGTCATTTGTACCACAGCACATAGTTGCTGGCTGATTGATCACTGTGCACATTACTCGGGCAGGGGCAGACTGCACAGTGCACGCTGCCCGGTCAGACCCCACACTTGCACGAATGCAATGATTTAGCACTGTATTTATTGCAAGTAGTTTGTATGTTGGTGTGTGTTCATGTGGAATAGAATGGTAACTCATATTCATAAGTCGCATTTCGTAGATTAGTGCTCGAGTGTGGTTTATTCAGTAGAAGATAATGTTATTAGGATGTGAGGGTAATCAAATTATTTTGTGGTTCAATCGGTTAATTTATGCATTTAAATGCATTAGCATTTGATCCTGTTAGAGAATCTAATTTGTTTCAAGAATGTCCGTTACTTTCGATGCTGCGAAGGAAATTATAAAAAGTAGAGCTGGCGAAGTTTATTTTTCAATAGACTTCCTCGAAAACTGGTTCTTATCGCACTATGATTATTTTCAATATTCAATGACGCGTGATTTTTTTTCATTCATCACAACGTGCGCTCTGTATACTATACTACTAAGTCCAAAATGGTTCAATGCCTATAGTCGGCAGTGATTTTTTTAAATGTCAGCAAAGAAATATGCGAGTTTACGGCGTAAATATTTTTTGAACATATAAATTGTGTTTATAAATAGAATATCATAGATAAACATGATTATTTAAAATAAATATTTACTTTTACTACTAAAGCTAAACTTAAACTTTTGCACTAATTTCAAAAATATTTGAATTTTATATTTTTCATATTAGGTTGTTTAGCGGCTTCTCCTTCAACCTGGCGAAAGCAAAGCGCGGAAAAAAGCAAATTAAATCATCGGTTCCTAATAACTCATGACAAAAATATGTTTAGTTTTATTATTTTAATTCATTGCATTTGTTACTGCAGTTCTCGGTTTTATAACAGCCTTACCTGCGGCTCGGGTGTTAATTCCGCCTCGAATGCAATAACAAAGTTTTCTCACTTATATCAAAATGTACTATTTTCTCATGTCTATGATGTCTACTTATGCTGTGTGAAATGATTGCCCTGAAGAAGAGTGGTTTGCCAACAGTACCGACTCTCGACTAGCTTTCATCGCATTCGTCATAAAGATCGACATCGACTTTCGTTACTTATACCAAATTAAATTTAAATAAAGTTGCATTTCAATATTTTCAACACATCATTTATATTTGTAGATACAATTCGATCACACTACTAAAGATCAAAAGCGTAAGTAATAGCTTTATGAATATTTAGCGACAAACCGCGCATCTATTCGCCAGTAATCGAATCAGTCCGAACTCTGCCCACCCCACGACGCGCCGTGAAGGACGCGTAATTAATATTAAGTACCCTTTATGAACTGACTCCTTATACGGACACCAGTCAGCTGGAACAGCTTTTAAACGTTCACGAGTGTCTCTGTGGTCTAGTGGTCCTGGGTTCGAACCCCAGGCAAGGAAAGTTTATTCCCTTTTTTTATTAGGAATTTCTCAGTTGCTCAGAGTGACCCCTACTGTATCCACGGAATACTGTAAAAAGTTACACAGACGGGGCCACTTACTGGGCCTAAACTTTATAATATTATGGATGTGACGTCTACATGCAAGCAAGAAGAAGACAGGAAAAGAGCGGTTATCTGATAAGTAGGTGTGCGTTAGCGTTGGTGGTTCACGTGTGCAGTTTGTGATCCGGGCCCATTGCATATTATTGGAATGGTACAGATGTACTATGCGACGCGGGTTGGGTTAGTTCTCACGATTGATGATGCTCTTAAAGTGACATGTATAGTACTGAGAGCAGGTGGCGCACGTTAGGAGAGATCTTTGTCCAGCAGAGGATTTGGTAAACTTCAGCTTATATGATGACTATCCTGAGATCAACCAAGTGATAAAACAAACGAAAATACTTTTAGTTGTTCAGATTTTTAAGACATCTTCAAATACTTTTTTAATAAATAAATATTCTAAATTAAATCAAGTCTATTTACAAGTTTATTATTAAGACAGTGTCTCAACAAATCAGTGGGCACTCGTAGCCTCCCGTCCCCTATGCGGCTGGCAGTAATCCAGTTAGCTGGTAACTGTGGCTGGTAATCACGTTACTGCCCCCCGCACCGCGCACCGTGCTCCGCAGGCAGACCCTCACAACCACAGCTGATGAGCTATTCTTCAAACAACCACTAAAAAACGCACTCTTTTACTCTAGGACTCGATCATTCAATATCAATAACTTATCTATTCTTTTATTGACTACATAAAGAAAAAGCGTTCATACTCTATCTTCATAAATATACAACTGACAAGGAGCTGATGGTCTAGACAGCGTGCGGAACGTTGATGGAAATGGCAAAAAGGTATTCGACTGACGTAAGCCACTGACAAGCTTGTCGATAAAGAAGAATCGCAAGAGCAGCCGGCACATCTACCATTGCTATTATACCCGCACAGAGCGCATTGTTTGAAGTGCCATTAATAACTATCGCAACACCCTTGCAGTAGTGATCGCAGGTTGTTCGATTGCGTCACCAACTAACAGCAACCAGCGAGCAACCTGTTTCTCAGCAGAGTCAGCCGGTGTGGGAGGACGCGGCTATTAGACACACTTTGTACTTTACTGTTATGTGCCCGATCAGAAAGATAAGCTAGAACATTATTAGCACCTCGAAATTCAGACAATTTGCGTTATTAACTAAGTAGCTCTTTTGTCAAAGACTTGACTTGAGATCATAAAATGAGATTTGAGAATCCATAGCGTAAGCACCGGTTAAACCATAGTCGACGCGATATGTGGGCTCTCTGAAAGTGTAACAAATCTGAAAGTATTGTATTAAATTATATTGAATTGGATTTATTTGGATTGTAAATTTGGACTTTTGAAATTTTTGGTTTGATTTAATAACTGTTTTTCTAACTTGTAGTTGTTAAGCACTCACTACTAACCCATATCGACACTTGTTCGAAGTAAATTATTTGATTGATTGATTGCTACAGAAAGTACCAATGAAAGAGGTATTTCATATTATCATGTTACAGGCTTGATTTTATATTTAACACCTGTATTTCTCCGAAGCATTTCATCCAGTTACCTGGTATAATAAACTTCTGTATTACATTTTAAGTGCCATGTCGAAAGGAAATCCGAAACACAAATCTATTTCGCGCGTTTCAAGGACAGTCTTGTTGCCAAATTCTTACCAATTCGCGTCCACTTGTCAAAATATAGAATTTACAATATTTGGAACAAACGCGTGCAAATATTATATTATATTATTTGAATGTAGCGAGTATGGCGGCCTTACAATACACTTGGAACAGAACGTTGCACAGTTGTGTAAATGTCAGTCAGTTGTCATCGGCGAGGCGGTTAATTGACACGTCGCAAGATAATTAGCTACACTAGTACGCTCCTAAGATTGTTACTTCAGAACCAGTTGCCAAGTCGCCGAATGGCTAAAGAATCGTTATTTATTAGAATGGAAAAATTGTTTATTTTTTTATTGAACACCGACAGAACTACTGATTTCGATAAAGTAAAGAAAATTATCTAAAATTAGATATTATCATTCATGTCATATTATCATATATGCCATGACATGCTTACGCCACGACATGCTACGTGAAGACATGTTACGCTATGACATGCTACGTGAAGACACGCTATGCTACGACATGCTACGCCATGACATGCTCACGCTACGACTTACTACGTGAAGACACGTTATGCTACGACATGCTACGTGAAGACACGCTACGCTACGACATGCTACGCGAAGGCACGTTACGCTACGACTTGCTACGCCAAGATATGTTACGCGTCTCTACTCTATGCGACGCTTTTAATTTATTTTAATCTTTGTTTAGAACGTTACTTGATAAGGTACAACGCAGGATATTTCTGTTTCACAGCAACCAAGTGTTGTACACTTAACGTGAAAATGAAAGTCAACAATACTTAACAAAGTGGTCGATTACAAAGTTATGACAGCACAGTGTAAACGATACAATCACAAGGCACTACAATAGTAACACAAATATTATACAATGGAGGCGAAACAATAAAAAAGCATTATAAATTCAAATCTGTTGGAGTGAGCGGTCAGCGACACCGCGTACCGGCCGACTGTTGAGGGCCGACAATGCGCAATAAAACTTATAATACCATTATTTGTTTATCAATAAACGATTTGCATGTGTTAAGTGAGTGTCGTCATGTGGATTACCATGAGAATGCGCGCGCGCTGCATACGTCATTCGCGTGCGCCACGCGTCGTACTGCAGCATCCTGTTACGTTCAGCTACTGGGCTATCTTCATCTGCAATGTTTTCAGACAGAGTTGATAACGTGCGAGGACTAAGCTCTAACTTACACAGTATAAAACTAAGTTGCTTTTGCGGGTGTTTGTCTGTGTGACCGCTTAGTTCTTTAAGAATACGCATGGATTTTGATGTGGTTCACCATTATTTAGAGAATGTATGAGTACAATCAATTAAATTTTATCTCAGATATAAAGAATTCTCTGTTTTGACACGTCGCCGTATCAGTAATTTGAACCCAAGCAAACCCGGGTGGGCTGCTGGAAAATCGTATTTCTTTATTTACATAGATACCGCTTTTGCTTGTTTCATATGTCAGAATAGTCAAACTTCAAACTGAAAATAGTTGTACGCGTGATGTTTGTCGACAGGGTTCACGACAAAGTCACGATTCGTATAGGTAGGTACAGGGGAAAGATCAAAACAACAATGACGTACAAATACTGAACTGATATAATGTGAGTAGGTGTATGTACTGCTGAGTGACGTACGAACGATTTACAATTTAAATATCTGCCAATGGAAAACTTTGACACCAGGTTAGGCACTAACCACACGAAAAAGAAAGAATGGAAAATTAACGACAGTAGATCAACAATTGGGAAACTTTTCTTTATGAAAAATTCCGTTCATATGAATCCCTGAATGAATGTGATAGAAATCGATATAAGCGAAGTTCAAAGGTTTTATGTAAAATCGTCAGCAAAAACCACAAATCTGCTTATCAAATACTTGTTCTACAATTTAGACTAAGTACAGTCAGTACAAAGCAAAAGTATCGTCCACCTGCGCCTGCGCTCTAACACAATCCACACACATTTGCATTGCATTGCATTTTTCTGCTTTATTTCCGTATGGTTTTGTAAAAATCATATGAATAGTCCGAAAGTGAACCCACCTTGAATATATTTAAATTAATTACGCATCGCTAATGGCGAACGTTCCAAGGACGATTTTTGCATACGATTGTAACGGCACATAAATTGTTATCGCTGCTTCATCCAAGTTTTTTATATTAATTTTGTCATCCAAACCAAATTATATGTAGTTTACCTACTTCGTAACTGAGTTGGTTTACAAGAGGAACATATTTGTTCTTTCGCAAACATGCATTTATATTTGTATTAGGCAGTAGGTAAGCATTCTCAGATCCAGCATTGACTTTTCAAACTTTGATATTTTGGAGAAATAAATTTCAAGTTTTTTTTTTCTGTCGAATATTATTTTTATAAAACATATTTTATTTCTAACGCATTGTTGTTAGTAGAGCCGGGTGTTGGTGCACATTGCACCGGCTCCGGAGGCTGACCGGTACATGCGAGGGGAGAGAATCAAACACCCCTTATGATCTAGAACAGGTTCTGTACAAGTATACTTATTTAAATAAATTCCCATAGGACGCTGAGTGCAAGTGGATATTTGAATAACAAAATTCTAGTCAATTCTGCATTCATCTTGTGGCTTAGGAAAAAAACCGTTACAATGTGTCACAGTTTTTTGGTTTTCTTATCCCCTTAGTGTTATTTACATATTTTAATATACACATACAAGTTATTTAATGTTACACAACATATTGAGAAATTAAACTTTATGGTCACGTAGTCAGTAATAAACTAAATGAAATAAATCATTGAAAAACTAATATTTACTGTCCATTCCAAGTAGGTAGCTTGGTTAAAAACATACGAAACTTTATTAATTTAACAGGAATTACAAGGTTATTTTAACAAGTTATGAGGTTACTGCATCTATTTTGTAAAACAGCAACTAGTTAGCGTGGCCGACTGTACCGTCCGGCGCAAGGGCTTTTGTTTGTTCGAAGGGGATATCTCATTGTACGAGTTTATTTTGTTAAAAGGACGAATTGTTAATAATAAAAGTGATTTGTGCAAAACGTTTTTTATAGATTATTAATATGACGTATGTACAATATTGATTTCACAAAATATCACCAGTTGTTTCATAAATCGAATTTAAACTTTAAAATCGTTTTAACATTTACGTAGTTGTATACTAATTTATTTAGAAGTAGCCTGGCAAATAACACCTCGCTTAACAGTGCTTGCGGACATGCCAATATCTTAAGGCAAGTACTAATTACTGGATCATTAAAGGTTTAACGTACAACGACTTGTGCAGTAAAGGTGTAAATAATTGCGCGCGTATCATTAGGCATCGCTCACACCGCGCATTAATCAGCCGCGCGCATTAGTCCCGGCCCAGACGGCCGGACAGCCGGCTAAGCTACGTTTTGTCGCGATAATCGTGTTGCCGTCGTGAACACAGCTTTACTTCACTATGTACTAACTAGATGTTTGTATTATATCTTTGGACTTTGATTTCTTTTTTGATTATTTTTTGTATAAGTGGAGACGGTGATTAAAGTTTGTTATGTAGTGTGAAATAGAACGAATACTGTTCTACACATATAATACGTCATGTAATTCTCAAAGGGCTAGGCAGACATAGGTGTAGAGTTACATGTCGTCATGTAATTCTCAAACGGATAGGCAGACAGAGGTGTAGAGGTACACGACATGTACACGTACACGACATGTACCTCTTCTTGAGAATTACATGACGACTCATGTAATTCTCAAAGGGCTAGGCAGACATAGGTGTAGAGGTACATGTCGTCATGTAATTCTCAAAGGGCTAGGCAGACAGAGGTGTAGAGGTACATGTCGTCATGTAATTCTCAAAGGGCTAGGCAGACAGAGGTGTAGAGGTACATGTCGTCATGTAATTCTCAAAGGGCTAGGCAGACATAGGTGTAGAGGTACATGTCGTAATGTAATTCTCAAACGGATAGGCAGACATAGGTGTAGAGGTACATGTCGTCATGTAATTCTCAAAGGGCTAGGCAGACATAGGTGTAGAGGTACATGTCGTCATGTAATTCTCAAAGGGCTAGGCAGACATAGGTGTAGAGGTACATGTCGTCATGTAATTCTCAAAGGGCTAGGCAGACAGAGGTGTAGAGGTACATGTCGTCATGTAATTCTCAAAGGGCTAGGCAGACAGAGGTGTAGAGGTACATGTCGTCATGTAATTCTCAAAGGGCTAGGCAGACAGAGGTGTAGAGGTACATGTCGTCATGTAATTCTCAAAGGGCTAGGCAGACAGAAGTGTAGAGGTACATGTCGTAATGTAATTCTCAAAGGGCTAGGCAGACAGAAGTGTAGAGGTACATGTCGTAATGTAATTCTAAAGGGCTAGGCAGACAGAGGTGTAGAGGTACATGTCGTCATGTAATTCTCAAAGGGCTAGGCAGACAGAGGTGTAGAGGTACATGTCGTCATGTAATTCTCAAAGGGCTAGGCAGACAGAGGGGTAGAGGTACATGTCGTCCTTAATCGGGCACAAATCTAGACTCTCGGCTGCTACTGTGACATTCCTGATTGAAAACAATAACTAATAACAGTGTCCGACCTGGGAATCGAAACCTGGACGTCATGCAGCAGTAGCTCTTGCGAACACTAGACCAACGAAGCAGTCCTTACCCTGTTGAAATGAAGTAGAAAGAGTTGGTAGCAGGTCATAAACGACCCCTCGATTGCCTCTGGTTTTTGGTGTTACATTAGGATATTGTAGGCCCACATATTATTCACTCATTTTCTTTATTTTGGAAACAATAAATGAATTTCTTTATAGCATCGGAATAATGACGCAGTTCTAAAGGAGCGCTCGTACAATTAATCAGGGACGCGCGAACGTAGCTGTCGTGTCGCGTTTGTTTTATACGCTGCCGACACTAAACTGCGCTTAGACGCGACATGCGATTAACTGCCACGACGGCGACGCGTCGCTAAACGCAAGCAACTGTAGCACGGTTAGGAGATATCCCAATATGATTAACAGTTAAGATGAAAAAACATACACGGAAGAATGGCATAAAAGGCAGAAGGCCTTCATCAGTAGCTGGAACAAAGCTGGCATGGGTGACGATAAAAAAACAAATTGGGTGAAAGTTGCTCCGGATTTAGGGGCTGATAGCTAAAAGTAGAACTTTAGGTACATACTTTACATTCTTATTTGGCACTAAACAAGTCTCTGAAACTTTTTAGTCTACAATTTCATGTGCCTTAGTTAGGTGCATGTGAGATGAGTCATTTTATACTGTCTACGTTAGAGCTACGACGGTGATGGTTAGCCAGCACAAGTAGCAACGTACTAGCATCCACCTTCGACCCTAATCTGAAGAAACAAACAATACATTATCTAACACGCCCATATTGATGTCGAATCTCTCATATGAACCTTGGGCTTAGCTATTAGTGACACGCGAGCCTCAGCCGGTCAAGGCGCACCGCGCGGCGCACGCCAACGGGTAGCGGGTCAGCACTGAGACGTGCAGCTACAAACAATTGACAAAAATTTATTGCCTCATTACATTGGTATAAAAACTGCTATTATGATTAATTAGAAACGTGCTCTATGGGAACTGGGCGCTCCCCCCCTCACGCCCCCACCCATCAGCCCCCTCGGTCACCTCACCGGTGACATCTCAATGCAGTATCATCGGTGACAAAAAGTTGTGACTAGAATTGCTTAGCTTAAATGATTTAAAAGTTAATCTGTAATTATAATAGATAAGTTTTTTTGACCTTTTAAAAGGGTGATCAATAGTAACGAATGTTATGCGACCTCAAACATGCAACGTGCAATTTTGTAGTTTGTTATTATTCTGTAGATCTATTTTATCAACAATGACCTAACCTACCCACTCTAATGTGTAATAAAACTGATAAAATATAATGAAATGATCAGGACTTTGACTTTACAAGAAGTAAATGGGCCACAAATAAAGTGAAGTTCTTCACAATACTAACAAAGCTCGTATATTCCGGTGATCAGCGTAAAATTCCGGCACGGCACGCGGCGTAGCGGGATGAAAAATGATTATAAACCGAAATCGCTCAAAATCCACAAAGACACGGCGCGTTACCCGGCTTTGTTCGCTTGTCGGACGGCATGATTTATAGCCGCGCGGGAATCGAACGCCATGCAAAATGTTGCGTCACGCTACGTTCAGACTACGCATGCTAAGAGACTCTGTAACACCACATGCTACAAACATTCAGTACAGACTCATTTTTGCACTACCGTTTTGCCGTTTGCTTTATTCAAATATTTTTTTGTATATGGGTGGTCGAGCACATCTATCGGTCGCAGTGCGCACGCGCTATAAATCGGACGAATGAGACGTCATCCCGATTCGATACGTATCGGCGGCGTGGGGGACTTAATGCTTAGATTCTCATTGATTAAGTATACCTATTTAGTGAGACGAGGATTATACTGCCTTTTCTATTGGGGGATATTAAAATATTGTTCTTTGTTAAATAGTTACAGTAACATTATGGATGGCGCGGCCGAGTTTGGGCTGGCGGCGATTAGAGATACGAAGTCGTGGTCAGTGCTGCACTTGTAAGTTTATGTAGCATTGAAATTTATTAGTAGTTGGAGTAAAATCTCATTGTTTATTGCTAAGTTGGTGGCGTTCAAGGTTGTCTACTATTAGCAATGCGTACATTCTTGATAGTTGTCCTTTATAGGGTCAACAGAACGGCTCGAGCCATTGTCAACAGTAGTTCGTACCTAAACACTACCCACTACTACTTAGTACACTTTGAATAGTGAATGCATTATGTTTCGATTAGATTCTAATCATCCCGGACTAAGCTTTACAATGTTCCTTTATTCCCGATGAGACATACATTTCTTTTACTTCTAAAACTAACACGACAATGATGTAGCAACAAGGATGAGACGTGGTAACGCCTCTCTAGAAACAAAGGCTCCTGCGACGTGTGGCATCAATGTTCCACCCGCGTCAGTTGCGTCGCGACGTATTGTTTCCGATGGTCACCTACCGGAGAGCTAAGGTAGTCGTACAATAGGACACGTAGCGGCAGCGGCGTGGCTAATGCGGACTAATGCTACCCGCACACCGCGCCGCCCCCGCCGCCCCCGCCGCCCCCGTCGCCGCCGCCGCGGTCCGCCACACTGATACCAGACAAAACTATTAGTGCGCGGCTACGTTGTTCACATGTATCAGGTCATTCAGGAAATCAGAACTGCACAGCAATTAGTGTGTCAATTTGGGTTTCACGTTTTTACGTAGAAGTCAAATTCCTGACATACTTTTTGTCATTGAAATGTTTGTGATATGAAGCATTTTTACAGGTCACTAACAACCTAAAACCTTTCTATTGATGGCAAACTTTGCAGAACGTGAAGCATACTTCGAATGATCTGGCTGCTCGTTCTTGCAGTGCAAAAACATGATTGAGGAGTGTTGACGCTAGAGCTTAGAGCTAATTCTTAAATCTATCTACAGGTGTAATTGAGTAGTTTCTCAGCCATATCTTCACGATACTAAATCCGTTGTAGATCCTGTTTCACTTGTCGTATCGTGCGACAACGAACACGGCGCCATGTCGCGTCGCTCAACTATTCGGCTCACACGTAAGCGGTTAGACTCGGAGGATAATGAATACAAATACACGGCTATTTAACTTCCCTCAAGATACACTGAATATTAATATACTTTTCGCTGCGGACCTTTTATTTCAAGGGCGAGAGCTTTGACTTAGCGGCCGTTCACATGTCGCCCTCGACCGTATACCACGGAAGACGTTTGTGGGATGCATCACGTTTTATAAAAGACGTCAGGCAAACATGGGTTGAATCGAATTATGAACACATCTTGTCATGGCGTGCTGTCACGACAGCAACATTGATTTATGACAAAGTTATAGTTGGGGCTTCAGGCTCTAGACAGATATATGTGCTTAACTTGCCGCTTCTGTGTTCTAATAGATAATATCTTCACACTGCCTTGCCTTCCTACCTGTGTACCGAGCAGAAACTCTACCTTCATCGAATGCTCAAGCTCATATTTCTATCACATTCCCATTATATTGTTGTTTTCCTTGCCAAGAATAAATAATGTATTTAACGTTTGGTTTCTCTACAATCTCGAGATTATAATTATTGTCTTTACAAATAGACATTAGATAGCCATCGAGAACACGTTCGTGGTATCATATGACATGCCTGGCCATGCACCTTGTCTACTTAACTATGCGAAAAGTTAAAGAGTAGTCATGACAGTTTAAAGTAGGCAGGTAAGGTCTAACTACACTTATCAATATATCAGCACTAACTTAAACAAAATCACAGTTCTGCCGACTTGCTTGATTGATACGGACAAGTGTGTGTGGGTACTCCCTTAGCCGGGCACTTTTCTACTTCGAATTCATTGCTGTTTGTCTTAACAGACATCGATGTCTGCGCTGTAGTGAGAATGCAATGGACAGCAAAGTGTGGCAGCATAAAGGTGTTATTTATGCTTGGCCAATAACAGGTGTTGTTGCGGTAAATTATCACTTCCTACCTGTGCCTACAGGCCTGCGCCTGCCTGCCTGCCTGGTGGTACACAGCGCCGGGAAGTGCGCATGATGCAACTCTGACAATCCAATTATAATATCTACCCGTATGGAAGTTGAAACGAAATAGTCACATTTTTAGTTTCTGCGTCTTTATATATCTCAAACTAAGTTGAATAAAGATAAGTTTAATAGGTTGCATTACCTCAACATGGCTCAATACTTGTAACCAACTGGCGGCGTCTAAAAATACCCGTGCGATGAGAATCCAACGTTAGGCCCCCCACACACGCGCTACTACGCGCGGCGACGACGCGGCGCGGCGAGATGTGCACGCGTGACGAGCATACGACACGTACTCGCGACAGGAACTACATACAGAAGAATAAGTGGTTACGCATGAAAGTAAACCAAAATCTTAGATATTCTTTCACAGTGCAAAAGGCAGCGGTTTCTCTCAAGAGAAAAGCACTGCTTAGGAGTGCAAGGAAGCAATTGAACGGTCGTTTCTAATTCTTGACAAAGTGTTATTTATTACCATAATAGTAATTATCATCTCTCCGGGACTTTCATTAACCAATGTCAAGGTGAAGAAGGCCATGTCTTGTATCACCCATAGCCCATGTTCTTTTCAACAAAAGTTGAATTTAAGTTGATCGGAATAATATGCCACCAGAGTCTATCG
The DNA here is from genome assembly GCA_905163415.1 of Noctua fimbriata. Taxonomy (NCBI): domain Eukaryota; kingdom Metazoa; phylum Arthropoda; class Insecta; order Lepidoptera; family Noctuidae; genus Noctua; species Noctua fimbriata. The sequence goes on along the minus strand of LR990925.1, from coordinate 19,910,070 downwards.
GTATTCGGTATTTCTTGTGTTTGCTGTTTGTATGAAGTGTGCCTTCTGAAGTACCTTCCTCACCCGCAGAGGTGACTACACTCTACTGTTTGTATTGTAACGACTCATATCTCACTGTTGAAGACAAACGTTTAAGTTTCAATCGTCTCGTACGCGTTTCGACAGCCGCATTATTACTTTTTGAATACCACTTCTTTGACCACTGCTCCTTTGTGGAAAGAGAACAATCTTGCGTAAAGAAACATGTCGTCGGTTTGTGTTTTTTAAATACAAAAATACAGTCGACCCGCTTGGTAGGTTGGTAGCCCTACCGACTTGGTAGCTTGGTAGGTTGGTAGCTCTACCAACTTGGTAGTACAACCACCATCATCATAATTGACACACTCCTGAGTATACCTTAGAGTCCCCCTTTATACCTTTCTATGTGCTTTCCGTGTTACCTGCGATCTTTATTTTATTTATTTATTTATCACAAACACTTCTATCATTACGGGAACTGCCTAATGCGGTAGCGTGGTCCTTAATTAAACTATCTTTATTGACTATCTTAAATAACATAACACGTACTTTATTATTTTTGTGAAGTCATTCGGAGAATAGAAAAATAAATCGATCCTGTCAGCAGTGTGCAGTATCATCCAGTGCGTGGAAGGCGGCCGGCAGTGGCGCTGTGCTCAGCAACTTGATTCGTGCTTGTTGCACTGCTAGTAACCAACTACTAACTGTAGTAGTAGTTTAATGGATCAACCTCTGGTAGTTTGTCATCCAGCCATATTATCTTATTATTTCATTTAGCAAGGCAAGCCTAGATAGCCATCTACCGGAGTGACTATGTCAGGCTCAATGGTATACTTCATTATTAAGCACGTCAAAAGCTGATGTTGCAGGTGTGTCCTTTGGCGCCAATAACCACTTTCCGCCAGGTGGACAGTTTGTCTATTTATCAACACAATATGTATTTTTATACAGTTTATCTACAACTCCTTACTGGTGTCCCCCTCTCCGTAAGTTCCTGTTTACAGTTCTCGGTATTACGAGAAGGCATTTCATAGTTTTTTGCACTTCCCTACACATCCGACGTCGTTATAAGTAACACCTCCACATTACGTCGAGTACTTCTGCTGTCTAGTGTTCAGCGTCATCTGTTAACCTTTAGTATCGTTCGACGATACAGTACTAATTAATTATTAATAATGGCAGTTAAATATTTGTACATTATTGCAATAATGCGCATCGACTGATCGATATTATCAACTGCTAGCTTGTGCCCGCGGCTTCGCCCGCGTGTAGTTCGGGAATTGCCCACGGATCTTACTTCTAGGATAATAAGTAATCTATGTATGTACTATACTAGACTATGATCCATCTCTGTGCCAGGTTTTATCCAGATCTGTTCAGCCGTTCTGGCGTGATTGAGTAACAAACAGCCATCCATCCAAACTTTCGCATTTGTACGTGTAATATTAGTTTTTACTTTTAAAGTTCAATAGATAATAAAAAATAATTTGGAGGAGGCCTATGTCCAGCAGTGGACGTCTTTCGGCTGAAATGATGATGATGATGATGAAAGAATAGTTAGTGTAGTTGTTAGTGTACATGCTTATAACATGCAAATATTAGTTCATAGTAATATCAATTAGATTACATAATTATGTGAAATATTGATACCTTGGTTTGAGATTGGACATCAGTGACAGCAATCAAATGATGCACTAGGAATCTATTTATCAACGTCGCGTATCACGAGCCAACGCGCAAATCGGGATTTCACATACATTTACAGACACGTCTACCTCAGAAAATCCTACTTTTTTACTAACAGGTACTCCTGCGCCCCGCATGCCCCGCGCAACACTGCGTGCCATGCGCCCGTCTACGTGAGCTATTTGACTCTGTTGGGGGATGATTTTGGAAAAACTGTGATACACATGTCTCATAATTTTAATTGAAGAGTATGTACACAAATTTTCAAGTCGAGTCCCAGAATAAAAAGTTTCATTGAAAATTCAACTCCCCATTTCACCCTCTTAGGGATGAAATTTCGAAAATCCTTTTCTTAGTGGATACCTTCACTTTACAAAGAATACACCCTCCAAATTTCATGTCTCTAGGACCAGCGGTTTGGGCTGTGCGTTGATATATCAGTCAGTCAGTCAGGACTTACGAATGAATACCTACTGGACAAATGACTTTGGGTCTTACTTTATTACTTTTACCGACGAGCGTAGTGAATTTCATTTTTATTTTCACATTTACCAAATCATGAGGTAATTATTAATAATGATTGATAATTATTAATAATTTTCAATTAATCACACTTACCGTAACATATAGATTTATTTTGATATCATTTCTAGATGCATGCTCTCTATTTCAGCATTCTAGCGATTTAATATTCCGAACTTCAGACTTTTATATTGTGAATATATAGATCCAGGAGTCAAACCCAAGACACGCGACAGCCTGGACCTGTGTGACAGATATGACTGCAGATTTGCATTGTAATTTTGAAGAAAGTGGGATAATTTGAAATACATATTACGAAATAGGTTGAAACCTTATTTTATGTTATTATTTATTTTTATCACAGGATAGTGTAGTGTAGGCGTACAAATACACAAACTCTAGTTATAAACTTGGCACAAATATTCACTCTCTTCGCGTTATGCATTGACTACTACTATTACACTATGACTACTACTATTACACTATGAGTAGGTTATTAGCTATTCAGCTAGGTTCGAACGTTCCCACAGTAAGGCGTGTCGCGTAATAGATGCTATGCTATAGTTTCTGGGAAGCGATCACTGTCCCACGTTCGGTCCTTGGTCTGATCTCGCAAATAAATAATTCACGGCAATTTTACATTACATTGATACTGACACTGTGATTGCAGCGGGTTCAGTCTGGGGCTAACATCTATAGATGAGAGATAAGTCACAATAGAAAAGCAAGAGATTTTGTCAAATACATAATTTATTGAATTGGTTACGTAAAAACCGAAATATCTTTAGTTCAGTGTCCTTTCTTGGAAAGTCTAATGAATACCTTAAGTAGACTTATGCAATGTTAGGTACTCAATAGACCTATGTTCGTGAGTGGTGATACTGCGCGTGATGCCCTGTGCTGTGGCGCGGCAAGCCCGCGGATCAGCTACAAATTGCGCAATTAACAGATACGCTAATAACAGCGATCCGGCACGAGCGTGGCGCGTCTGAACAACACAGGCTAACAATATTGACGCCCGCCGGGTGGGCGTAACCGTTTACTGCACAATCACTTCACTAACTATGATTTTTCTCATGATTTTGCTCGATAACAATGAGGAGATCAAACGATTCGTGTAATACTTTCTGATCTTAAAAAAAAGAGTTCAAAGTATCTTTGATTTGTTTTTGTATCTTTTATTTTATGATTGCATTTTCGACTCAAATGGAAAAGCAACATAATGTTGAATAAAATAAATCACTCCGTGGGACTCCGGCCATAAATTAGGATTCTCAGACAAATTATAACGCGCACAGAGCGACTCGCCTAAATGACGTAAATGGTAGTAGTTTAAAAACAATAAAATACGGACACCGGCTACTTCGCGCTGATTGACTTGGAACCAGGCGCGATGATAGAAAAAGAACAATTAGAGCAATAAATAAAATAACGTATATTAGTGTAGCGGCGAATTGGAAGGTTACGATTATACCGAGCCAGGCGCTGCTATGTGATGTCACGGTGACATACAGACGTTACTCCTGCATGTTTTATTATGGATAAAGAACTGAAATCTCTTCCTATTTGCTGTAAAACATTTCATTAACAACAAACCCGTAATATAGCATTATAGCAAGTTATGCTGATATACACATTAAATTGATCACAACACAAGTCATCACACAAACACAAATAAAAAAATCAAACTTGAATTAAATGGTTCTATGTTAAAAACCAAGATCAAGTCTTACAACCCAGATAGCCAAACATCTTCAATAGTCTACATACCAGCGATAAGTTTCGTCCAGAAGTCAGTACAAAACATTGCGTTGGTCGCGGTCATTACCCGAATTCGGCGGACAAACACACGAGACAAAGAAAGTGCATTTTCCTACAGACTACAGACTACAGTGTAATCGTATATTATTTGGAGCGGCGTGCATTATTCATGAGGCTATGATACGTGGAGTAAGGTTCACCCCGTACCGTCAGCACAATACACACACACACACTGATTTTTTAATTTTGACGAGTCTTATTTTGTGTAAAATATTGTTTAATTTTAGAAATAAAGATGTGGGAAGCAATTAATGTCTGTTGATTTAAAACTGCTTCAAATATAATCACTGCAAAAAATTGAGTAGAACTCAACAAAAAATATATAAATCACAATAAAATTACAGACACTTGATTTATCAACTATTTCTTTGATAATTAAGAATAGAAAGGTGGAACAGCAACAATGCAGCTGAATGTTTCCACCATAGATCTCAATCATTCCGCGATGCAACGGTAATGTGACGGGAGCGAGCTTACGAGCTCACATCAGCTAAATGAGCATTATATACTGCTAAATAATTTGAGAGGAATCCATACATTGGTAGTTATTTATGAAGAAACAGCGCGCTGTGCCGACGCGAGCGCTGAGCGGCCATTGCAATTATATAGGTATTTGTAATTATTAATGTGAAGTATTAGTTACACGCGATACGTGATGGTGTGGCTTTTTGTGTCACTCGCAAATAAGAAAATTGTTGCTTTGTACTCGCAGTTAACTTGATAATTAAATGGTGTTGCTTTTCTTTAGCTATTCTTACTAATGTCTACGAACCAAAGAAGTAATAAGTATGTAGGACCAAACAAAGTAGGTACTTTAGTCTTAAATTAAACGTGATATCGAGTAGATACGTCAAGATTTTCAGAGAGATGCCTGACAGAACCTTTCTAACAGCGAATTGCTACAAACAAAAAGTTTTTTTCTAATTATCTTTTCAGTTTATCGAGAAGCCAATGTACCTGTTGTGCAGTCAGTACCGTGCGTATGTCGGTCGGTATCTGCCGCGAGTTTGAGCGGCGCGGCACTTATCGCTTATTGTTGCTAAGTGTTTATTTAAATATCGCTCCAGCACCGCACCGCGCCGCGCCGCGGCGCTGCCTGTCGTGCATCTAGCGCTGGACGCCTATCGCATGGATTTTCTACTAATGACCGTAAGCCCACTGAGCATAAAATAGAATATCAACTTAAACCCTCGACTCTGCTTTTGAAGGGATCTAAAATCCTTGCAAACGTCTGAATATGTTTTCCTCTAAAAATCACTACGTTGAATTCTTCTTCTTTATAACAAGATAGTTTGTCCACATGGGTCAACTTCCTGAAAATCAGATAATATGAAATTGTTTATCTTCATTGCATAGTGGCCCGATTTATTTCGAAATAATATTACTATTTTGAAGAAACAGAACCATTTTCTTCTGAAAAAATTTCCAAAAATACGAGTCCCGTTTTCCAGATAAATAGAGTTACGTAGTTACGGTCGGCTCAGCTGGTCGGTAGGTGGCGGCACCGGCGCGGGCGCGGGCGGGAGGCACACTCGCCCCTACGTTTATTAAATTTTGCTAAAAGAAAATTTAATTAAGAGAGTTTTTCTTTTTATTTCACACCCCAGATTTCATTATTGGCGCAGACCGCGCGAAAGGGTTTAGTTTGTAGACGCACGTATTGTTAGAAAGGGCACCGCGCGGCTGTCGTCACAGTGTATACAGACCTCTACCATTAAGGGCACCTACTTATTACAGATTTGAGCAGAAAATAATGAAGAATATTACTATAATATGTAATATACTGGCAAAATTATTTAAAGAAAACCAGCCTAGTGCGAGTCGGGCTCGCGCATCGTACCCTCGTAGTAATCAATTTAGTTGTTGTTGTGGCAGAAACAGAAATACACATTCTGTGAAAATTTCAACTGTCTACCTCTTACGGATCATGAGATACAGCCCGCAAACAGACCGATGGACGGACGAACGGTCGAACGGACAGCGGAAGCTTAGTAAATAGGGTCCCGTTGATTACCCTTCGAGTGAGGAACCCTAAAGACTAGTTATTGAAAACATTGGTTAACTATTTAATCCTGAAACTTGCATATTCTCGTACTTTTGTTTCTTTAGGTTTTATTTATTTAAGGAGTGCCCCGTGTAAGCCTCACCTAGCTCTACGCGTCCCCAGTGCGGCGTACGTGTAAAAAGTGGAAAGTGAAATATAAAAAGTAACAACAGTTCGGTCGTAATTCGGGATCTGTTGTTGAGAACGATTTACGAGCAACTCTTATTAGAGTGCAGCTACGCCTTTATTAATAATGCGCCCTTCGCCTTCGGTCACTTTACGAAACGGCTATGAAATTAAAACGTATATATTAAGAGGTATTTATAAATTGGCCTGTAAATATTTTTTTAATCGAATAAACAAAGATACGAAATATCTTAAATTCTGTTACAATCATTATAAATTAAGTATTAACATTTACACTCTAATTCTACGAAAATTGTGCAACACTCTGTCACTTGACATTTACCTAGTCGATAGCCTTCTTTCTCAATGCTACCTAACAGTTTTATAACACCTTTTCGCTCATCAGTTTTTCCTTCAAAAAGTTTTCTGAAGTAAAGCTGTGAGTTAGCAACATTTAAAACATTTGTCACGATAATCCACGGCGCTCGTACGAACAATAAAACAGAATAAACAGTGAAATGAATCACCCGCCGATTCACCTGTCATAACATAATACGCAAAGAGAAGATCTAAATACATGAGACGCAGTAATAGTAACGTTTATATCGGCACGTGTGGGTTACTACTTTTATTTCAGGCGTTTTATTTCTTAAAAAAATGACGTCAAAGATTGGAAGACTAATTTATATTAGTTTTGAAATTGTTAGTGACATCATGTGACAGAAGAAATCCTAAAAAGAAAGTGGCTTAGACGTCATGGTATTTTTTCGAAAACTAAAAGGCGAGAAGGTTGTAAGTTCGTCACAGGTAGACGGACGGTTAACTTTTATTTCTTTCGCAGTTTCAGATCAGGATTTTTTCTGTGAATAATGAACGTCGCAGGCAATACTTGTATAAATCCGAAGATACATATAAAATATTGCGAATTGATCAGACCAACCAGTTAGCAATATGTCGGGTTGCACAAATTATGAAAATTAATATTATTAATATAAAACACCGTCAAACGCTACTGGTGAGCATTCATAAATATTTATCGCATTTGTTTCTTTATTGATAAATAAGCAGAATATCTTTTTCAATATAATAATGGACTATTTCAATAAAGAACTCATCAAAATAAGCCAAAATGGACAGGCGGAACTAAACAATATAGTAAATTAAAGCTACGATTGACATTCCTTTACGGAATATACGGAAAAAAATAAATAGATATAAATAGTCCAAACTTGACGCCAACCACCAAATATTATTTCACACCACAGCTCAGATATATTTACAGGTTTTGTGTTTACGTGGGGTGTTAGAATGAAATTCATTTATTGTTTGTCACGGGTGAAATGTCAGTTCTCATAGTTATTACATAAAGGATCGCTGTAACAAACTATTTTAACAATATTACGATATACTCTGTAACAGTATTTTGCCACTGATCACGGGAGAGCCAAAAAAGATGTGCGTGCATTTCCAGCGGTCCGTTTAGACATAAATTATCATAATCATAATATAACCTTCTATTATAATGATAATTTAATTACATTTTCATTGATGACAGGTTGGATGTTAGGTACAGCTATGCAAAAAAAAATCATTAAAATTGGTAATCGCTTAACTAACGGTGCCACTAAACTGTCGCTTATGATTAATATGGCGTGATAATTTGGCGCATGTCAAACTGAGATTAATGTGTTATTTTAATTTGTTATTATTCATTAATTCGTTTGTGTAAAATTAATTAAAGATTTATTGTTAATGGCGTGTGGTCTCAGGTGTTTGTAGACCACCTTGATGGTGGTCTACGCTCTATGGGTGTGACCAAATTAGGCAAAAATTATGAAAAATTATTTATTAGGGATATGGAAAGGCAAAAAAAAAAAAAAATTTCTTTGACTCTGTCAACCGCTTATGAATAGTAACAATTTGACATTGGCAGCACCTTTATGACGTAGCAGTAAGGGCGGTTATCGTTGTTCAAGTATTTCCACTGATGTGTGGTTAAAATTCCTGGAATAATTGGCTAGAATCTAATAGGTATAGCTTTTTCCTAATTTATGTGACAGTTTTGTAAAATCTAAAAAACGAAAGCCTCCTGATTATTACAGTATATCACGGACGCGCGTATAATGTGCTCTGCAGGTGTAGTTTATGGAGCTACGCTGTGACGTTGCTGGGGTGTCAGCAGAAGCACCAGTCAGGAGCGACTTTGTAAATATTTGCGCGCAGAAAGCACTTTGAACTCAAGATCCTGCATATTTTGATTTGGACATATGGATATATTTTGTAACATCGTGTGGAACAAATATTGAAGTTGCTACCTGGTTTTTCCCTGTAGACAGTAAAGTAAGCTTTTTTTTATTTTATCCAAAATTCTAAAAGGAAAGCCACACGAGAGCCTAATACGAATATTCTATCAGTCTTCCAGAATCCCTATTTTTAAAGACAACATAAATTTACATTTTTTTTTTACGAAAAGCAAACTTGGACTTCTGCACACTTGTTGTTTGTGCTATCCATGAAGAAGCTAGATAAAATGTATTTCAAAAAAATATTCAAATGCGCAGATTTCTAAACGACGTATCTTGTATTCTTAACTGTTATTTTAAGATAATTTTAATGATCTAGAAATTTTGCAATAAAATATCGCAAATCGTCGAACACCATTAGAAACGGTGACATTTATTTCAACATTATATTTTAATTTACGCTCTGGACATTAGCAGTGGCATATTGAATGGCGGCGAGTGTTGGGAAATATGGTGAGGATGCCACCAGACTGGTCGACGGCTAACGGAATGTGGCCGCGACTAGATAAACGTGTACTCACACCTGACGACAACCGAAATGAAGTTTCACTTATCGTACAGTTTGATAAACGAACGGATGTAAGCAGTGAACGTTGTATAGCAGTAGGGTGACGACGGAGACCCCGCAACATGTTGCTGAAAGCCTAACGACTCTGATATCACGAGGTTGAGAAACTCTTGATGAAATTAATGATATTGATGACATTTGAACGAGTTTCAGATCACGCTGCACACAAATGTCGATTTAGAAATATGTTAAACAAAAACAAAGATTCCACTGGACACATTAAAAGTTACGCAAAACTCGATTCGTCGACCGTGAACTACTCTGAAATATATCAGTAACACTAACGCAGAACATCTCAATAATTCAATAATACGTTCCAAATAAAACGGGGAGAGATGCGTAACGGTACATATCGGAGCGATAATAAATCGCGGCTGTAACCGATCGCACCTGACGCGAGGATTTATTCCATTCTAATACCAAAAACTAATACCACTGGTATTTGTTTCAACTCATATTTTTTTTCTATTCCGAACCGATACCATTGTTTAAACTAATACCAAAACAAGTTCAAAGATATAAGGTACAGTCAGTAAAAATGCTTTGTATGTAAATATAAGACCTTTAATTGAAAAAAAAAACAGATAACTCCAAAAAAAACAAATTTTGTTAGCAAACGTCTTGTTCAATGATAAAATATCACTTAAATAATCAACTTTAATATAATTTTAGTTCCTCTCTATACCTGTATAATATTTTTTTTTGCAAAAACATCAAACAGGAAGAATTTACTTACAATCTAAAAATTTAATGGAGAAATAAAGAGTGTTTTTACCTCTAAAATACGATTATGAATACCATTTTTTTAACAAGCTTCCTACAAAGGCCTTATAAAGCTCCACTAATCCATTATAAATAAGCCAGTTAAACTCTATGTAAGAAGTTGGTAAAATACCTTTATCTGTAAAGATCCACTGCACTCTTTAACATTCACACATCTCCAATGGGTCCATCCATTTTTATTTTCCCTTTTTTTTGTGTACTGGTAACCAGCTCTCATTAAAACCAAGCCACCATTTCTTGTTATGAAAGTCAAGCTTCCTGTTTTTCCCGAAGATGTTGAGGGCTGATTATCAGCTTCCTCAGACATATCTAAAAAAAAATATATATTGTATGTAACTTTTACATTTGATTGGATTATGATAAAAAAATCAAATAATAGGTATTTTAAATAACACTAATTTTAATAAAGAGAAGTAAATTATACAAAAGAACAAATTAATATACTCACTTAATAAATAAAAATCACTGTCACTCTGATACCAATACGCCACCGCCACCGCACGGAAATGTACTGAGGAATTTATGTAGATAAAATTTCTCTCCGAGTCAAAGCACAACATTCCAGTCACACTTGACTCTGATTGGTTGTTTCGAATTTTGGAACAATAGAGCAAACTCACCCTTTCTCGCAGGTAAAAAAAATAGCAAGATGATTCACTAAAACTACTCTTACCTATGCTAACCTTTGTAAAAATATTGGAGTGAAGTGAATTTGGAAAGTTTTAAGCATTATATTACGATTACATAAAAATATTGAAAAACAAATTTACTTTGATTAGGTTTGACTGCGCTGACTGTACCAAATTCAAGTTGTTGGTATTCGTTCGTACATTAAATTAAATTATTTAAAAAGTGGTATCCGTTCGGAATAGAAAAAAAATATGAGTTGAAACAAATACCAGTGGTATTAGTTTTTGGTATTAGAATGGAATAAATCGACGCGAGGATTCATACTTTATGAAGATGTAGGGCAGTGCAGGGGGGCACAGTCTCCTGCAGGATACAGGGTATGCAGGGGAGCGCCGGGGGGGGGGGGTCGTAAACCATATTCACAGAATTATGCATCCCCGGCGAGCAGTACGGGCGCCGCGTCAATATTTGATGGCGCTGCAAATCGATGCACGAGTGGATATGAGTCCTAATCTGTATTTACGATTGTGGGATATGATAGTTTTTCGTTAGCGGCGCTCGTGACGGGTTCCAGGGAAGGGAACATGCAGTAAGCTGCACTTCAATTATTTTTATCTCCAAATCAGGTTATTTATGGTTTTTATGCGACAGCTAGATTAATATGGCGGCGGTTGGATATATGTTTTGACGACTTCCCTCGGATGTAGCCTTTAAAGGCACGACCTGCATAGTTCCGATTGTGAAGTCAATGTTTTACTTTGTTCATCCGTTTTATTAAAGAATGAATGGGACTGTATGATATCGGTGTCAATAAAAACGACAAGTATCTCGGGCAACACGTTGTGTGTGACCGTTGCCTGACGTTATAGATGTCTTTAGAGACACCTTACTTTGCTCGTAGCTATGAATTACTATGTTGTCTCGCTAAACATAGAATTTTTTTAATTGTTAGTGTCTCGCTTGCTCCATCAGTACAGTCCTGCTCACCCTCTAAGGTTGATACATAGCTCCATGATGTCGGGGTATGTATTGATAAGTGTGTGCTATGTGATAATGAGCGGTATCATGCGATGGCAGCTCGCTGCAATTCATTGTTCTGTAATTGAGACGATTACAAGTAATGAGCTGACTTTGTGGAATATTGTACACTCAACTACAGTTCTACATAACATCACGCTTGTATTGTAATCCCCGAATGGTTAGGTTGAGGTTTAGCTACTGGTACACCCACATTTTGCCAGTTATGTTTACGTCCCATGTATTATGGGGCGATCTTATTTCCATTAACTGGACACAAACCCAGCCTCCGTAAAATGCCTAAAACTTGAAAAACATTTTGCCCAACCTGGGAATCACATCTAAGACCTCATGCTCAGCAGTCGTGTTTGCGATCCCTGGACTTACGAGGAATTTGACTTTAATAGCATCTAAATGCTGACGTAGTAACAGTTCTCTTAGCTCAAATGTGAGTGCCGACGCTGCCGGGGGCACACTCAGCAACACTTGACTGTAACCCTAGCAATGTTGTTATGAGTGAGCTTCTTGCGATTATTATGTCCATGAAACAAGTTTTGTCGCATGACAAAAGATAATCAAGCATCACCTACTTATACTCTATACTTGTAATTGACTATCATTTTTCGAGTCTGTAATTAGAAGGAAACTTATAAAGATAATAAGTATTTATAGCGACGATATAATTAATTGTCTGCAAATAGACTTTTATTAGATTAATTTCCAATTGAATGGTTTTTTGCGTGTATTGTAAAGGTATTTTTCATGAAGCCTGTAGGCCAATCATGAACCTACTTTAGATTAATGAGTAGGAAATACCATCAATTGATTGACAACTTATAGGTACCCGCGTTCACTGTACCGCGTTATCGTTACACGAGCCATAGTCTCAGGTTAGCCTACTCTGTACCTTATTTACATAAACAATACCCGTTTAAAAAAAACTCAATAACTGGTTAATTAGTAGCTACCTACCATTTAAGCTCTTTTTGTTTTTCGAACTGAATTTCAGGCCACGTGTAAATGGTTGATGGCCGAACTATGTACACATGCCAGTGCCAATATTGCCAGTGATTAACAATGTACTAAGTATTGCGATGTTAACATAATATCACGCTATTATTTTACGAAGAGGTAAGCAGAGGTGTATTGTATATACACATGAAATCGGCGAGTTAAAACGCGGCAATAATTCCAGATTCCAGCAAACTACTGAACGTTTTATGAAAATTTTACTAATCCTAGGATTGAACCCAGGACCTCAAGCTCCTCAGTTACACTTGGGACCACTAGGCCAACGAAGGAATATGTCACATTTATTGCTATCTAGAATCAGCTGTTCACGTATCCCAGTTTTCTCGCAGGTTGTCAGAGATGGAAAGCCAATACCTCCGCATCAATCTCGTATTACCAACCTACCAGGTAGGTACTTTCCCGGTGGCTAGGTACCTACCTGGTAGGATGGTAATACCTTGGAAAGTGATACAACTGTGGAGGATAACGTAAAGTAGTGAGATGAGTTGCTTCTGACACCCTTCACGGCATTATTTACTTTAGCGCACATTTAGGGTCCCATTTCTGTAAGACTGTGTTCATGATTGCGTTTCAAATTGATTGCCAGGATTGTTAACATACCTCTTAAAGATTTTGTTTCTAATCACGTGCTCAGTGTTTATATAGAATTTTGGTTTAAACGAATCTAACGCTCAAATTATGCACTATGTGGCGTATCCTGAAAGCTTTACTTTTATCTTCATTTATGTAGGTAAGCTTCAGCACACAGTCAAGTTTATAATTAAAGAAAAATTGCGAAAATGCTGCTCATCCCTCTTCCAGCCAGGGCTGAAAAGCCAAAACTCTATTATTTTCTAAAAATAACACAATAGGTTTGAGTAATTGCTATTTTAAAATGTGGTACAACAAGCTGCAGTACACCCACAGGACAGGAAGGCTCAGGCACTGACATGCAGTTAGCCTACCTATCTGTTGCGCGCACGCCTACGACACGACCACTTTACTCAGCTCTTTTCTTAGTAAATGTGAGGTAAACTGCTGGTCGCACCGTGATTATGATTTGTTTCTATTTACGCTGTAATTGTGTTCTAGACAACGTCAACTACAGGATGAAAATTATTTCTTATTTATTTTCTTATGAGCCTGCGTAGAGGTTCGATCGTTCATACCGGCACGGACAAATTACACGATGCCTGAGGAATAATATCAGTCAACGTCCGTACCGGTTTAGTTGATAAATCCAATGTAGCAAATGAGTTAATTACTCGATTAATATTTTAATAAAATAATTCTAACGCAGTTACAATTCGCATAAACATATTAGATTGAATGTGTTACATTTTCGGGCTCTTTCATCTGTTTCAGTTCGCAGTTATAAGTTTATTCGCTGTGACTTTGAGAAATGAAGTCAATTACTGCTCAAATCGATACAAAACAAGAACGTACAAAAATATTTAAATAAAACTTCAAAGAGCAATTAGTACCTGTAACATTGATAGATGGGCATTACGAGGGTAGGCAGGAACATACAAAGTTTATCCGACATGTTGTTCAAGTTAGTTATATCATTACATGAAGTTCCAGCAGCAGAAAATTATAGGCTGCCTATTTCTATGCTTTTCTGAAAATTTAGCAACAATACCACGTACCACCTCGCTTTAAAGGACGAGCATAATTACCATAAATCGGGCACAAGTTCAGGCTCTGTGTTGCTACTGAGTTTCTATTTAAAAGACCCCAATAAAACATCGCCGGAGGATCGAACTGTAAAAAAAGAAATGATCTTGACACCACTGATTCAGCTCAATTACTAAGATATATGTGGAGTGTTAAAACGGCACCCATCTAGACTGATTAAAAACGTTGTAAAGCCACGAACAGTTAGGTGGGCACTAATTAGTGGTATCATAGAGCCGGCCATCTCTATGGCCGCACTATTTATGTGGCCGCTTTTTATGGCCCAGGCTTGATCGGTCTGATGGCCGTAGTGATCATCACGAGTTATGATAATGTTCTGCTGGTGATGTTGATAAGTGTTTAGATGGGCTGGTGATGGCAGGGCGTGATAACTTATGTTTTGTTGATTAAGTACGTTAGATGGTTGGTGAACTTAGATTCGTTCTGTTATGATTGTGTAGGTGTGAGGAATACCAACAAATAGATTCTTGTGAAGTATCAAAAGTATAAGATAACCAATTTTCTCCTAACATTAGGTGTCGATTACTACAGAAGATGCATACGATATGCAAGCGCCACTGTATGGAATTTATAATATTAAAATTTCCCTGCCTACACCATACTTATTTACTATCATGCATTTACACAAAAATCCGATCAAATCGTTCCAATATACCGTAATGTTTGTAGAAAATATGTCAGAAGTCAAGTTTCAAGCAATATTACCAACAATTTCATCATCCACTTACTATTAAAGTTTCAATTTCGTCAAACATCAATAAACCTAGCATTACGCTATATATTTTTATTATTAAAGAATATCTGTGAAATATAATATTGATGAGATGATATTTGTTCATGATCACCACTAAATACAGCTCGGGTGTCTGAGTCGTAAAACTATAATGTATTAAAATGTTATGATAATGGGTGATAGTGGCCGTTTGGTAGCCACACAATGGCCGTAATGATCGGAATGGTCGTAACGTATCAATCATTTTATAAAGAAGCGATTAATCGGTAGGCGCGATATATCAGGAACAAATTGCGGCTGTCAGCGGTCACCGAGTGATCAACTGATCACGCGCACCACCATTGTTCCACCGAGCATACGCCAATTATATCACTCACAAGTGACATGTTAGGACCAAAATTTAATTTACATTTATAGAAATGTTTTCAAATTGTGTTACCTACTAGTCTAGACACATTAATGCAGGATTACCGTAGCAAGTATTCCACTATGATCATTAACGACATACTTAAAATTATGCACAAATCAGATTCCTATTTGAATTACGGTTTTATTTAATTGCTTAATCCTACTCTATTACTCTTTTATTACGGTTATATACTTTTATTTAGCATTCACATAAATTCAGGTTTAAATTGAGATTTCAAAAGATCGATGTTAATTTGTCGGGTTCTGTACGGAGAGCGGAGGAAGAGCTGGGACAATTAAGTTTGGTAAGTTATTAGTAACCAGACAGATATCGCGGCGAGTAGATCGGGCTCATCCTACGCTCGACGCTGACGCTGACGCTGACGGCCTACTCTATACTATAAAACACCATTTTCCAACATGTTATCATTAATTTGGACTGGTTTTCGTTCATTTTTATTAGAATAGTTTCGCCTCGATACCGGTTGCTCCCAACTGAAGGCTTGCTAGATATCAGTACGGTATATTGATGTGTCGCGTTGTCGCTAGCCGGCTATCGCACGGAGCCGTGCGGACGGCTGCGGACCGGTGCGGACGGTGCGGAGAGCGAGTCCACTTCAAATATCATAGTTTCGTGTTTCATAATGAGTAGAACAGGTTTTTGTTGGCTACGGCCGGCGGTGGAGTCGTCGCGTGTACACGGATTGGAGATAAAGCTTAGTGTTCACCGAATATCAGATTTTAAACATAATTTCAGTTAATGTTCGGGTGTTACGAAGACATTTTTAGAGTTACTTGGTTTGTCCTTGAAAGATATAAAGATAAAAGTATTTGCGATTGTTGACTATACAATTTAAAAAAAATGCGTTTCTTGTTATATTTTAAAAGTCGACTTTCTACCTACTGGTTCTAACTAGCACGCAATATATGTAGGTAATGCAATTAAACTAATTAATTAACTGATTATGAATTTAATCTGTTCCCTACTTAAGTTTGTACTTGACCAGCTTTTGTTTTGTACAGATGTTGCAAATCATAATAATATTGCATCATCCAATTACAGCATATATTCAGCGTCTAACGCTTTCAGTGGGAAAACATCGTGGTCGCGAACATCGCAAGACGAAATAATGGCGGCGTCCAGTGGCACGGAACGATCCGGTTGATTGTGTTCGCAGTTATAGATGTTACCATCCACCACTCACCACAAAAACAACCAACTTTTCATGCACAAGCTCGCTTATTACCATATATGGAGAACATGCTTACATTCCCGTAAACACGCGCACTTTAACAAAACCAACCTTATCTTATGCTAATACAACGCAACTCTCCATGCAGAAACACACAAGTTTGCAATTTCAGAGCAAATAAAAGACACGATTATTTTTTTCTAATGATATATGACATTTTGACAGTATTAACGTACACGCTAATGTGCTCAATGACCATTCCAATATTGTTGCGTTTTTGCTCGTAAAAGACGGATATAGTCATATTATGGAAGCGCAGTAAGCACAAGATTGTGTTCTGAATAGTAAATGAGTTTTTATTTTTGATCAAATTATTTCACGTTTCGTTAATTTAAAAGGCAGGTAATTAATACAATTATGCAGTTTACTGTAATTAATTTTATGAACAACTCAATTAGTTTAAAAATAAATATTTAAATATATAATGGCGACTCCAACGCACTCGCTGTGACCATTTTAGAGTTTTCATTGAATGTGGTTGTGTCCAAAACGCGGATGGGTGTGATATACTGATATTAGTTTTGTAGTGAGCGGCTCGTTAGCCGAATATAGCGAACTTATACCACTATCAATATTTAAATGTAGCGTGACTTGGTGACAATTTAGTGGTGGTACCGCTGCTCCGACGACCTCCAACCATTAGAAAAAACATTCGAACAGATCATGATCTTTGGCATTCTGAAATAGAGGATTTCGCAAATGATCGGCCTTAACGCTGCTCGCCTAATGAGGTGACATGAAAACTTTACGACTCCTGCGCTTGTTACATTTGAATATTGACCTCACTATAATTGAGATAAATTATGAGCCGTGTATTAATGGCCGATCGAAAACCGATCTGTTGACTTAAACGTCAGATCGAGCATATTTGTAGAATATTAATACTGTTTGGCTAATTTCTGAATAATTTTGAAGACTGTTAGTCCGCGAATGTATTGAGTAGAGTGCGTACCGATAGGAATAGGACCTCGGTTATGGTCAACGCTTAGAATAATGTATTTGTTTATAATAAATAAGATGAAGCTTCAAATTAATATGAATACAATGTTTGCATACGTGTTTCAGGCACTGAAAAAAACGAGTAGTTTTCCGTCATAGATCCACATCGGCCAGTATGCAGTAATTACGCAATTACCACCCGCATGCGCCGGCGCAGACCAGCCCGACGTGTCACCCTGCCTGCCTCCCGACTGCAGCTGGGAATATATTATGATTGTCCTCTGATACCCGCTCTGTGCAGTTTTTAAGGGCATTTCCAGCTACACGCAGCTTGTGGCAGTTCAGTCGAATGGGACAACTTAGCGCTAAACATGGCGGCAGCAATATCGGGAAAACTCATCGTTATTTAATAATTCTGAAAAGGTTAAACAACAACGTATTGTTCCAATTATACGGTTATCTATATTTGTATGTTCTGTCATCCCTAGATCGTAACCAGAAAGATATTATAATGCCAAACTGTCTCTAAACCTAACGTAATCAAATGCTGAAGATTACTATGCATATTAAACCCACTCATACATCACACAAGTGCGCTCCTTTTTGTATTTTGTTTTTCAACTGCATACACTGTATAATGTTAAGTGGAAGAGCGGAGTCATGTAACACAAGCATCTCCTTGCTTGGCGATCTCCAAACCACATGTGTGAAAGCGTTATGTAATTGAAATGTACATTTTTATTTATTTAATTTAATGTATATATATTATAGAAATAACTTCAGACATCCTGAACATCCTGTGATCTTGTACAGCACCTAATAATGTTTGCTGCTTCCCGGAGGTTTGGTGAACACGTACCTACCTTGTTAATTACTGCTAAGAAATTACATTTTACCTTGGTTATTGTTTGAAAGGAGTTTCGGATATGGAGGAGGAGTATCTAGTGAACAAAAGGTGGGTATAGGTTTAGTTTCGCGTACGTTATTCTGTCTGTATTGTTGTTAGTCTGGCACATTTGATAGTAAAAGATATGCTATGTGTTTGTCGTTATGCTCCCGCGCCAACTGTATGACTCAAACAAGGAAAACAGATGTAGGTATGATGCTACGCAATAGCACAAACCTGTTACTTACCTATTTATTTGCTACAAAATCTTTGTGGAAATAAATAAATAAATAATAAAGAACAATTTATTATTTTTTCTTTATTACATTTAGTTTAACGTAAGCCATTAATAATGTGGGTAATCATTTGGTTTAAGTTTTCATACTAATTAGGTGATTTAGGAAATAGAGAAGTACCTACATCTTTTGTAAACCTGATCCACGTACACGTACGTACAAATGTTTTTGTTTGTTTGGTTTTGAGATGAATGGAGCAATATTTTGTTTGTTTCAAGTTCTGGTGTTTCTATTTAATCTGATTCCAGTACCTTGAAGCTCTGCTGAACTCCTAGTGCTACATTCCACTGGTTGTCTCCACAAATTAATCAGCAGCCGAAGGTCCTCGTCGACCTCTCTATAAGTCAGTCACGAGCAGGTTTCTCGTAATTTTCCTCAGCTCTCGGCCGATCGCCTGTTTATCTAGTCGCAGTGTATCGATTACCTTACATTATAAAACTCGTTGACATTTTTAGAGTCGCGTATTGCAAGGTGGACGACTGGTGGTGCAGCGCAAGTGTTACGATACGTGTCGTATGGAGGATGTCTCCGGACCGGCCAGGCCGGCGACTGCGCGCTGCACTGCGAACCTTGCCCTATCCTGTGAGCCCGCTTCAATTTGTTTGTTTTTCTGGCGAACTTAGACTTAACAACTTACAATGTTTTCAAGGACTTTAATAATTAATCAAATCAATAATTCTTAAGTAAGATTCTATGCAAAGGTTATACGGGATATCAAATAACTTATTTCACAAGAGCGATTTTCGTAACCTGAACGCCTACGAAAACCGTAGCAGGTGCTACGCTTTTGTTACAACTTGCAAAAAAGCGAAAATTTACTTTGTTTACACAACTTTTCCTGTTGGTAAAGTAATAACGATATATTTATTTCCCTTTGACAATTTGAAATTACAAATAATGAGTGACTAACTCAATAAAACGTGTGACACAGTCGTCCATTTATCTAAGATCCCGTAGTCTCCTCCGCAGCCGGCTGACGGCGTAACATACACACTTTATGTTTATTGGGACTGATTCGCTTATCTGCACTCAGCTTCTTTTGCTATCTCAATACCGCGGCGTGACTATAAACTGCGGGACCCATGGGTGCGAGGCACCTGGTCGTCGGCCGTCGGTCGCCGGCTGCTGGTCGTTGGTCGCTGGTCGCATAATACGGAGGGTTAATGGCGGAGGGTTTAGCTGTCAAGTGGCGAAGCTTTGTTTCTACTCTTGGAGGATCGTACTCGAGGACTAAGCTGTATGCGTCAGATAGTAGTAAATGGTGTTAGAAGGAGGCCGAAATGAGTTTTATCAAACTTAAACGATTGCTTTCTTTATTAGATATGTATATTAGATAATTTAATGTTGATTCCTAGATAGTTCAGACATATTAGAGAAATATAAGTAAGTTTAAAGTTCTATAACATAACTTAACGCTATCTATAAGTGGTATTTTGGTAGAAAATATTCCTTGTGCCTCCTGCCTTCTCCCGGCATATCTTGCGCTTTCTTGTTTTGCTCTTATATCATTTTCAGTATCTGTTGCAGGTGGATATTCGTAGTTACGCCGATAGCCGTAAAACTACATATTTACTATAGCATACATTATACCGTAGAATACGTATAATGGTATAATGTATGCCTACATACAGTATAGAGAGCTGGCACCACGGTTGACGTACACCACGTTGTGGCACCACGTTGTCGCAAGTCATGCGTCATGCGTCACGTGCGTACAGCCGTGCGTGCGGCGACGGTACGGGAACACTCAGGAGCTGCTGTCGTTGCTACGGACTAGTTCGGTGGAGAAAATGTGATTACAATGTTATAATTAAATATTCCGTTTTTATTGCAGTATGAACGGTGTCAAGTTAAAAAGAGTTCAACAGTTTAAATATATCGGGTATATCGTGACTTCTGACCTGAGGGACGATGAGGACATCGATAGCGTGGTCTGTGAGGGCCCATATGATCGCCCGCAGGTTTGATCGTTGCTCGGGGGCCGTCAAAATAACTCTTTTCAGAGCGTTTTGTATTTGTATATTCAGAAGCAGTACAACGATCTCCATGTTCAGTGTAATAATGCGTTCAGGGTGCTTTTGGATTTTCTAAAAAGCTGCGAGAGTAAACTTGTTAGAAAATCTATTTGTGCACTGAAAAACGCACACACAGATAATCATAAGTGACAAAACATAAACTACATATATACTATGTGAATTTATAGGATTACAACCTGAGTTTTTTATAATCGGCAATCCATCAGCATCGAGCTTGCAGCCCAAGTATTTAGGTGGTTAGTAATTCGTATACCATTATACCTGAGTTACAGGTAGATCTGTGATGTGACATGGTCCTGTGCGCCCGTCACTGGTGGAGCGCGACCGTGGCGCGGCCGTGGCGCGGCCGTCGACCTTGCGGGAAACCGTGTCAGAGAAAAGCTTTCCTCCTGTTTGTGACGCTACGCCGAGAAACGTGCTCTACTTCATAACTCAAACATTTTCACAAAGTTTGTGACACTGTGAGTTACTTTTCACTATGCAAATCACTTTTGCATCTGTATTTTTGATAAGCTAATTTGGAGAGTGAGAGTCGTTAATGAAAGTGGAAAGTCACTGAGCGTAGTAATTAATTATGTAATGGAAATAAGCTTATCTGCTTGATCAGAACTAGACCTAAGTGTCATTTCCAGTTAGAGCTTAGGACATAATTAATTCAGGCTTTTAAATAGTCGTTCATATCAATGATAAATTTCTCGCTTGTCAATGTTGCGTATCTCTTGCGATTTTTTACAACCTGTTATAAAAACAAGTCTAACCTATTGCGTAAATACTAATTTAAATCTTAGAGACGCCTGTCGATGTAGCAAATATATTTCACATTATATTTGACATGCAGCAGGTCATTAGAGTCATAAATAAACTCATAAATGAATAAGAATTTTATTACTTCAGTAAATGTTGCATTATAAATATATTTTTTAATTTTCAGGGAGGTCTTGTAAGATTTATTATGCAAATCACGTCAATTTAGACATATTAAAATGAGTTTAGGACGAGTCACAAGTGTTGACAGGCAGCCATCGCGATCTTTATGAACGCGCATCTTCGAATATGGGGAGGTAGTCTATTGTACTATATTTTTGGGAGTTGGAAGTAAATCATTGTTGTGCATGTTTGGGCATGGCGTGTCGGCTGCGCGGGATGCAGCACGTCGCCGTATCGTACCGTCGCCGTCGCCAGACGTCCGGCCGGACTTATAGGGCGTCCCAAGTAGAGCTGCTTGCAGAGCGGGCGCGCGCGCGCACGGCATACTAATCGCGCCGAGGGCTAACGCTTCAATCGATACCAAACAAATCCTCACACAACTCTACTATGTTTTTGGGCTATTGTACGAGTTATTTTAGGAGTTTTGTCGCCTGTAAATTTGTATGCTTGTGATATAAATAGAGTGAATCTATTTATTTCGTTCATACAAGAATGTATTCTGAAGGAATAAAGGCATCCAATACTGAGTGCAAACTTTTGAATGTATAGCAATGCTGTAAAGTTTTATAAATAATTTCGTAATCTCTAGAACCGAGAAAGTGTAATGCCCGCATACTAAACACTGTCTCATCAAATGGAAATCTAAACTAATCTAGAGACGAGTAATTACAAGATAGCTTCATGCTTCTCAGCATGCGTGTAACAAGTCCTGCCAACGGACAAGTAGGCTTTTCATATAGTTCTAATGTAAATCTAAGCGGTGACTTGCGTATCCACTAAAAGATACTTTCTCGATAGCTGGTTTTCAAGCATTCAATCAATCTGAATGTAAGCTAAGCTCCCAATTCATATTAATTTAGAGCTTTGACACGATCATATATATGTCCCCTGCGTTACCGCCATAGCGCCACCCAGAGAGACTTTCTCCACAGATTTATCACTTTGTCACCGAAATTAATGTGTAATAATTATCACAAGGTTTATAGGCGTACATAATTATGATTCGAGAGTGGAATCGCATTTCGAGGCTTTTTTAATAGGCTTGCTAATAAAGTACGACGCCAGGCCGTTGGTCCACCGTCTTCGACAACTCTACTAAATGACTTTCTATCTTATCTGTACACATGCACTTACATGCGTCATGTGTCTGTAGAAATTACGCAGGTACGTGAAAATTGCATATTTTACAGTTTTAGATTATGATCCGTTGCATAAGGACCAGAATTTAGACGTCAGATGGCACTTTCATTCTGTCTAAAATCCTGATAATCAACCACTTTTGGTATACTGGAAGTCACAAGTTCACAACCACAAGGTTTTCAAAACCTCGGCGTAAGTTTAGCAGGTTCTCAATGTTCTGAAAGTTCCCTCCAAACTTGTGCCCTATCTCTTTGTGTAGGCGTTTAACTAAGTTTTCTTTGATTTATTGTAGAACCGTGTCCGTCTTTGTTCTTATTATAATTATATACACTAAAATGTGTTTTTTGCTCTATGTAGTAAAGCAGAACTGAAATACTCTCAATTATAATATCGTCCTTCACGGTTTAGTTGCAATACCTTGCTGGTCCAAGCACAAGTTCTGTGTTATGTTTGTATATATTATGTGTATGTATACATAAGTATATTGCGTCGCCTTATCGCCTTAACCATTGACGTTGCCACAGAGGTTTCTAAAAAAACACTTATATTTAATTATACCTATTAGGTTTTGAATTATGGCCTACGCACAGTTGCAATATTAATATTCAAAATATTGCTAAAAAAATGACATTAGCAGTAATATTCGTATCTTCCGGTTGAAATTTGTATTAAATATGCTAAGCTTTTTATGATATTAGTATTTGATGTGTTGAATTAGATACCTACTTTGTAATGATTTAATTTCAAAAGGAATGTAGATGGCTAGCCGCGAGCTTAGCGCCAACACAGCTGTCGAGTTCATTGCTATTTCGAATGCTCAATTAAAATAATAATTGTTGTACATAAAAAAACTTTGGCTCTTCTATTTTTAGATTGCGAGGAACTATTATTTTACATTCTTCAATGTTTTGCTACAAATACTCTTGAATGGTGTATGTAGCTCAGTAACATAATACGCTTTCGACAGTTAGTGCTTTAAGTTAGTTCATTAATCACTGAGGCATGTTAAAATACTCGTAAAAAATATGTTTACAGCCTCTTTCGAAATGGTGTATTAAGCATACAGTCCACTGATGCGTGTTATCATAGATATTCGCGCGTCGGTATTGACGCGGAGCGACGAGCGTTTGTCAACGCATGCTTCGATGCGTCGTTTTTGTGGCGCGTCCACGAATCTATGACGCTACGCCTCAGTGGGCAGCGGCACTTACGCGAAACTGTCTGCATATCATTACCTGTTTTATTTATTGTTAAAGTTTCTCTAAAATTGTTTGTACGACACGATATGTCAATATCGAGTTATTTAGTATCGTTCTGGTGACATCTTGGTCATGACTGTCCAAACTTTTTTGCGAAGGTGTTGCTGGTATTTGACTTTTTAGTGAATTTGTTTGTTTCTATTTTTTTCTTACTAAGTTCAAAATAGCATCTGATAAGGCCTATTGATCGTCATCGCATAGCACCAGTGTCAGGGACAATATTATCTTATTTACCCACCTCCAAATTCCTTACCAAGAACTTGTA
The DNA here is from genome assembly GCA_905163415.1 of Noctua fimbriata. Lineage (NCBI taxonomy): Eukaryota > Metazoa > Arthropoda > Insecta > Lepidoptera > Noctuidae > Noctua > Noctua fimbriata. The sequence continues at coordinate 19,885,701 of LR990925.1, read as the reverse complement.
GTCACGAGGACAAGAGGATATTTCGAAGCACACTGAAGGTTGTACGCAGGATATTTCCTTATAATTAGGTATAATGTAAGAAGGCGATCGATGGCGGCTCGTTAGTATGGCGGTCACGTCGCGCCGCGTAAGTAATCACAACTATATCTAGCTACCGGACTTTACACGGACACACACACACACACAGACGCAAACATGGCATGCTAGTACTAGTTGTAAGGGTGCATGGGGATTTACTAAGGTGAATTAAAAGACGCTAGAAATGTTATGACTATGAGAGCTGAGTCGTCAAGGTACGACAAAGATAAGCAATTACCGGGTTCGTTAAAATGGGTTGACTAAAGACTGCATACAATTGATGGATGTTAGTGAAAGCGCTAAAACCATAGCTAAGTTCTAGGCCGACTCAGTATTGATTTCCATCGTCATACTAAGAGTAAGGTCTAAGCGGTCGGCCAAATACTTCCCGACAGCCTTCAGTATCTACTCGACTAGACTACAACTGTCAAGTCATAAGCAGCACTAGGACTAATGGCTGATTTAACTCGCTACTTAACGAATGCAAATCAGTCTTTAGTGTGCAAATGTCTTTAACAAGCTTGTAATGGCGAAGCAGTATGACCTGCCATGGGGTTTTACCACGGTCATTTGAAGAGGGTGTTATGAGACCACATAAATGTCGCAAAGACTGTCAACTGGATGGACAAAAACTTTTCGGATTCTTCTGACTAGCTTACGTTAGTGCATATACATACATTTGACTGTTCCATTATGGTTATTTTTGAATATCACATTGCCTTGGCCCTATAGTGTTCTGTTGCTGTGCTCTTAGTTTAGTTAAACGCTCTCCACATTTTAAAGCTTAAACGAAAAGCCATATGCCCCAATTTTAAACTCTATAACCACGTCTGCAACGGCCAGCTAACTTACCTACTCCTTTAAAAGTATAATACAGATGTTTTAGAACACAATTACTTTCCTTCGTAACTCAACAATAATGTGGAATTAGCGACATAACTTGCACTGACAGTACGTAGGTAGGTAGGCACAGCAATCAGGATTACAATTAGCATAGTCGTGATGGAACGACGGATAAAACTAACAACATGTTTAGACGTATGAAGTTGCAGCTAAGGCTTTATGTTCGTTTGTTTGTTAGCTTGTTTGTAGGTACTATAGTTCAGTTAGACGGACCAAGAAGAGATCAAGAAGTTCCACTATTATCTTAAGTAGGTACCACTATGACACATGAAAATGCTTTTACTTTAAGAGTCACCGTGTCACTATTGAATCTGAACTCGATCAGCACATCTAAACCCCGTTCAAGAGCGATCGCTTTCAAGTCGGGGAAACAAATGCTGCGCAAAGAGTTGTTAATTACTAATTTGATAAATATTTTCTGGCAGAAAGTATTATATTGACATGGCTGATATTTGATTCTCCGACCTTACTCACTCAGTTTTATGCAACACAAAACTGTCGCATATTTTCTACTTCCAAAAAAACTTAGGTGAGTTTCTGTCACGTGTTGTAAGTGAAACAAACAATGCGTTACCCGGACGCGGCCTCTTGCGGACGTGTGCGTACGTGTGCGGTGACGCGCGTAGAAAGTTACGCACACATGTGTCACTGGAGCTATATGCAGGTACTACCATTGTGAGGTGTCTAGTTGTTCGTTAGTAGTTAGGGATTGAAAATCTATTGTTTGTTATGTATTGGATAATATCGATAAAAACATCAAGGTGGCGTCTGAAACGTTCAAAAAACCCAAATTGCCTCAATATATCCATCAAATCTTTGATACAGCTAATAAACGCTAATTAAAAGCCCAATAGAAAGCGATTTCTACACAGACGAAACTTGAAAACGTAAATAAACCACAAACTATCGAAAACGTTGCACCCATCGAAAAGTAAAATAAACTTGACGTTTTTACAACTACCGATACTCCAGTGATAGCTGTAAATGCGTTCAAAGACGTCACAATTGTGTATTGTCACCTACGAGCAGACCACCTGGCCGGCATCCCACATCCCACACGAGCACTCTCCTCAACTATTCCAACAATCAATTACTCCACAATACTGTATGTAAACTCCGCTAAAGATGCGCGCGACGGCCCAAAAACGTAAAAAAAAACAAACTGGAAACGTCAAAAAGCTCAACGCTCGTCGTCCGAGACAGAAAAGTAAACAAAACGCATCAATCAGAAGCATTCAGTGCAACAGAGGATGCGGGACACGGCGACGCGCGCAAAAACCACTGCTCCCAGGCAATAACTCAAAACTGCGAACATCCCGACTCGCTGACTCGCTCGGCCAGTAGGTAACTTACACTGTGCGTTTTTTAGACTCTTGTCACTCGTCAAACAGTCGTCGGGCTCATGATGGGCTGCCTTCGATGGACGCCTGCCAACCTCCCCCTGAAAGCAACAACGCCTTGAGCTCACCAACAAGCAATCTAAATTAAAATCTAAATCTCGGACAATTGAGTATCAATTTGATCGCAGCCGCGATGGCCTTGCGTCGTTGTTGTCAGCGCTGGATGGCAAGTGGTAGTGTTTTTTTGCCCTCGGCGACCTGGCGGGCTCGACGGAACTGACTGGCCCATTGTATGGTAATACCCGGCCGGATTTTGTTCGAGCGCAATTATATTATGAAGCTTAACCGCACGGCTAAAGTCAAAAGTCACCCGTGTGTCTTTTGTTGCGGTGAAACCGGGCGCGTGGCTGCGTCTGCGCAACGCACGCCCACGCCCCCTACGCCCCGCACGCCCCGCACGCCCCGCACGCCCCAGATGCCTTGCCCAGCGCTGGGCATAATTGATACAACTGACTATTTTCGAGAAAACAATTGTGCTAGAAAAGTCATCAAATTCCATTTCTTAGATTCTTTTTGCAGAAAACTTGTGCAAATCATGACGCTATCAAGAACATCAGGCCAGAAGCACACAAATTCCAGGCTTTTTGAAAGTTTTTGATATGATTATTCAGAGGAAGTTAAAGGAGCATGTTTGTCCGGTCCTTGCTCGGGAACAACCTAATTAACGAGGGACCAGTCATAAGCAGGACTGTAATGTGGTTGCGCTAGTTCCTGAACCGATCGGTATGCGCCGATCTGGAATATAACTGGATAAACATTATCATTATCGAGGATATTACTTGCGGTTGCAGGACCTACTGCTATGAGAATATTATGTTAATTAAATTATCAAGAAACTATATAGTTCGAATTTAGATAATGTTCACAATATCAAAATTTAACGTAATTAGAACTACAGAAGTTAATATTAACATGAACCGGTACAAACATAGTGCACTTCCTGACTCATAAAACCGATTTCCGAAACGTGAAACATCGATAATCGCTCTCGAATACACGAGTGATCGTTCATTAATATGTATTATGTTTATCTGTTTGCACAAATCTTGTCATAACGTCACCTCACTTTATTCTATCAATATTGAAATGCTAGCGATTCGGTGCGAATATATTATAATTGTTTATGTAAGTATTGGTGACCTCTGAGTGGTCTACACTGGATGCTCGTGAGTCGACCAACACTGAGGATGTCTGACACCCATGTTTGCGCAAGGCTCTATAAGTAGACGCGGAACACATTTTGGCAGATTATTATAAGCTTTATGCGTATTTGTTTTACGCAATTCGTTCCACAAAACTATTAAAATCTTGAGAATATTGATACGACACGTGTCTGGTTTCAACATGTTTGATGCCAATCGCGTTTACGATGATCGGCTCCGATGTTTTACTGCAAACTTAATGTCACCAATAAGATCACTGAGATAACTTTTAATACTTGTATGCAAGAGAGAAAATGGCAAGCAGTTTTTTTTCATGTTAACATGTAAGGGTAGATATACTCCTGTATAAGCAGACAAGTGGGTACACAGTGGTGATTATCATGTTCCAAGTTTTTAGCGAGTTTGTGTCGTGTAAAACAAATGTACGGTTGGTGCCCACGCGCCGGACTCGCTGCTATCCACAATATATGAACACCCAAAAAATTGTGTAGCAATCTGGATAAAACGCGCAGTTCAAAGCCGACCGCGGCCATAAGCTTCGATATTTATCGCCTTCGACGTACACCAGCACCGTAAAAAGGTTAGCTTGTGATTGAAAAACGAAATGTTCCCACACAAAAAAACGAACTGAGCGAGCGATCCAGTCCCGACTCCTCACTAACTATTCCGATCATCGATTTTGTGCGTTATTGAAAAATATCCAGCGATTCGACTCGGATTAGAGCCAGTTATTTGGCTACTGTTACTGTTGATTCTAACTTATTGATCGTTTGCCATGGATGTTACGGGACTAGTCCACGCTGATGACTCGACCGTTTCTAAATTTCGACGTCGTCGATATTAAGCGATAGAACCTTTAAATAGTCTTTGCGTAAACATGTTTGTTATTATATTCGAACTGTCTCCACGCAGGATTGATGTAGTGTTGGCTGCGTACATAACTTTGTCTCACGAGCACTCAAACCGATTTTAATCGATAATTTACGATATATTACAAATGTTCCCTTCACTTAAATACTGCTTTGAATACTCGAGCTCTTGTTGAGCTGTGATTTATAGATTTCTATCTGTTAACTTTAGGAAAGCTTAGTAATTGTTTCTGCCAGTAAATTGAACATAAATGGGCGAACATTGGCAGTAGTCACGCCTGTGATTAGATAGCTGTTCGTTGGTGTAACCTGTAGGTCAGAAACTAGGGAGCTTAATTTATGATTACAGTTACCAATGCGTAACTAGTAACTTACTAACTAATCATTTGTTTAGGTGCAAGAGATGTAAACGAAATCCTATCAAGGAATAGCAGAAGGGACAGTGAAGAATCTCGCAAGTTAACAGATTTCGACACTTCTGTAGACAGTCAGATAAAACCCTTGTGCACACTACAGTTGTAAGATGAAACAGCCAGTAGTTAGTTGCCTCTACGCATTAGTAATACACAATTTTTCACACCACTACCATTAAAATGTGTGTGACTCTCTTATACCTCTATCCCTATCCTCGGTTCAGCTTCTGCCACAATGTTTCATGTGTTGTAAGATCAGCTACAACAAATAAGACTTCTATTTTATGTCACCATTATCATAATTTTGCGATCACCAATTTGTTAGCCACACTTCACGGTCTATCTGTCGAATAAACCTTGCTATAGGGAAAACCCATGCTCAGCGGTAGATATGATGGGGTCGTTGAACTCAGTCAAAACTCTGAATCTGCTCTCTCCATCAGTTACAAGTCTTGTAACGTTGATTCTTGATCAAGGAAATTCCCACAATCGCACAAATCCATGCTTTAAAATAAGATGAAATATGTAAAACCCTAATATAAATATCTAAGTTGGATCAATTAAGTGTGGTCGGCGGTAAGACGAGCCGGCATCACGCTGCGCGGCTCTAGTACAATTTATGACGGAGATCGGGCACGCCGAATTAGCCGCGCGTCGCCGTCGTCCGCCGTCCAAGTCCCACATCAACAAAGATAACACAAGAAAGGAGTGACCAGAATGTACATTCAGTCAAGTAGCTTACACAGCCACTAGACTTATTTTACATTATAAATTGTAAAACCTTTTAAACATTGAATTGGTTTTCTGTACTAATGCACTAGGTCGTTTTTTTATTGGCCGAATAATCAGTTAATAAAGCAAATTCCCATTGACCGGCTTTAAGTGCACTATAAGGTGTTTCTCTTGAAATCGTCCCATGAAAGAAATGTGCCATACTGTGAGTCCATAATAAACAAATAGCGTAATAATAACAAATGTGAGGGATTGCTATGTTAGTATGGCGAGCTGTGCTATGTTTTCAGCTTACCTGCACGTTAGCTCTCCATTCCTACTTACTCCATGTTGGTGTCGGTCGCAGCGGCCCGTTGCGACACACGTATGTATGCCTTCAATTAACTATACTCGATAATTCAACTGTTATGTCATTCGATTTCGGGTTTATTTGAGTTTGCTGTGGAGAGGCTTTGAAATAGTATGTAGCTCTCCAGTAGATTGATCAAATAACGCACCGAAACCGCGCTTTTTCAAAGAAAGAAAGAGTGTGGTATCATAAACCTAAATAGGATTTGGTGTAGTGAATCTGTGCTGTGAATGTTTAATACTGATGTATTTTCCGTTGGTTCAGTCAGAGTGGTCATTCTCTAAAGTTCATGTTGCCTGATTGGTGGCAATAGATTCACGTAGGCCAATGTCACGCTTAGCTCGAACTCCTCCCAAGTTATACTTACACTAACAGTATCACGTTACGCAGAACAGTATTTGCAGAATTGTTACCCAGAACTTTCAGTTTCACATCTTTTAAACATCAGTTGGTAATGGAAGCAATTGCAAGTATAATGTGAATTGTGCGAAATATTTTTCCACACGCTTTGCTGGTAGGCACGTTAGAAAAACTGACTTTATCCCTTAATTGCTTTTGAATGAATAAATTTTCCTAGTCATCAGGCATCGGGTAAACGGTTGAACTTGTTTACCACCTTATAGAATACGATCCAGGAAGACTCAGCAAACACAATGCTTGTTGGAAGTCGTACGTCTTGCCCTTCGCACTGACCTCAGAGTCTCCTACTTAATTCACGAACCGATCGATTACAATTTCAAATGAACACTATTCACACGCTCGACAATGTACCCGATTTGGCGGACAACGGTCACTTTCGTCCAATATATAATTCTTTTTATAAATTCACCGCGTTACCCGTTACACGCGTGCGTTGTATCGATAAATTTCACATCACATCATCTGTAATTTGATAACCCTAGTGACCGGTGGTCACTATTTCCACCTGCGTACCGATTATGGTCACTCGATCCCTTATCCCTCTCTCGTCCGCGCTGTTACAATGAGCGCGAGGGGGACGAGGCGATTCTATCTAAAAGAAGGCGCTAAAGAATGAGAGGCCTGGTGAACGGTCAGCGATAGGGTTGCTCGTGTAATTCGATAGTTTGATAGGAGTTATGGTCTCGTCGTGATCGCTCAATTACCGACGTTTGTCGTCGGTCAGGAAGTAATAAATACATGTGAGACGGGGCCGCTCGCACTCGGAAAATTTATCCACCACGCTTTGACCACCATTCGATTTTGTAATAAATAACACATCGCTGGCTATTTCCTCCATGTATCTCCATACCGAACTTACGTGATAACCATGAAAAAAACATGAGCATATCAGGTGCCGTACATACAATGCAAGAAACAGCCAAGAAAAACGATTCACACGTAGGCACTATTTCAAGTATTGACAGTAGTCACATGATCCTCAAAACGTTTACATTCTTTTGTAAATTCAAAACGAAGCATTTTTGAGATCGTGACCCGCCATTTTGCTAACAATTTATCCTCATTAACATGTTGATCATACAAAGTTTTTCAATTCTCCAAAGCACTAAGTCGACAGCTTATCTGCAACTCAAAAACAATAGTTCCAAACTTTCATTTCCCACAATCAGTTTAGTTAACAGTAACTGTCGAAGAGCGGTGCGAGCAAACCTCCTCGAGTACGAGTATTCTGAGAACCAATACAGGCAGTAGGCGACAGTCAACACGCGGCTAATTAAACACGCTTTGTCTTACGTGGACTGACAACTGACAGAGTGAGAGACTAGCTAGGTGCAGATGACGCACTTCGAACTGGACACCTTGAAGATGCGTCTACTCTGACAGACGATAGTGTCTTTGGCCTGAGAAAACTAAAGAGTTTTCAATGAGGTCGTAATAGGGGTTGTTGCTGACAGGTCGTAGGCAGATCATCAAATTAAAGTATATTATATCAGAGCCAGGCGTGCTGCCCAGGTTGATGTATTATAAAGTTCCTCTCGATGTGTACACCTAAGTATATGTTAAACTGAAAACGAAAAGAGTAGGTGGCGAAACAAAACCATCCGGAGACATGGGATTTTCCATTTCTTATATCCACCTGTTTCACAAGGCAAGCTGTCGCCTGTTTAATGAAAGTACGAATATACCACTCGTGATCTACATTCATAATCTATGACAGGAACCACGGCAGCTCAAAGACAAAACAGTGTTTGGTGCGAACGGCGGCGCGGGCGCAGCGCGCAGCGGCTGACTGTTTGCAGTGACAACACCATATTCAAACACATTTATGTTCCTTATCTCTATAGGCTCAAAGGTGATTATCGTGTGTAATTTCGGGCCAGGCGGTATGACAGTACAGTGTTACCTGACGTAATATCGGTTCACTTGTAGGCAAACAAAGGAGGAACGCTAATCAACGCGGTAAACTGATGAATGACGAGCATTATGAAAGAATTATTGAATGATTTCGTGCACACAGGTCGACTGACAAATATTTAAGTTATGGCGAGTTACAGTAAGGAACATTAAGGAGCATGTCGTGCTGTTTTTGAAATACTTGATGTATCAGATGGTGACAACGGACTATCCAAAAGCATTGTCTTCAGTCTATGTTCCACATTTTAATACCGAAAACTTTCATCATGACTCCCTAAACACAAATCTGATAACAGAAAAGATCTCCGTTTTACCTTGATATACGCAGGGAAGCAATACGGTAAAGAAATTAATCAAATTGTACCTTTATGTAGAATCTGTGTTCTAAGTAAATTCGAACAAGTGCTATTCAAACTACTAATCAATTTTTTTGTTGTTATATTGTTAACATTAATTTGTTAAAGTGGTGGAGGTCAGGGCCAGGAGCGGTGACGTGTGGATTTCTGTTGTTTTGTTTGGGACGTACGCGCCTATCTGATCTGTTCTTACTTTCAATCATATTACCGCACGATTCGTGTGGACCTGTCTTACGTGGAAGTTCAAGAGGGCTATTTGATCTCTTCCCTGGGATTAAACTAAATGCCACAATATCCAAATGTTGGAACTGATGACGATGGGTGACAGTACTTTCTACCTTTGAAATTATTTTGATAAAGAGGAATTCTCTCAATTTTATTGCAAAGTCTAGTCGCTTCGGTCGTTATACTACAGTCAAAGTCTGTCACAAATAGTCACAATAATGATATTATTTTGTCATTCTAGATTAGACATTTTCACCAGGATATGCCATATCCACACTTTCCTCGTGGTGTAGAGATTAACTCATGAAATCGGATAAAGGGCGAGTAATAAGTGGTCGCGACGTTCCGCGATAAAGCGATATTTATACATGCGTTGTCGCACCGCGTACGCAGAGTCGCGTCGCACGGTCGCACCGAATTACGCGATATAAAACGTTTTATTTATTCAACGGTGACGCGATATTATCTGTCGAGAACTTCATCAGACTCGCCGAAAGAAAAGTGTGATTGTAGATAATGCGAATATAAATAAATAGAGTGTGATATATCGTTGGCGGCAACTATGTGTCTGTACTTTACTTAGGTTCGTCTGGTGAAGTGGGAACAACATTGGATGCCTCATGAGTTGTTCTTATCAAAATTCAAGCCTCCATTTGAGTCACCATATTTTACACATTGTAAAGTCATAACATGAGAACTGTCCTGGAAGGGCAACCAAATAGGAAAACGTATTTTATAATCTATGAACGTACTTTGATTCTTTTACCTCGGAGGGCCCTTAGTAAAAACCTAAGCAAACACCAAAAATAAGTATGATATCTGCCAAATGGAATGCTCTTTGAGTGGGTACACAGCAAAGAGCATTCCTCGTTATCTATTTGCCCCGACCTTGTGAAGCCACTACTAATATTTGCGTACGCACATCCGTGTGGCGCGCGCCATTACGCTCACAAACACGACAAGGTGCAATGAACTAACATCCGCCATATTACTGGATAATAACATCGGTGTGATGATGAGCAGGCTACTGTGAAAGCTGCCAGTCACCTGATCTACTAAACTGTTTGGTGGTGTCATTAGTGAAACTGACGGCAACAGACGACAGGTTTGTTGAAGCGGTTGCAAAGGTTCTCTGTATGCTTTGACAATTGCCACCATGGATCAAATCGTGACAAGTCTGGGCTCTTAGACTGAACGCCTGGTGGACTATGTAACAATCAGTTTATTTGGGTTCTTTTTTCAAAAATTGTTTATTTCATAAGATTACAATGATTAGTTTGTGATTGGAACCTTCTTTTAAGCAAACAATGCCTGTATTAGAAGACTCTTATTTACCATTATCTTTTTGATCTGACAGCTGGCTCGTTAGATTCTGCAGTTCGGAAGAGCGAGTAGTGCTAAGTGACCACCTCCCGAGAGTTCACATGACGGATTTATTAAACGGATCATCAAGTGAGAGGTCTAATCTTGAAGAAGTAGATCAGTTTAACAATATGATGTCAGTGTTCTGGTAAAGAAGCGATACGAATCGTAATATCAATAAGGAAATACCTTATTTTATATAACGATTAGTAGGTGAATATCAGAAATGATCTTTACCTATTCGTGGTATGGTGACACGTTTAAACTGTTACCAAATTGAGAATTTATTGCAAATGCGTATCTGAAATCCATATCTATTTTATTTTTATATCATTTTTATAGCTCAAAAGTCTAGTTCTTAGTTTAAGTTTTTAGAAAAATAACATTAATGACATATTATTAGCATTCACATTCCGACTATACATAAAAGTACGTTCGGAATGATGTCAAACTTTTCCAAAACTCAGAAACCAATATTAGAAATGCAAATTATAATAAAACGGTTAGTTATCGCGATGCAGTTCTAGAACTACAAACAAACAAAAAATATAACGTTGTTGCGTAAAATGCAAGTTTTTATACAAGTGTTAAATATTTATCACATGTGATTTATGTAGCATCAATACGTTTTTATGAAGAAATAAAATGTTTACCGATAGCATGTATTTATGTATGAGACTACGGAACTATTTAAATGATACTCTTTTATTGTTTCAAATGCTTGTTGTTTCTCGTGTATTTTTGTTTCTATATCTCTATTCTCTGTGATATCTTCGTATCAATCTGGTATCAGATTTTGATTGTTCGAGTTTGCTGTACCAGGAATTATTATAATGTTCTCAAATAGGGACATAAAAATGATAATGTTATGATGTGAATAATTTTGTTGATAACATCACTTTAGTGGTGTTTATTGGTTTCCTTGATATTCATTGATGGTCGAAACGCGAAACTTTTTTAGCAACTGATTATATTACGGTTAGTAAGGTTACTAAAACGTTTTTATTGTGTGAGACAATCTTATGAGAGTCATGAGACATCTCGACTAGTTTGTTTGCAAACATTGTATATATTTAGTATTTATGCAGGTATAAAGTGTAAACGGACCCTTCACGAAGCCGTCAACCAAGCATTCTGTACATCAAACTGAATAACTAACTCTACGCAACCATTTTGCTGGAAAATAACTATTTTTTTTGGGGTGCAAATTCACCGATAAAGGTGGTCTCAATGTAACGCACTCAAAACGTTGTACTGAGGGATGCATTGATTAGTGCAGTGGTCATCAATTTTTTTTTTCTCCGTAATAGAATAGAACCCTCTATCTCCCAGGTTTGGTCCAAAACAAAAGTTTGTTCGCAATGACGGGAGAACAAGTGCCTATCGGCTTCGTTGAGGGTCTTTGTACCCTCCTCTATATTTATGAAGCATTATTGTACATTGTTGAGCCAGTTTAAAACTTGTAGGATGTCTAAGCCTTAAAGCTCCATCGCATTCAGAGCTTTCAGGGCCTCTACTAGTAATTTCTGTTGCCGTTGCAGAAATGTTGGAGCATGTTTTAGACTGCTGAAAAGGTCTTCATTATTAATTGTATCTGCATTATTTCAATAATTTTTATCGATTTTTTTTTGATAATGGACACGGAACATAGTCAGCAAAGCCAGCACACTCTTGTGATATACTATCCTCTGGCAGTGACGTCATCAGATATCACGCAAAGGTTACGTAAAGTATCTTAGGGTTAGAGAGACATCGCCAAAAACCGGTAACATTAACCAATTAAATATTTACTATTAACGTCCAACGATTCCATTAGAGCGGCTATAAAATAAATCATTCGATAGTTAAAAATTGTTATAACCTCGTCCATGAGGCGGGGACATTAAATTTTACGATTTTGTCTCTGGTATTTTGGCAAATTAATGAGCGTTAGACAATCGATAACGTATAATTAATTAGCTATTTGGAGTATTAAATTCTGCTGAAATGATAGGGCGAGTGTGCGAGGTCGTATTGTTGGTGACGGTGCCAAGGTTTCAAGGGTCGGGGTCCAAAAAAAGGTAAACTGGCGACGATCGAGCAAACATGGCTTAACAATACAAAGTGCACACAAGCGATGTTTACGCTGCGTCCACGAGGTGCGCGGGCGCAGCTGGTAGCCGAGCAGTGAGCACTCGATACCACAGATTATGAAAATATTGAACAACGGCTACTGAGCTACCTCGCATGCTGTTTGCTGCATCCAGTCGAGATAGAACGTCGGCAAGGACGTCCCATTCGCTTTCACTAGGAGTCACAGGAACCTGATTATTAATCATACCTTCTGAATATTTTTGGGACAATTATTTCGCTCTCAAGTTGATTAAGTTTACTTTTAATGTTCCGTTTTCAAATTCACTTCCAAGCCAAGTGATTTTTAAAATCCCGCATTTCCCAATAATAGTATTAGTGTAGATTACAAACTCGTCAAACTTCATCGTAATATTAGCAATGTCAATATTTGAAACAGGCTGCATACTAATAGCGTTTCATTGAACAGTTAGGAGCTGAGTGGCTTTTATATCTGCTGTTCTGTCAAGTGTGTGGTCACTATCAAGCAGAATGTAGGTAAACAACTCTAGGCTATACATTAAGTTCACTACTTGAGTGCAGGCACTGTTATTTAAACTGGTTAAGATAAATAAATATTTCGGTGCACATTTCTGAAAGTAGTTTCATTGCTTTTGGTGTTATCTGCAGGTCGTTATAGACTTAGTTTACTATCGATTTAAATATAAATTTTGTCTGTGAAACGCATCCGTGTTCGCAATTTTGTATTTTTGCGGACATTGGAGTTTTGTGTTGTTTTAACGTAAGTGCTAATCTAATACCTTAAATTCTTTCGTAATAGTATTAATTCGTAATTCATTTTATTAGTTCTTTGATCGCTATTATCCAAGTATGTACATGAGTTGTGCGGTGACGGTCACGTCAGCGCCCGGCGTCTGACACGGGCCGGCTGTCCGGCCGTTCGCTTGTCCGGCAAGGCAAGGAGGGCCTCATGCACATATTTAAGACAAAATTATCAATAACCAGTTGATCTCTCCATGTTTGATCGTAAAACAATGACATAGTTGGATTTTACGATATTTTATATGTAGAACTCATTGACTTTCGTTTTATTGTTTTCACTGCTTCCATGTTAGACGTGATTTTCGGATTATTTCGAATAATAAAAGGTAAACTGATAGCCCATTCAAGCTCCCACTGTTTGTTTTTATGTGCACTTGAGTGTTTTAATCTTGAAATCGGTTTTGTGCTTTGATTTTTGTAATAAATGTTTGAAGGGTTTTTATGTATAGTTTTTGGAATGTCGTATCGATTTGCAAGTTAATAGTCCATGTGTAGGTAGTTGCAACGTGTGCCACGTGTTCGTGTACTTGCGTCAACTGTTCATGTATTAACATAACTTACATGGCGTCGTCACGTGTTGTATTATTTATTCCCGATGCTGGTTCATTACTGAGCAATGCGGTCTGCGGCGACTGCGGCCAGTTGACGCTAACACCACAACACCACGCTGACGAAACAGCCCACAGCCAGCTACAGGTTTGTGTTTTTTTCTCTCTACCTATACTATAGTAGTTCCATGCGATGTTTGCGTCACGGCTCTTGGCTAGAGTGAAGCCCGAACGGGTACGGCATATACCAGCGATGTGTAATTTGTTGCCGTTTACAAATTAGAAACTCGTGTGTAATTGATACTTTCGATTTGGGTCATAACCATTGGTGATTGGAAACCGAGGAAAGTAAATAAAAACTGTACTCGACAGCTCTCAGAACTAAGATACACTTTAATTGAAGAAATGATAAAAGTTTGAAACAATAATTAAGATAAAACTTGAAGAATTAAGATAAAAGTTTTCTCAAAATCACTAATATTTTACGCTGAAGACGATTATCTAGAAGTGACGCCACCAAAGAAGTGGAGATTACAAGAAAACTTACACCGTTACGCTGGAGATAGCCTGTCTATTGGACGGTGTCCATGTATAATATACACTTGAGAGATAACTCGAACACAGAAAGAGCTTTAAATACTAGTAGGTTCTCGGATAGGAAATTTCCATACATTCATAGAAAATACGAAGACGACCTCGACTGGTTATCCAAGTAATATTATATTTTGAAAAGTGGTACTAGTGGGAGTGCAGTGCTACAATAGTATAACATGTAGGTAATGTGCTAAAAGATATGTTCGAAAGCTTCTGTAGATATGAATTCAAAAGTTTTAAGTGGTTAGCGGTACTTTTCCGTGTTCATGTCACAGCTTCCCATCTGAGAGATCTTAACTAACATAATCAAGAAATTCTTTATAAAATTAACTCTCGATATTAAGATTGCAATTAACAACAGCTACATGTTAAAAAAATTAAGAGTCGTTAGCGCCGGTGAGCGGTGAGCGGTGACAAGGCCTGACAGGCAGTGGAACAGGGCTTTATCGCAGAGATATTAGCGATAGCGATCACTGATCGCTGGCTATGCAGCCCGAGTGCGCGGTGGTGGCAGCCCTGTCCGAGATTATCGCTGATCTGGATTAGAAGTGTCTCTAGCGAGTATTGTCTGAGATGCGGCTGCGCATGTTTTGAGACAGACATGTTAGGAGACATAGGGTTAGGCACGATTGAATTAGTATCAATTATGTCCCACATTTAAATGAATGATAAAACACAAATCGAGGACATTTTCGACAGGTTTAACATTTTGGAGTATTCATCAAAGAAATCAATGTGGATGTTTAAAAAGATTAACGTCAACAGTTTGTAATAATTGCCTTCATATTAACCTACCCATTCATTAAGAAGAATGTTTAATAGGATTGGCAAATAATTTCGACTAAAACCGGTGTAGATTGTGGTCGAAATTATTTACTTAAACCAAAGTTCTCACCACAAACTTGGAACACTTGAACAATTTTTCCATAAAAATTCCAGCCGAAGGTTAGTTAGCGCAGTTTCCTCGTGGTTTACAGCGCCATATTGTTTAATCATCGCGACGGTTTAATGCAGCCTATCCACTACTTCCACCGCCGTAATGGGCGCAATCCGACTGATTTATACGACCAGTGACGAATGCCTCTACACACAGTTTAGCATTTGTTATAATGTTGGTGAACGGGAGATTTCATGGCGCTCCGTCACGGTGCGGCTTTGGCCGGCTGTGGTTCGTACTCCCTTTGACTTCTGATAGATATGAGCAATGTCAAGTATTAGACAGGTAAACATACGTTACATTTAATATTGGGCATTTATAAGTAAAACGTTTAACAAAAGTTTAGCTAAATGACGTGATAGTCTGTGTTAAAATTCTTTGTCAAGACAATCGACCGAATGCAATCAGAATTTCAAAATACGTAGTAGGACGTCATCACATCACTGACGTACACCTTATGGAAATTGCATCGGTTGTTTGCATGTTAGAATAGATTAATTGAATAAACGTCGTTCTGGTAGTACAACAGAACAGTTCCTACACGAGCTATAGCTTTGTGTGATCACTGTAGGAGTTAAGTACTAAACGCAGACTATGTTCTTGTAGCATACCTCCGTACGCAACTAGTTTAGTTTCAGGCACCCTGTACATTTTACAAAGAGATCAAAGTGAACTTGCTTCTTAGAATCAATTATGATGAGACCTTATCGTTAAACAAATACCGTTTCAAGAGCAATTAACAGTACCGCGAAAAGCACATCACCGTTTAACATGTTCGGTGTGCCCTTTGAAGTGTCATCCAAAATCTTGCCAAGTGGAGTGAAATCCGTCGGCTGCACAGTGCCCGCTTGTGCCTGCACCGTGCCCATGCCATGCCCGTCGCCGTGCCCGCTCTGTGCCCGCGCCAGCCCGGGGTCGGCGGCCTGCGCCCGCGCACCCAAACCAGCGCGCGTGTTTACACACAGATTTGAGCCGTTAATTACGATTTCGCTTGTCACGCCTTCTGCCTTGCTTAATGTTCGGATTAACTTTATTATTAAAATAAAACTCACCGAGCCTCTAGGCGCGGGACTCCTACTTTCTTTTGGATTCCTTATTAGATACTTTTATGATCACTCTAACTAGAGAGAGCCGGTCAGCTGATCGACGATAATTGCACATTCAATCAATTTCAATCAAAGTAGGTGTTACCTATTAGACTAGTCGTAAAATAACGTTAACTCGCAGCAACCAGAATACTAGTTGTAAAAATATAGAATAAATAAAAGTCGAACAATATTTATAGTAGGCAAACATTACGAACGAGTCCATCGACTATAAATTATGATGAAGGAAGCAGGTGCTTTACAAACAAGTTGTTAAAACTGCTTCAACATTTTAGACACCTATTTGTGTGGAACATAATTGTTTTGTGGATATTTTAATCATTACAAATTAATAATATTACGAACAGAATTATTATTTCCTCTCGATATCGTGAGCTGAAGCTAACTCACACGGACCTCTGTGGGATTTAGTGGTACGGCTACCACCGCATTCCATCAAACTAATTTCAAACAGACAATTACCAAAACCGCTGGTGGTGATGATTTAATGTTATTAGTATTCTCCATGTAGGTGATAATGTTCTAAGAAATACATTTGAATCCAAATGTTACAAAGCAAATGGTGTGCGGCGCATTTATGACGCGTATGAGCTGCTCAACGTGTGCCTGCGACGCGGTCGCCCACACGAGCCCGACTTGCCAATAGAACTCCCATAGATACGATCACATGCTGTTTCAAAATACGAAATAACTGTAATGGTATTCCATTGAACTCAAACCTTGTAACGCATTCTTATGTTCTTTCTTACATGTCTATAGGTTTTTCGAATCTTCAATCTCGATGTAAGTGTCTTTTGATTTTATGTTTTTGTGTGTCCAAAGTTAGATACAATGTTTAGGGAGCAATGTTTCATTACAACCGCTCTAAGTAAGCTTCGTTTCAATAATTTTCTTGGATACCACAGGCACTGTGTGAGCGAACAAACCAGTGTAGATAGAATGAAAATTGAATGCAATCCAAACTTCTATACCTACATAGAATCGGTGACCGCGATATATCTGCACAGTAGCACATGTGAGTCGGCATAAATCTTAGCAAGCGATCTTACGCGTACAGTAGCCCTACTCGTGAGGAAAAGTAATGAATACCGCATCGATATAGCAGCAATACCGCGTGCCGCCGTACCGCTGTGCCGCCGCGGGCTATATTAATTAGAAGCAACATGCAAGCGGCATCGCATCACATGCGTCATAACGCGCTGCGCTGAAAATGTGCTGACCAGAGCGATTGATGACCACCGCGCCCTGGAATCAATGCTACTCTTTATAACCGAGAGCAAATGTGCTGAGAAAGAGTTGCAGCAGGTAACGATATTCGCGGTTCGTACTGGTTGCAAGCAACTTTAGAAATCAAGCTTTAATGTCAGACTGGGGGCTGAGTTTAGGTTATAAGTTTTATAACTCTTAAAAGTATCACGAGTATATACAATTAGCATTTATGAAGACGCAAATGCAGTCATAAAGTTTCGGCTCGAAGTCTTAATTAGGAACCTCTTTTTGGCAGCAACCATTATACCTGCTATTATCTTGAAAAGATCTCTACGAAAAATCTAGCGTATAGCACCCGTGACGCGTAGCACCTATGTGCGTCAGAACGCTACCACATCACATTAGCGCGCCAATTAGACAATAATCGCGTCAATCGTCGAGTCGGAGAGAAACCGCCATTCAGTACGCCATACAGTAAATCTAAGCTTGTTACTCGGTCAGAATTAATTGACCGTCGCTTCCCAGCACCGGCAATAAACTCTCCAAACCGTATCGAGTCTCCAAAACGTACTGCCTATCTAAAAACACACACAGCACTGTGGCCAACTGTGTAACCTGTGCCCACTGCACCTGCTAACATACCTACACAGTGTTACCAAATAATGTAGTTGGAAAACACCCAAACAACTTTTGACTTTGAGAAATTAATTGGCGTAACGGCTATGTTTTTAATTACCCGAGTTTCAAGCAAATGTACACTTGAACCGGTGCGCGGTGCGCGGTAAATGTTACAAGTCTGTCGGGTCTACGTGCGCGTATCTTCATATAAAAAAAATCGGCCATCAACATTATGGAAAAATTGGAAGACAGAAAGGCTAATGCCAATGGTTTAAAAAGATTTTTCTCAACAAGGTTGGATTTTGGCCGTTAGAAATGGGAGTCCACAATAAAACGGCTGCTACACTACTCTATCATCATCAAATATCAGAGCTTTTCGTTATTAACATCAAATACACAGATTGTGAAATGTGAAATGGCGTGCGATTGAGGAGGCCTATGTCCAGCAGTGGACTGCTATAGGCTGATGATGATGATGATGACACAGATAGTGATGGAGAAGGTGGTGGTAGTGGTGATGGTGTATAGATCTGTTAATCCAGTCGTCATCATTCACTTTCCGCCCGATGTAGATCAGTACATAATGACGTCGCATTCCATCACTACTTGTCGAGTGCTACTCCGGGACACTTTCAATGGAGGCAGTTTGACACGAGCCGTCAGGAATGCTTGCTGCAGTCACTTATCTTTGCACACCTAAGAGGACTCTGAATTAGTGAAATGCTGTTGATGCAAATCGACTCATAAAGGGATGACTAATAATGTCTGAAATCAGTTTCGAATTGGCTGATGTTTATGATGATGGTGTTTGCAATTGCAACATGATTGATGCAAGACAGCGCGAACTAAGAAAAAGCACATCTTTAATGAATAGATAACAATGTGTAAATGTGTTAAACTGCCTCTTCGAATGGCAATATAATTTAAACTTCAGAAGAATGGAAACTTTCACAATATCTAACCTTAATAGTATTTTTTAAACCAAGTAATCTACAAGTGAGGTAAGCTAGTAACTATCTCCGTAACTAAATAGGGGAAATCACAAATGGTGGTCGCTGATAATCTGGATCTCACAACCAGTCCAGTGCCATTATTACATCAACGAGTCGAGGTCGTCCAGCATTGCGATACTTACGTGCGGTGCGAGGTTTCAACAGTTAGAGAAATATCTACATTTGTTTTAGGAAATATAGAATATGAAGAATCCAAAAAAGACAAAGATTGGAAGCTGATTGGTTGCTAGGATAAGCTCTGACCAGAGAGCCTAGATTAGCGGCTTACAATGGTTTCAAAAGAATTGACATAAGTTAGTAAAACTTATTAGCCAGAGCCTTTTTTTTACATTTTCCATTATAGTAATCACTAAATAAGTTGCTGGGCGTGAACTTGCTGACATTCGTTAGCAAGTTTGTTTTATCGTTCTCAGAAACAAATATTTAGTTATTTTGATTTTATATTTAGTAACAAAATGTCAAGGATCTTCTTATCAATTTACAAGTATAAAACAAACACATAAGGTAATAAAATATTTTAAATATCTCGGCCAATTCTAATGCCGAATTAGATATACAGAATCGAA
Organism: Noctua fimbriata; assembly: GCA_905163415.1. Lineage (NCBI taxonomy): Eukaryota > Metazoa > Arthropoda > Insecta > Lepidoptera > Noctuidae > Noctua > Noctua fimbriata. The sequence goes on along the minus strand of LR990925.1, from coordinate 19,866,034 downwards.
CACACATGCTTACGCACACTTCTATTGGATGGACAACAGTGTCACATAATAAACAATACAGAAGGTCCACTATCGGTAGATATCTTATCGGTCTCTATCGTTCACTCACAGGGGTTATGAAAACGAGTTTAGATCTTTGCTCGTTTATTGACACCTGAGGTTAAATCTTAAAATACGCAAATGAGGTCAGTTTCATTACTTGGAAAAAACACCTAATACAATGTTCAATAAGATCGTAACAGATTTGGTAAGTTAATAAGCCGAGGAACGTATAAGGAAGGAAAGGAGAAACGAGGAATGAACAAGACCTCTGAAACAACAGAATTCCCACTCTTCCTTTGAATCTTTTCGGCCTGTTTTCTGACATGCGTGAGCTCAATGTCGCAGTCTACCCGAAGTGGATCTTTTGTTGTAACCACGCACATAGGTTGTTCCGCGGTTGGCACGCGTTCAAGGAGATCGTCTGCCACACCCACGAGGAAGGAGCAGCAGTAGCGGCAGTCACGTGCGCTAATGATGGCGACAAATTACGAACCTGTTCGCGAGCACACGGCACCATATATCAAGCGTAAAGTGATCGGCTCGCAATTTTGTGTGGTCAGATTGCCCATTACAACATAACTCGTACATATCGAATGACCAAGAGATTTCGTCTAGCTCATTAGTTTCTTCATAAGCCACTGTTGTCTATGATTCTGGTTGGTCACTTATTACTGCTTAGGATTTGTGGATCCGTTTATCTATATATTTCTTCAATGCTTCTGAAAAATCGGAGACGGTCTAGTCTTAGATGCAGGTACTAGCTACAACAGCTTGTGTAGCAGAGTTGTGCATTAAGCTGCCTGATAGAATGGCATTGCCCATTGGCAAAAATGATGTACTACACTACTTATGCACTATTTAAGATCCTTGGGGGATGAACTTTCACAAATCCTTTCTTATTACTCCCCTTTGTTACAGAAGGAACTTTGTGCCAGCTTCTAGACCAAACGGTACAAAAATCAAGATTTTATTAAGTACCAACAAAAAAATTCGTTCTTGAGACAGTCTTACCGAAACTCATAATATCATAGATTTATGATTTCTACGATGACGTTGACGCGAAAATTAATAATGTATTTTGAGTTGCGCAAGAGTTACGCATGGCCAGCGCCACCTAAACCTTTAAATACGAGTGATTTATGAGAAGCTTTTAAAGTGTCAGTTTAGATGTGATCACAGAAATATTTCCTAACGTAGTTCATTAAAGGAAGATTTATTTAATTAGGCGATTAAAATTAATGGCATTGTTTTTGTCATTGAAGTTAAGTCTTGAAGCAAATAGGGTGTCCATTGCGTAGTGTATCTTACAATACCTTAACTCTCTTTGCGTAATTTCTTTGATAATAGAACTTTACATTAAAATTCAGTCATAAATCTCAATTTGATTCGAACAGTAAATAAGAACGATCGTAAAACTATTAAATGTATTACTTAGCGTTTAAAATTGATTCATTGTTTTAATATGATAATACGCGCTGGACAATGATTTCATCATTTGAATATAAAGATCGTCAATCATCATTCGTAATCAATCCACTAAAACATATGAGTGTTTAACATATTGTATCGCTCCCGCCACAGCACACACGAGCACACGAGCACACGAGCACGCACCGGTTGCGACCAGCGATTACCGCGTAACCGCTCCACAACAAAAAATAATAACGCGTAGCAACAAAAACACGAATTAAAATCCTTTTAGAATAAATCTTCCGTTATTCATAACAAATAAGATAATAAAACACCTTGTTTTTTTTGACATCATAAAATGATTCACTGTTTTAAAATGGTAATAAGTGGGTTATTTGAATATTGAGAGTGTCACTGGGCGTCTGGGCACCACGTCGGCTGCGCACGCGCCGGTTGTTCCTTTCCGGGTGTGCGTCTGTCTGTATGTATATTTTTTGTCGGTGCACACAAGTCGGTGAGTACGAATTAAGTATTGTAATGTATGCAAATTTTTTTTAGATCTTCTCGAGGTTTTTGCTCTCCACTTAATACTAGGGCAACAGAACTTTACGAATTGCACTCGTATTAACATAATTGAGAAAAAGTTAAATAATATTCATGACATGTTAATTTGTCGGTTTATAAGTGTTAAAGGCGTATAATTGAATGTTGTCGGCCCCCGCCCACGCCCGCGACTCATTGCTTTGTGCTTCACGTTTTTACGATTTGTGTGAATGTTTACATTTGGTGTTGGATTAGTTAGCGCTCCTGCGGCGACTGTAGTCTGCTGTCACCGGTGCTGTGACGACAGACTGCCGAGTACGCTTGTTTGCGATCCGCAGTGTCAAGTTCTGTGACATGTCGACAACGTTGTCACACCTATGCTATAATTTCTTATTACACACCTTGTATTTTTTGTGAATCTGTTGCAGACAGTCATAACTCATAATCAGTCCAAAGTATAACATCGTTTCCTCTATAAGGTAAATTATGAAACAAATGGCAGTAGGTACACCTCATGGGCCGCAGTATCTTTATGAAATCTCAACGCGAAGGTCGCCGATGCCTACGAAATGATTAGTCCACATACCGAGAGGTAGGTGGCACCGTGGCACCGTGGCACGGCCGTTAGCCATTCCATAAAAATAAAATGTAGAAACATATGGTGCCATTCCACTTAATGGCGATTCTGAACAGTGAGTTCACAATTCTACTATTTATAATATTAATAATGTGTTTAAATCAGGCTCAGGGGATACTTGACCGAAAACGACTAGTTTAATTTATTGATATTACTTTTACGGCATGCGTGAATATTTTTTGTACGGAATTGTAAGTTTATAGGCACGATTATGTCTCAGATCATAACGAGCAGATACGGCCGGGTCCGGGTGTCGCGGATGCTGGACTTTGATTTGATTATTCAAAGCGCGGGTCGCGAGGTGTCCGCACGAACCTGTGATCGATACAAATATTTATTATCTAGACTTAATCGAACTGCCACCGCTACCATAGACAACACAAAATATTTTACAAAAGCGAAAATTGAATTCGACCTTACCTTCTACCGCTTTCTTTTTCCTTCTTTCACGTGAGATTTTGGTATCTTTTGAAGTACCAAAAAACATAAACCCAATTTTTTTCCCCGTTATGGGCACACTGGATTCCTGCCTACCTTGCTTCAAAAATCACCTATCTTTCATGATATATTCGATAGCAAGTCACCTCGTTCCAGCAATCTTCGTCTCGCACCCATGGTAGGGCCGCTGGTCCGCTCCGGGCCTATGCTAATATGCTCGCAGCATGCTCCCGCGTTACGTGCCGTAATGGAACCACTTCTAACAATTTCCACTCGCTCTTGGTTCCAGACCATTTTATTTATATCGCTTGTAAAGGACAAGTTCTGATTGACTATGAGACGGTTTTGTTGAGGAATACAGTATTATGCGGTTTAATGACGATTTGTTTGGGGTTTATTTTGTGAGCTATGAGCGTAGTGAATTTTGGGACCATATATATTATGAAAGATGTCCCTATTTTCTACAGTTTGCTTGGTTCGATGCAAAATGACAAACAATTTTGATAACTATGCGTCAACATGTCCATTCATTACCACCTTCAATTTGCAAGTCACCATCCGTTATTGGTAAATGTTCATTAAACGCCAGTTATTAAAGTCCCATGTAATAGGCGGTGAGCGTATTGCCATCAACCGGGCACAAACCCAGACAGACTCCGTGGCTGCTGGGGAGAATTCAGCAATACGTAGCATCGGCATCAATTAGCTTACGATTATAATTAATAAGTCGAATAGTCAATGAATGGCATTTTTAACCCAAAGAGTTGTTACAAGTTTTTATCCGTAAGCCCGTAGCCGTAGCAAGCTCGTAGCGTTCGTAGACTACGGGAGGCTACGAGACATCCCACGTCCCATATCCCTTACAAAAGAACAGAGACAACAATAGACTTACCTTTCTAATGCACTTATAATGCATATTGTTGGCTTACTAAAACATTTTGTTTTTGTATCTGTTACGGAATCAAACCCCAGATTTTTTGCGATGTCAATGACGAATGTTATACCCTGAAATTACGTATAACCGGTTTTAATAATGTTGTTGCTAATCAGTTTTATGAGCAGACCTACCTTAATAATATTAGTTTTGAAATCATTTAATTTTACTTTAGTTGATAGTCCTGCCCCGAACAGACAGACATTGATTTTAATTATATCATGAGTGATGCTTTAGCAATTATAATAATTCGGTTAATAACTCAACGTTGTCATTGTGGTGAGGTGAGCGAGAAGCGATGCGAAGCGTTCTGGTGTTGGACCCGGCGCGCGGGTGTCGCGGGTGTCGCGGGTGTCGCGGTGCTCGTGGTACGAGGGACCTTGTTATTTGTATAGGTACAGTTATGCGTAGTCGTCGCAGAAAAAACTTTAATAAAATCCAGTAAAGTATCAGTTATCTAAGACGCAATTACTGCGCTTAATAACAGCGGTGTGCGCATGCGCGGCGAGCGGAGCCCAGGGGCCGCGGGTCGTCCGCTGACATCCGTTTTATTTAGCTGCGCGGGCGCCGCCGCGGGGGTCCCTAAACGTCGGACCGGCTTATATAATAATTGTTCGCCGTTTTCATTTAACAACGTTTTTTTCGTCTCGTCCGCCATTAACACGCGGCGCGTCTCGGTCGGCGGCGCGGGCGCACCTCCGGGCGAAATAATTTATTGCCGATTTGAAGGAAAATTGGTATTTTGTTGTAAAATATAATATGCCGTCGCGATGCGGCGTTTAATTCGCATCGTTGCGAATATCGGCTTCGATTCGGTCGATACCATTTATAGACGTGTATGCGGCTTGTTTACGAGTGTGCGCACTACTTATGAGTAAAGTTAATCGCAGCGGACTCTTTCGATAGGACGCTTGAGAATTAAAAGTAATTATAAGAGGTCTTATCGGCGGCGAGTTATAATATACGCATATGTAATGGAGGCTCGTTAGCGGAGCGCGGAGCCGCGGCGAGCACTGCGACGCAGACCAGATAATAGAAATGTTGAAAATAAAAACTAGTATTTATGTGTGCGGGTTCTCTCGCAGCCATGAGTTCACGCCAAGTTATTATTTTGAAGAGCAGCCAACGTAAACGGGCGTTGCCGCGTTGGCTTGCGGCCACCGCCATATGTGGCCGTAAAAAATACCGATAGGTTTAATAAAAAACAAGTAATTACACATCTTCATTTGACCGTGATGCGGTGAGTGTTTTTGTAGCGGTTCCGGACCGGCGGGTGCGCTACAGCGGGCTGGGAAATGCTGCGAAAATATTGAACGCCTTATATAATTATACAGCACCCTCGGCAAGCCGTATATGGGCGCCGAGCGCTGGGAGCCGCCCGCGCACGGTCAAGGACCTGCTCGCTCACACCTTGCCTTAAGCGCTAATTCTAACAAAATTCAAGACATTGTATTAATTACATTCCTGCAGAAACCGGCTGTGTCGTACAATGCTATTACCTCTGTTGCCTCGTCTCAACGCAGAACAGAAATGCTTAAAAGCTTCACAATGACTCCTACCTCCCTGCCAGAAGTAGAACCTACTCGAAAATATTTTTACATTTTGTTTTTGAAAAATCTTCGACATAGTCCTAAATTTCATTCGTTCTCTGATCTGATTATTTTACTGGAGAAAGGCAGGAAACTTCACAGACCCCATGTAACCGACTACAAAGTAATGTGTCTACAGTATTAGCAGCCCCCTGTATAAGTGTGGATCAGCTGAGCGCTCCACGCTGTACCCACGCCGCGGCGCGAGATTCTGCACACACTCGATAAATGAATATCGATCGATTCAGTGTAATTGCGAGCACAAAAACGATGTCGACTGTACATCGTACGATCCAGGTAGAAGCTGATAGCGATTCTCTGAGAAAATAATCCTAAAATGTCCTCTCACATGGAGATAATAATATAGATAATTATGTTTGACCCGATGCTGCTAAAAGTCTGAATTTGGCAGTCTCATCATTATGCCTAGCCTTTTCCCAGCTATCTTGGCGTCGGCTTCCAGTCAAACATGATGCAGCTTAATCGGGTTTTTTCAGAGTGATAATAATAAGCAGGGAAGGTAGGTATGATTGCTTTGTCGCCTCACTTTCGCATAAATAAAAAATAATAATAAAAAAACACGCCTGCCATATCAAAAAGTGAATTACAAAAGTGAATTTTTACATGTTTTTGTTGATGATGATAGTATGAAAAAATCAAAATATTTGGTTTGTTTCATGAACCATGGCTCCCCCTTTATATTTTTTAAAATGTTCTAGCTTATGTTACCCAGAATAACCCAACGCTTCTAACGATACCACATACATTGAAATCGGTTAAGCCGTTTAGAAGTTATGGCGGAATAAAGAAACTCACAAACATACATACATACCATTCACCCTGAAAACATAAAACTCCCTTTTTTGGCAGTCGTGTAAAAACAATAATCATTCATGATTCGAAGTTAGTTACGTGGAGAAATAAAAGATATTTTCTCTATTTGGCGCAGTACTCGAACCTGTTCTAAAAGATATATTTGAGCTACATTTTTTGTGTTAATCTTTTTAATACGATAGCAATGTCACGGTGGTGTAGGCACAGGTTGAAAGCACTCACTAAATTGTTTCTAAACTCGTGTGGGAGGATAGATAACTGTAGAAATGAACATTATACTTGAGTTTATTCGTGTTTGTAACAGGTGCTGTATGTAGCGGTAGTTACTAAATTAAAATTTAATGGTTCAGATATCTCTCTGCCTAGTCAAAGTGACATGTTACTATTAATATGAGTGAACATAAAGAAAACACTCACATCTATAGGTTAACGCGAAATGCATGTACCTAGTCGAGTAATTAAGTAAATGTGCCTTAGACTCTTGTCTAGTTCCACGCACGAGTAATGATTCATTTAACGATTTTATTGATTGCTCTACCTCACTTATTTCCGTATCCGGTGCAAACGCTACTCATAACCTCTGAACTACCTCCCTACCTACTCATAGTTAGTCTATTCCTTTCTGTTTCTGTGAATCCAAAATCAGTCCTAAGTCTGAAAAAATAGAGTCGACGCCTGTGTCCCAACAGTGGGAACTTTAGAGGATTTTATGCAGAAGAGATTCGCTGCCCACGCCGCCCGCTACCGCTCCATCCTCGCGCCCGATACTTACGCATATCGACGCACGCATTACCCGATTTCGTTACAATTATTCGCTGCACCGCTAACAAAAAGCGCAAGCTATGACGTACTCATATAAATTATCTAACACGCGATCCCATCTATGAATATTGAAAAATCGGTAATGAAGGGGCGTAATTTCGCCGTTTGTTTCTGATCGTATTTAAATTGTTTCGTCTGTACATAATTTGTGTGGGCAAATGGATTTTAATATTACCTACTTGCTTTTTGCCAAATAGTGTTCCGCCAATAAGAAATCGTCAGTAACATTTTGTGTATTTGTTCCTAGTTTGGTGGTCGGTAAAGCCTAGGCGAACTCTCTTCAGCAGCGCCTCACCACGCCTGCTTTCTCCGAAGGGTTAGGCAGAGGTAACTTATTAGTAATTTAATTAAACCAGATCAAGAAGAATTCTTTATAATCTGCTAATTTTGTTTTGTTAAATCACGTATTCTGTCAATATTTAATTTTACGTACAAAATACAAATGTAGTTTCATTATGTAAAAAAATAAATTAGTGTGCCGAATATCGCTAATTAAGTAGCTAAGATCATTGAAATTAACATAATAGCGGCTGATGTTTTATTGCCGGCAATATAAAGTAGATCTAGCGTTAGAACCAGCTTGATTTCGTTTTAGAAATTATTTCTACTTTCAAGATAAAAATCTGTGGGGGAGACATTTTTATCAGGCAACTCTCTCTTTTCATAGTTTTTAGTGATTGAAGAATGCGGAATCGCTTATTAAATTATTCAGTTTTGTCTCAGTTTTTCGAAAATGTAATAATTTAAACTGGTCTAGGAGAGAGTTTTTGTTTTCGGTTATTAGGAATGACTATGGCGGATTTTGGGACATTCAGAGTGTCTTGTTTACAAGCAAATTATTAGGTTAGCGTTCCATAAAGTTTTACTGTGAACTATAAACGAGAAGATGAATGAACGATAGAACAAAACGTGAAACGCTTGATAGACGCTGGGCGTTTTAAGCACTATTTTATCATGTTCCCACCAAAACATTCACTTTTATCTCATCGGAATACCTTCAAAGAAGTGCATTGAATTCAACAAAACGTTACTTTAGTCCACTGCTCTCGGCCCACGGCAACATAAATTTCCTTTACTCATTGGCCTTCTATGAGCGCTACGGGTAGACGGGTCAGTTTCACAATTTTTCTAACTGTAGCTCGTAGGTAGCTATTGAACGCTGGCAATAAACACGGTGTATCGCAAGTGATCCTACACACTATTGGTCAGCGGTCAGTGCAGACGGGCGGCTAGCACGCGGTCCGTGCGCGGCAGTAAGGCTAAGCGTATATTGAGACGCAGGTGATGCAGCACAGTACAGTACAGATTTATGTAGGGCAGGCGATGCAGACATCGGCCGCGAGCGCATGCTGCAACGCAGCTCAAATAAACATTCGCGTTCTAACTAGTACAAATGAAAGAATACATGTGTTCCAGTTGACGAGCAAAAAGAGTTCAGAGTCAGATTCCGATTATGAAACTAACGAGTTGTTGCTACTTTACAGTTTGTTAAAGCGTAAAAAAAACTATTTGGCAACGCCCATAATAACTCTTTTTATGACTTTTTTGAAGTCCGGATGACTAGTATCATACAAACAAGGTTCGCAACGCACTAATTCAATAAAATGTTCTGTCATTGCACCAAAACGGTAAAAAACACGTGTCGACACATACATCCGTCGCGCAGAAATCTGTGCCGGCACTGCAACGAGGCGCAGAGGACGACAGACGCATGTCTGTGTCGCATGTGCCTGCGCCGCAGCGTATGCAGCTCTTAGTACGTTCATGCTTTACAAAATCTGCTCTGCCCTGCGCGTCGTGGACTTGCGTCGCCTGCGACTCAGCATACGCTTAACCTTAACATGGTGCGTATCGCAAAGAACCGCAGTGCTGCATATAGATTGCACAGGTTGAGTGGTGTCTGTGCAGACTGGCGATGGCAGGACAAATGCAGCGGTTTTTATGACGTTCTGTGTTTGAATCATCACATAAAATAATGCATGTTGCATCGAAGTAAATTATCTATTTCTCTTGACACCAGGTGATAGGGTTACAAGATATTTCCTGATAGTGCTAAATGGTTGATGGCTGAAGACCGATGGATATTGGTACAATCCAGAAGAATAAATATAAATTTGAAAATTTCTAGATGTCTACTGGATACTCTATGATTTAAATTCTAGGCTAAATGTCGAGCACCTACGAGGATTATAAAGACTGCTTACGCATTTCTTATATTCTTAATGTATCCAAAGTCCCAAACCTACGATAACAAGTTGCTCTTTTATCATTACAGACCCCTGTAGTCCTGTCTACTGGCGTTCCATCCGCCCGTCTGTGCGCACAGAACAACATTAGTGGTGGCGAATACCGCCGCCACATCGTCTCGTAAACATGTCAAATTTATGAAGAGAAAACGCCCGCGTGCTCCGGCCCGGACTGGCCCGGACTGGCCCGGACTGGCCCGGACATAATTACCGCGCTGTATCGCGACACCAATGAAAACCACATCTTTATGTACCCGTTACGCAGATAAACCTAAAATGTTGATGGCTGTACGCCGCCACGACTATTGCCTACGAGATAAAAAATATATTTAAAAAAAAAACTAGCCGACCGTGGCTGAACGCTCCTCGCTTGTTTTTAATGACACCGCCTCAATGACATTTCACATATTTTTCCAAAAGAATCGTCTGATACAAATTAATAGCTCGTAATTTGCGATGAGATGTGAATTGTGATGAGGACAGCAAAGATTACATTACCTGTGGGCCGCACAAATTAAGATGGCTATAGTTATGGAAATGTGAGACCTCCAGTGAACAATACCACCAGACCAGCCGTTATGATGAACTGCGCTTGAAGGCAAATGTACAAACACGTTGGTCAGCGGGCTGCCATTGTCACCTCAAAGAAAATGTTGCTGATCTAACTGTTCCTCTTTGAAAGGATTTCGACGGAAAACCGCGGTGTGTGTGTAAGGTGTGTTACAGTAAGGCTTTCATTCAGGTCTGCGGTGTGAATGGGCCTGAACCATACCGCCTAATGTGTTACCAGTATGACAATACACGTAGGCTGCTAATTTATGTAACGCTCGTCGATAATGAGGTTATGCGTTTTGTCATTGCTCCTCCTAACTATTATTTTCCCACGTGTAAACACTAGGTGTTGATGGTAACCCGACGCAAACATTGAGGCCACGTTTGGCGAAAGAAATGCGGTGACTCGAACATGAAGTCAATATATTTGTGGCAACCTTTGTTTGTTCATAGTTTACACGATTCCTACGATCAGTTTATGACACGTTTGTATATTAAATACTTACAAGAATAAAACCAGTATACTGACTAGATATTCAGAAAAATAAAAAATATTAGTAAGTAGGAAAATATGAAGTTATTTGATGCATCTTAATCTTTCGAAACAATACATCAGAATCCATCAATTCTTGTATCACCGCACACAGTACCTATCAACTGTGTTATCAGTGTTTTTGCGCGTCGCGGCGGCGAGTTCGCGGGCTCAGAGGGGGAGGGGAGCAGCAGCGACGTCTGCGCACGGCATCGGCAGGGGGAGGGGGGGCAAGGCATGTCGGACTTGTTTTAATTGGCTCAAGGAAGCACGCTTCAACGACTCCGGCGCACTCGACCTGCCACTATCTGAGAGCTAAAATTTACTGTTCAATGTACGAATTTGCTACTCGTGTTAGTTAGACGGCCTAGCGATGTAGTACGTAGGTTATAGGCCCACTTGCAGAAACATCGTTGCTATTCTGAACTGGGTGGTGGTTTATTTATTTATTTAATTCACAATGTACACAACCAATTTTACAAGCTAAGCTTAAAACTAGTGAGTACATGACCCTGTTAGGGCGCAGCAAGATAACTTAAAGCTAATAATATTGCAGTGTCAGTGTTATCTATTCTCTAATATCACGTAAATCATTAGGAACTTTTACATTCAAAATGTTATATTAATCAAATCAAATCATTTATTTCTTTGCAAACATGGGTAGTAGGTACATAGATGTTATCTTATAATAAGGTTCTCCACATTTTGCCGTCACATGGGCATGTACATAGTTGGTTTACAATTATTATAAATTTAAAATAAGTGGCATGTCATTGGAATTATATAAAATTAAAAAATGACAACATGGTCAAAGTAATAAAAAAAAAAATTAAACTTATGTCTAGCTTTATATATAAAAAACCTATATTAAAATTAACACATAAATATAAATTCGAACTCTATTTAAATTTTTTATCTTCCATAAATTCTTGGATAATTACATTTTCCTTGCCGTATATTTATTTGTTTTCCTTTACATACTGTTTTAGACATCGGTAAGTAAGATATGTTTTCACTTTCTCAACACAATGTGTCTCTCAATGAACAAAATTGACTCTAAGCGTAAAAGACTGCATTACCACTGACATCCAATAGGGATTTTCTGCCAAAATGCTTAAACCATTACGAATTAAAGCTACCAAGTACATAAATATGTCTCCACAATACCTGAAATAAAAAAACACAAGCTGGCTATTTATTTTAATTGTGACATAAGTATAGCAATTGTAATTATTAACAGGGCACACAAAATTATTTATGAAATTGCACGGGCATATGTTATATGAGCAAATTATGTCCATCTGACGTTTTCATTAGGCTAAATTAGCGTTAGGCACGCGGTCACGTGACGCCGCGGCGACGCGGCGTGCACGCGACGACGACGTCTTACTTATATAGCGAAGGTGGACGGAACAAAGGAGAAAGGAAATGTACAGGACATACTTAAGTTGTTGGAGTTGGTCCAGATGGATCAGCAGAAGCATGAGAAGTAGAAGGAGGCCTAGTAATTGAGGATTAGTAAACATTTGGAATGCACTGGAAACAACAAAAAACGGCAACACCTGTTATAACCTCGTTTAACAGCTCATTAACATAAACGAAAACTAACCTACCGCACACCATGAATGATTGAACAAATACTTATGCAAAATAATGGAAACACTCCAAACTTGGCATCCACCCCTTGTGTTACTGTGTGCTTGCATTAAATAATTAATAATGACAATAAGTGGCGCGCGCGCATGCTAATTGATCGCGAGTTATTCAAATAAGCGAGAGGAAAAAATCTCGCACGTTACAATTATGACAGCTGCTCGCCTCGGGAATAATGCTAAGAATTTATTTGAATTACAAATTGAACATACACCAGACAGTTTTAGCGCGGCGCGAATAAATAATTTGATATTATGCTAAGTGATGATACCACAGTAAAACGCCGCAAACGACCTTGACATAGACCCATAAATAAGAATATCTTAACCACTCATACATATGGACGGCGGTTCGCACACTCAAATATGGTAAGTGCCGGCTTATGAATAAATTTTATTATTTAAAACTCGGTATGTTCATTACTAAAACAAATACTCGTAAGGCGTAGTAATACAGGCTGTTGCCGTTTGTGCGCGCTTCGGGGGTGTGCACTTGTGCAGCCGCTAGCCGGCAGCGAACAGCGCTCCTACCTGCGTGTGTCGGGACTGGTGCCGCGGTCGTCACTCCATCACAGCAACATTATTCATCAGTGGATAGTATTATAATATGGTTAGGTGCGGAGGTGATATTTTTACGCCGAGCTCCGGTAGGTTTAGCGTTAAACGTTCAAGGTGAGCGGGGTTGTGTTGGCTGAGTCGCGGGCTGCCTGCGCCCACGCATGTCCCAAACGCGTAGGGTTGCCAAACCTGCAGCAAACAGTTACTCGAGCATTACGTAACCACTAACGCAGCAACAACTCGAAAAATAGTTTGGCCATTTTGGCTAATGGTGACTGAGTTTTAGAAACTTTTAAGAAATAAATTCAGTATTTTTATTTAAATGAGATCAAAGTGCTATCATTAATTTTGAATTTTATTGACCATGAATATAGAATTTAAGAAATATCAATAGTTTAGCCTTCTAAGTTTCATCATTTCTGAACGTCAGGCAAAATATATAATGCTTCAAGGATTTAAAGAGCACAGCTCGATATCAAATGATAAGATCCTTCTGAACAGGGATACTGCTGTATTTGATGCAAAAGGACTCATAGCAGGAGGTGTAAAGAGTTTTGGGAGAGGTCAATCTCTAGAAGTGGACAAATCGACTAGATAGTCATAACATCGGTCAAAAATTGCAGATAACCGAAATAATTGAGACATGAGCAAGCTCACCGCGCTAGCCCTGCGCCAAGCTTACGTCAGTTAGTGAGTCGCTATCTGGGATACAGAACAATGCTTGCTATCTGCCTATCGAAACGCCATTACGTAACCACTAACATCTCTATCGGTTGCATACTCTTAGGCGTTTCCTTGGGACCGCTATCTCGAGCGGGCGGCAATGACATTTCAAACGTTACAACTACCATTTTATTCGCAATTTCGGGTCGCAGTTTTGACCTCGCGTTGACAATTCGAATTTTCTATTAAATATTGATTCGAATTGTCACGGCTGCGATTAATATCGATCGATTTATCGACTATCAAGTATGTTGACTCTCGATAACGAGACAGGTAATTGTGAAACTAGTTTGTTCACTTGTAATTTCTCGAACTTGTTACTGGACTTAATGTTAATGTGGAATCTAAAAAGCTTTAACTCGATAAGTTGTATTACGAGGTCAGTTGATTCTAAGGTCAATCAAACCAATATTACATCCGTAGCTACAGTCACCTAATGCTTTATGTTAGACATCTTGTGAATCCATATTCGGGTATCGCACATTGCACAAATTGAGAGCACCCTGTGGTGACAATTCTCATGACCCGAAGCGAGATCACACGCGCACATTCTCCTCACAATAAAAACAAGACAACAATCGTTGTGTTTCCATTAAACAAATTCGTGAATACGTAATGCTGCTCAACGCTTCATATTATTAATATTTATAGAATCGCCGGCGATTTGAATAGATCGCTGATAGCGCTCGTTAGCGCCGAGTCGACCGCTGATCACATCTCGATCTGTTGATGCTTGTTGTTACCAATTAGCTTATCGGAAACGTCATACCGTTTTTTGTAATGTTTAATAACGTTATAGTTATTTGAATATTATTATTTAGTTGTACATACTGATGTTGGATCTTGATAAGGACGCGCTGTAATTGACATTTCCGAAGACGTTTGTGATTTAATTAAATTTTCGTCTGAATAGTGTTGATGTGTGCATGTTTGTGTGAACGATGCCCGTGACGTGCGGGTGGGGAGGAGTACGACCGGGGTGTGGGGTGCGGGCTGAGGGGCGGAGGCGCAGGCGCACATTCATAAAAACGCATTCGTTGACGGTTATGTGAAGTGTATCTCGATGAGCGCAGTTTACGCTTAAATTACACATGTTTATGATTCACACAGTTTTATCGCGACGACTCACATTAAATGCTGGAATAACCTTGCATATCAGTTAATGTGTTTACTACTCTACGTTTTATAAAAACAGCAAAAGTATAGGAAACTCTTTATTTTTACTCAATAGACTCTGTCGACATATACGTTAACTTCCTTGAATAGTTTTTCAGCTCGTAAATAACCACTGCTAAATCCAGGTTCAAGTTTCTTAAAAACAACTCCAACAAACAACGTTCCCCAGCGAACAAACAGTACTAAACATGAGAGTATGTCAGATAAGAGCGTTAACAACTTATTCATCTTACTACATCCATGATAATGTGGCCTATTTCCCTATAAACCCGCAGTTTCCTGTTCCACACAACGTGGCAGGCAGACTGACACAAAACTCACCTTTCACACAAACGAGAGGGTTAAAGTACAACTATAAAGGGTCACCCCCAACTATAACTAAACACATTAAACATATTAATATTCCCTGGATCACTGCTGATCCCAGTAACGACAAAGGGAAGGATACAGCGAACGTGCCTCACAAAGCGTTGCTCGATATTATCCTACGTTTTTGTGCTGCCGTATTAGGAGTGACGCTCCGACCGACGTGTACAGACTTTGTATAAAAACTAACGTTTGTTTATTGGTATTGTTTGTGTGGAACATCTTGGCTACTGCTGATGGATGTATGCCGTTATTGGTTAAAAAGTGCATAAAATGTGGAGGAAAGATAATGGCACAAATAGAAGGGCCTATAAATAACAGTGAAAAGAAGAAGATGTAGCATTTGTGAATGATGATAATGATGTCAATGTTTTTAGCAAGGCAAATGATAAGAAATGGGACGATGCAAGCGTTTGCTAGTAGGATGAGACATAAGTGGAAAGAGAGGCACGTGGTGGTATCCACAGAACAGCAGTTGTCAACATCCTAGCATTTAGGCTACTGACACTACCGTTTTGCATAATTTGACAAAGTTTTCCTCAAGCCTGCCACAAACGATTAACAAAATTAAGTATACAAGTTAATACGACACAAAATCTCGATGAGACCAATCAGCAGCGAACAAATTGTCGTACAATGAGCCGTGTTAAGATAGCAGCCTTAAAATATCGCACTCGATAAACATCTTTAAGTATTTACTGCGCAAGAGTCTGCTGGTTTATTGCTGGAGCCAAGTGAGGCGAAATGATGGAGATGGTCGGAAAAGGTTTTCATTCTTCATCAGTTGTAAGATGTGTAGTATCAGTCACCTAAACTTTTCTGGGCAGAAATGGTTACAAGGACGCTTAACTAGTAAGAAAAAGATTTAAAAAAAATGGATATCTTAATAGATTTACCAAGGTTAAACCCACACCAAACGATCTTTCGCCATATCTTAATCAGACATCTCCGAACCAAACAAATCCACTCGCACACCGATTGTCTCCTTCGTATCGCAAAAGTAAATAAAAAAGCTTAGCTCAGTAATCCCACAACATGACAACACACAAAACTAAAACCGTCAACTTACATAACGCAATCAACGTATCGTTTATTTCTAAACGCTGCAGACAAATCCTTTTGTCACACACGACAACCCTAACATAACAACACACCCACCAACGACTTTATCATCAAGAACTAAGGTTTGAAATCTCTTGTGGTGTTCGAAATCCGGAATCATGTAGGTACTAAGACCCGATTAGGCGAGATAGGATAATTCTCGATTCGTCGTCAATGCTCGGTGTATCGGGCGTGCGACAATGTACCTTAAATGCATTAGTTTATTGCGCGCTGCCATCCGAACGCGACAGATACCGAGGTGAGATGATTATAGACCGATACCAGATATTCTCGGAATGATCGACGAGATATGGAAAGATTTGATAGAATTTAGTGGCGACTGTGTCTCTTGAATGATTTTGTTAGTGAATAAACAACTCGCTCAATTGACAGCGCTGCAGACATAATTTTAGGCTGTGTCAATATGTATGCCTCGTAAATTAAGCTTGCTTTTACGGGACACAACACAGATTTGTAGGTTAACCTTATTTGCATAGCGAATCTGGTCAATATCCGAGTTGATACTACTGCAGATATCTTAAAGATTTCAATCAAGAAACTAGGTTAAGGAGTGGTGTTCTAGAATCTAACTCAATTTTGAGCGTGCATTGCATGTTCCATTTCATAGGCTTACCATGAAGCGAAACACTGCCTTTATATCAAGGCCTGACAGCTACATTGCATTCACTGTCCATTGTTTGTTCTTCCTCACATACGTGGATCAAAATCATCCAAGTTTGTGCGGAAGTATCAATAATGCCAGCGATTCGGAAGTCAGATAGCTCGAATATATTGTGAGAAAAGCCGAAAGGTCACGCCCGAGGCAAGGTCAAGAGCTGACGAGAGATAAGGATCAGACGAGATGCGAGGGAACGTGTCCCAAACCGTGGGACTCCGCCACAATGCTCTTTGTAACGCCACCAAATAAATTCTCTTACATAATTGTGGCAATTAAAAGTTTTATGCGGCCGCGCACCGAACAACGGCGGTGATGGCCGAACTGTTTCGACGCGACATTCTGATCGGTCGATAACGTGTTAACTGCTTTCCATACACGGAAATGAAACAGGTGCCTTGGAAAAGTGTTTAAACTGTGATTATGGTAGATGTTCTTTGTCTGGTGTTTACGATTCCAAATAAAATTCACATTCTTATAGTTTTATCGGTTTGTCACAAATGCGTAAGACACGTCTTTGAATTTAAAATGGATCTTAAAGAATTTAAATAAATGCAATAAAGAAAGAAGTCGGGCGTTGAGAGAACCAGAATTACTTTGGAGCCCGGAACCGGATAGCTAATTATTTGCGAGGTATCACTGAAACGAAATGATAAAATATTTATAAAATCCGAATGTTGCATGGCGCTGTAAAGTAAAAGTCACACTGTCTTTTTTCTATACTTATGTGTGAGTTTTTTAGATTGTGGTTACAACCAAAACCTAACCTGAACACTAAAATGTGACCATTGTGGTTAAAAACGTGCGTCAGTTTTATTTTTAAGAGGGGTTTCAAAATTGTGTATTCATTTGTCAGACTTTATTTTTTACACAAATTCATCTGTTTTAGGAATTATTAGAACTTAGCATTAATCCTTGTCGTATTATATTCATTTCTTTCTTTGTAAAATATAAACCACAATTTTGTGTTTTTTTTCAATTACACAGAATAACCGCAAAGTTTACGCCCACGCTTCTTCGCATAACTATTGTACTGTCCACCATTTATTGAATAATGTAAGCATATTTATTTTCTAGACCACAAAAGTGTGGTCAGCATTAGTAAGACAGTCAGCGGCAAGTGCGAGTGGCTCCTTCTAGTATCGCCAGCGGCTATCTACACATAACATCGTAGTGGCCATTGTTTGAATGTATAATTTCCCACGTGCTCTCGGCTCCGAGCGTAGTAATGACCTCAGATCAGCTGATAGCAGCCTGATCAAGATTGATAAGTTTATTTCACGCTTTAGTAAAGGGATAGCTGTTATTAGTGAAATTGTGGAAAGGAATGCTGAGTGAAATTAGACAGAATTGGTGCCCGGTTTTGCCACTGTTATACTTCTTCTTCTTAGCGTGTCGACGGCAATCTTTCATGAAATATGTTTGGCCCAAAATTCATCTATGCGAACTCCGCTCGCTGATGCAGTCATAAGATCGTCAAGTGCGCAGGTGTTAGAGCATGCAGAGCAAGCGAGATAGAAGGTGGGCCATAGTCTGTGGAGACACGCCGCATACACATTTGAGATCTGAGCCGTCCATGAACCCCCATCTGAACAAATTATCTTTGATACGGCCGACTTGGGTTCGGAGTCTATTAAGAGATTTCCAAGTCGGCCCCGGCAAAGCATGCCCAGGTGGAAGGCTTTCAGACGTCTCGATGAAGCCGTCAGGGAGCTTATACTAATTATTGCCTAACGTTAATCAATATAATCGTAGTCCCAATGTCGGGACGAGCAGTCATAAGCCTAACTCGAAGTGGTGTCATTGTTTCAACATTCGCCTTTTTAATCAGCCGTATGGAATGTACAACAAGGAAAAACATGGTCAATCAATCAGCTAAACGTAACATTTCCCTTTTTTTTTTTTTTTTTTTTTTTTGGATGGGAAATCATCAAATGACCCCCCCCGCTCTGGGCAGAGCGGGAGGGAGTGTCAGACTTGTACTGACTAAAACCCATCCATATTCCTTCTTTGCCCTTTGTGTTCCAGGGCAGCGGTATCTCTTTCGAACAGTCCCGCAGCCCTGGCAGGCATCGGCCCGTGCGGACCCCTACGTGGTTGCTGACATCTCTTTGAGGCGCGCGTGGAACACGAACGCGCCGTCGACACGGCCTGTCGTCATAAGACGGCTGGACGGCGAGCTAGCCCATAACTCGCCATCCACAGGCCCGCGCCTACGGTGGCCGGGGGCCACCACGTGACCCCCGACGCCCAGGGCGTCTCCCGCGGCGGCTGGGACGTGAGGCTCTTTCCCTCTCACGTTCCGCCACCTCCTTCACCAGCATGACTGCTTCGCAGAAGGAGGTGACGGCTTCCCATTCCCTCTCGCTCCGGACCATGGCTTGAACCAGGGCCGGGCGCGAGAGGTCGCCGCCGACGTAACATTTCCCTGGCAGTAGCACACAAAGCACTAACACACGCAAAAACTACATGCGGCAGTTAAAGACAACATCCTGACAAAAAACGTGAAATCCTTAGTCCATCAAGTTTTCCTTCACTTTAATAGGAAAAATACCAAACAAATATAAAACACGGAAGCGGCTGGTATCAGGCGCACGCGCATATCGTGGCGTATCCTTTGTTGCTGCGCGCGCGCACTGAGGAAACACCTTGACGTGACGTCACGACGCCGGAGGACGCGTCGCGTCGTGTGAACACCGATAGTAAGAAATGTTCACTTTGAATAAACTTCCCAGAGAAAATAACACCACGCATTGTGGTGAAGGTCACAACAATTTATTATTTATTGTTGCTGACACCAAACCTGGGAAAATGTTTAATAACACGCATTAATTGTTTTATTATGTCATTATTATCGTCACAGCTGCTTCGAATTGAGTCGGTAATGAACTTGATGGTAATGAAAAAGAGCGGAGTGATAAGGACTTAGTTAATGATTGCCTTGACCTGGAAGCAGTCAACCAGGAAAACGAACCAATAAGAACACTTGTTAGCCCCAATAATGATGGCGTAGGTGACAAAGGGGAACAAAACGTAGTGTAGTCGGACTATGACACCCGATACCTCTGCCATGAAAGGGGAAGGATTGATTGCGATACAGGAATCGATGGCCTAGACGACGTGGCATTCTATAAGCGATAACGATGATGAAGGAGTTAAAAATGTGTGAGACTGACATACGCTAACGCCTGTTGAAAGTAGAACAGTTGTTGAAATACGGAAGCTTGGAAATCGATTGAGTCTTGTATAGGCCCCCTATGCGCCCCCCCTATGCTGTGTGTACAGGAACTCAAAACTGTTTCATAAATAGTGCCACAAGTCATTGAGAGTCTTTGACTCTGACCTCTGCGGTGTTACCATGAAAAAACTTTGATTGAAGCGAGTAAAGCACGAGCCATACACATAATAAAAACCAATTACGAGTTTCAAAACAAACATGAAGAACTTTCTAAAAACGAAACTATTACGATCCAATCAAGCGCACCGACCCGCGACCCGCGACCCCGGGCCACTCCACTATTAGCCAAAATCGAATGCCATTCTATCATTTAAATGTTTTATAAGTACCTCACGATGCGTTTACGTGCAATTATAAATTGTTTCGTTATTTTAATAACTAACAAGTGGATTTTTTATATATCCGGTGTTTTTTGTGCACATCGGATGTTTAATTACTGCACTATTCGTGAAACGGGTCACAAAAAAACGTTTGAGTTTCGTTCGTGTATCAATAGTGTAATTAGGAACAGATATAGAGCAATTTAATGTTACGTTACATTGTTTCATTTTTATTATTGTATTGTTCTTGTGTCTGATGATAAATCCTCATTCATTTCAATAGTGTGGCCATCGTGTAACAATAAAACATATTCCCGTCCACCCTTTGAAAGAGTGCCAGGCCGTCAGAGCTAGCAGGAGATATCAGAATTAAAGGTGTTATTATCAGTGATCCGGTCATCAATCGTCCGCGGATCTGTCGTACAATAGCCGTATCCCTCTTTTAGAGGCTTTGCCCTACTGCACAATACTGGTGACTAGGAGCACATAAACGTGTGGATGTGGTTCAATTTGTGGTTATTTTGTTTTAATTAAAATTTATTTTAAAGAAAATAGTTAAATTATTATTATTAACTGATAAATCTTGATTAGACGTGGAAGCGACAGAGCCATAAAGCACATTTGGCATTTGTGTGGCAGTAGATTAAAATATGAATAACTGAAAGCTTTTTATTATTTTTAAATTAAATAAGGCTAATAACTCATGCAACTTTCTTTTCCGGAGTAAATTATTACTGTAGGAAGATTCCATGAGAATAGATGATTGTCGCGTGTCGAAGATCCTTATATTATTTTTCAAAGAACCAAATGATATTTCTATGTCATGAAGTCTCTTAGATTCTTCGAAATCGCTAGAATCAAGTATTAATACATCATGCGTGGGATAGCAATAAATCTATCAAACAAACTGCACGAGGAAAAATAATAAACTTATTAAACCGTTACCTCATCTTTTAGAAATGTTTACATTTACGATTTTTTTATAAATGACGAGGTAAACCAATCAGTTAGGAATTATATAGATGAACAGTCAAACAATCTATAAAGCGTCGTAGAATTAATTACAAGAGTGTTTCAAGCCTTAGTTGGCATAATGAACTGATGAATCAAGTGAACGCACAAACGTATAAGTATAGAAGGTTCAGTTTTAAAACCTTGTAATAAGATAGCAGCACTAATATACGCGATACTATTACACCGTTTACCAACATTGAACGTCTGTAAAGCATGATTCAGTGAAGAGTATCTGGCTGTTTCCATCAGTTCTATTGCTGAACTCTCAACAAATTCTTAGAAACTACTAGTCTTAAAGAGAGACTAGTCACAAGTGACTCAGGTCACAGGAAGATGCTACTGTCCATGGCCTCGTAATGCCGACAGACAAACCAACAAAGGAAAACGCAACATTTTATACACTTGAACATAAAAACTCATCGAGAAACGCCGCAGTCTCAGGTATTAGGTATGAAAGTACTTGTTCATATTTTTCACATATTATGAGCCGCACATTGGAAGTCAATGCGGGAGCCTGTATCTAGTCGTCTTGAGAAGTGGTCCTTCTGCCCACAGCTTCTTCACCAAGTTGAGTTGAGTCATGATTCATACGCTGTCCAGACGAGCTGACCTCTGACTGCTGACGAGAACTGCTCTGTTACAGGGCTATTATGTCGCCATTCATACAACTTGTTTTTGAACCCGTTCAGGTAATGTAAAGCTCATTACTCTCACTTTCCTAAAGGAACCTGTTCTGCTTGATTTTTAATGATGAAGCTATCAAGTCACTGAAAACAATGTTCAAGGACCAAATAATGGATAAACTCCTTGTTAACTGTTCCTTCAAGGATCCAGGATCAGTGTCTGCTTTAGAAGTCTCGACAAGTCTGAAAATGTGCATTAGAACCTGATATACTACTTATCCTATTAGCAGCTTGTCACGTAAAGTAAAAAAAAATATACCTTTTAAAACGTTAAGTATGTTCCTACCACCATAGCGTGGTTCAAAATAAATTTGGATGAAGGAAATGGAGAAAAAATGCGACAACTCTTCTTAGGTACATAGCTACCATTTGTTGTAAGTTTCGTCTTTACGTTATGGCTATAAGTCTGTGACGCATGTACACGACGTAAAACAACACTCATCTCAACTACATCATAATCATAACACTACATACATTTTAATGTTTAACTAACTCATTGAGTTTATTGAACAGCGGATGATGCGAATTATATCAAGTTGTACTTGTTTTCTGGTAGCCCGCTGCTGACCCCTGCTCCGCTAGACGTCGTTATGTTTTATTGCACTTTACTACTTAACAGTAGTTTATTATTGTTTTATTGCTCCACTATTTGCGTAGTTCTAATGATTGCTATTAAATTGATATTAAATGTGAATAAATGCAATAGTTAAAATCGGTCGATTATGTTATTATATTATGCATACGGGTAGAAACAGAGATTCCATACTATAATATTAAATGCGACTCTTACTCTGTCCGTCTGTTACGTTTTCGGCAAAACAAAGTTATGCATAAAATTTGGCCTATGGATAGATCTTTCATGTGGGTTAGGACGAAGGATATTTTTTATATCAGTTATTCGTTCGCAGGTTTGACGATTTTCAGCCTCCCGAACAAGCCGGATTCAGAAAAGGCTTTAGCACCGTAGACCACATACATACGCTGCGGCAGGTTATACAGAAGACCAAAGAGTATAACCTGCCTCTCTGCTTGGCGTTTGTGGACTACGAGAAAGCCTTCGATTCGATCGAGACTTGGGCTGTACTGCAGTCTCTCCAACGGTGCCAAATCGACTATCGGTACATCGAGGTGTTGAAGTGTTTGTACAAAAATCCACCATGTCAGTCCGACTTCAGGACCAGACCTCAGAACCTATCCTTCTGCAGCGAGGTGTAAGACAGGGAGACGTCATATCTCCGAAACTGTTCACCGCTGCACTGGAGGATATCTTCAAGGTTCTGGACTGGAGAGGGCTAGGCATCAACGTCAATGGCGAGTACATCTCTCACCTTCGGTTTGCCGACGATATAGTGGTCATGGCTGAGACCATGGAGGACCTCAGTACAATGCTCGAAGACCTTAGTAGAACTTCCGAAAAAGTGGGTCTTAAAATGAACATGGACAAAACCAAACTCATGTTGAATACCCATGTAACACCCACTCCTATCAAGATCGGAGACTCTACACTCGAAGTTGTAGACGATTATGTCTACCTTGGACAAACGATCCAGTTAGGTAGGTCTAACTTCGAGAAAGAGGTCAATCGTCGAATCCGACTCGGCTGGGCAGCGTTTGGGAAGTTGCGGGGTATCTTCTCGTCCAACTTACCGCAGTGTCTCAAGACGAAGGTCTATGACCAGTGTGTGTTGCCAGTGATTACATACGGGACCGAAACGTGGTCGCTCACAATGGGCCTTATCAGAAGGCTTAAAGTCACCCAAAGGGCAATGGAGAGGGCTATGCTCGGAGTTTCCTTGCGTGATCGAATCAGAAATGAGGACATCCGCAAGAGAACCAAGGTAACCGACGTAGCCCGAAGAATAGCCAAACTGAAGTGGCAGTGGGCAGGGCACATTGCTCGCAGAACGGATGGCCGATGGGGCCGAAAAGTTCTGGAGTGGCGGCCGCGAACCGGAGGACGCTGCGTTGGAAGGCCTCCCACTAGGTGGACCGATGACCTGGTGAAGGTTGCAGGGATCCGCTGGATGCGAGTCGCACGGGATCGGTCAATGTGGCGACACTTGGGGGAGGCCTATGTCCAGCAGTGGACGTCTTTCGGCTGAAATGATGATGATTCGTTCACAAGGGATAATTTTTGACTACTACGCTGGCGAAGCCGCGGGCAAAATCTACTCATGTATTTTTTAGAGGTAGTTTTTTTAAGTATGTTTTATTTTTTCTTTCTAAATTGTCACATTCATCCTTCTACATTCAATGTTCCATAGTCAGTTGGTAGTTGAACCCTTGCAGCGCTACAACAAAGCGCTGTAGGCGCGGACGCCGCTGTCATAACATGATCGATCAGCGCTGATGTATCTGCCCAGTTGCCCACACCCCGACACACGTGGGGATGGGGATTTTAACTGCAGTTTAATATCAAACTGTACTGGGATGATGGCTTAATTTAAGTGGCGTGTTCAAAACTGTCTTTTCAATCAGAAAAGAGTTATGTTATGTATGCAAGACAGTAGAGTGAATGACCAAGCGAAATTGCTCAAAGATCTGAGGTCAAAATACCGATATGAAACTAGAAATATGAATTGTAATTTCTCAACCATTGATTAAAACGCATAACTAATTGGAACATCGTACATATTTCAGCGTTATGTAAATGTGCATTTTTTTTACAAATAGAAGTAAATGTCCTAATACAATGTGGACATTTACTAAGAGTGCAAAATGCAAAGTAACCGTGTTGACGAGGTGCCAGAGACATCATTGTAGTGGAATATTGACACTGTCATCTTTTGAACGCGATGTAAATCTTTAATGAGAAATCATTGTAAACCACAATCTCATATAGGCATAATTAAAATCTAATAACTGCATCCCCTTTGATCCGGGGGCGAGCAGACTTTGTGCTATTGTGCGCACTGACGTTCAGTTGTCGAGGCGGCTTTGTGGTGATTGATGGCCAGCCCATCGGTACAGTAGTGCGACCACGGAGAGGTGGCAGGGGTGGCAGATAAATATGACTGATTGGGTGGCGTTGCTGTGAAGGTAGTGTGTTTTCTTCTGAGCGAGTTGATGGCAATTTAAATTGAGACGAGCCAGAATTTTACTACAAGATTCGCACCATCAGTAGAATCCATTAATTTCTGCGAACAATTAACGGGACACGCATATTAAGTGTCCCATCGTTTGTGGAAAAGCACCACATTTACACTCTGGGCAAAATATGTGTGGGTAAAGAGTAGGCTCGCTCTATCGATTGAACTAGGACTTATCAGCTTATTGCAGCTTTCACTTTTAACCTTATCCTTGCAAGCGTGTTCGTTTCCAAAAGAAGTTACTGTAATGGTCGACTGGTCAGTTTATTCGTACCATAGTATAAGTATGAAACCTTTAGAAGAATTTTATAAAATCCACTTTAGAATGACAACAAAAACATTAATCGTTAACGTCGTGTAATTAAAACACCATATTTGGACCCCTTAAAAAACTATTAATATTTACGAAAATATAATTTTTTGTTTGATTAATTGCCCAGAAATCATCTTCCGTATATAAAGATTAGTGCCTAAAAAATAATAAAATACAAGCAAGCAAGATATTCTGTCATGCCATATACGAGTCCCACAAATCAACGACCGCACCTTACTAATACGCGGACCAGTTAATTCGGACATTGTCCGGAATTCCGCGCATACTTCAATTACGTGCAAACGCCGAATACCTGCCAGAGCCGTGATACGTGGAACTTGCCGTAATTGGGACAGCAGCTCAACGTCACGTTAAAGGGAGACCAGTTCAGGTGTGGCGACCGAACTGTTGCACTCATGGCTAGAATTGACTAGGATTTGTGGTTCAATATTTCTATTTGCAGTACGGTATGTTGGCAGTGTTGCCCTTTAACAGTTCCAGGATTCAAATAGAATGTGACTTTTCGTCTTCGCTAATTATTTAGAAATAATCTTGCAAGTGTGTCAAATACAGCAGACTTAATGTTATTCCTCCACTTTCTTCTTGGCGACCTAGCAGTAGCCGCTGTTTGGTACTACCACTATTGTGTCAAATTTCTCACCTTTAGCTTGACGAGATCTGCGACACATGTCTTATCAGGTAGCTTACAAGTAATTTCCAAGACCTCCACGGGAAGACATCAGTTTGTCACTTTTTTATTTATAATAGACCTCACGGCTACCATTCATTATAAATATTCGCTATTTATTACAAGTTGTCACAGCACGAGTTTATCTCGCATTCTTCTGGTTGTTGGCAACGTACAACGCAGCCACACTGATGGAAGTGGGCCGCCTTATCGCGTCGATCTGTCGCTCGGACATTAATCCGGCGCGCGATGACTGCGCAAGGTCGCGCTTTAGAAAGGCGCCTCGTGTGCCTCGGACCTACAACTCAGACATTGTTGAAATGCAGGATTTTGCGGTTGTGCCGTAACATTTTGGTGTTAACTGTGACATAACTTGATAAAACTAGGACTGGTGTCAACACTAACACAATAATCATGTTATTGTAGCGTTAATGTGATTTGAACAGATTTCTGTTTTGCTACTACGTTAAAGAGATTTAGCTAAGCAGTAAAACTATAGACATCTGCGTCATTATCTACGCCAATGTTGGCGTCAACAGTTTTACAAGAAATAAAAATATTAGCTTGTGTTACACAACACTTACTTACGTTTTAATCGACAATCTAGTTTCTTTTCACAATTTAAACGTCAACACGCTATATATATATAATAGACAACTGTCGCCAAATCAGGGCCTCAATCATCTTATCCTAGCGACTACAATCAGCCATCAGCTTGTAAAGAAACAAATGGTTACGACACGACAACTGTACGATACGTCATAACGCACTTGTTATCACAACACCTGGCTGTTCATAAGTGGAGCGATGGAACTGGTTGCTAGCGGCCTGGGGTTTGATTCTTGCGTCAGGTTGGTTATGTGATGTCTAGTTTTCTTCGTGCGTATTCGATGCCCTTTAGAAGGTTTTTGTGATTCTGTTATTACAGAATCACAAAAACAAAAACAATACCAACAAAACTACAACATTCATCATTATTCGTTGACATAAGTAGAACACAACTGATGTACTGACTTCGTTAAATGATTAAGAGTTGAGAAGAATTGTATGAGTTTGTTTCAAATATAATAGAGTTCAAGTTTCTCAATCATCACTGCATGGCAATAATAACTGCTGAACATTCTTCCTAGTTTCAACATGAAAAAACCGTTATAGTCAACTTTATTGTTTTTGAGCATATCTATCTATAATAAAAAAACCAAATCTCCAAGGACGATAAACAAAGGCACGCAGCATCAGATATTTGGGTAGGCATCTATTATCGTATTGCATCATCACTTATTTACGAGCATAGAGGCGTCGCCTATAAAACGTTAATGGGTAAATGCGGTTATTATACGACATAAACGATCTTAACACTACGTAGATACTTACTGTGCGCATCAATAAGACAAGCTAAAGATGTTTAATGTTGCTGCTTGAGAAGTGGACGATAACCACGCAGACTGCCCTTCTTGAAACGGGCAGTCTTGAAACAATAATAACATCCATAAAAATATTAGGGTAGAATCATATTCAGGAAAAATATAGAAAACCAAAAAAGCAAAAGGTCACGAAAAATTATGACAAATAACAAGATGGATAGACAAAAACACAGTACAATTCCCATACTCAATGAAAAGGAGCAGCATGTCTTATGAGTACCTGAGGATTTGGCTAACCTGCGTACTAAGATACGTATCAGATAAACAACACATAGTGCTGACGTTCTGGCGCCGCATCACGAGAGCCGTCGCGAAAAAAATAAAGTTATTATTATTTATTGCGCCCGTACACGCATATCCGCCGACTGTTAGAGACCTGTCATATTGGTGACATCGCACCTGCAGCGGCTGCAAATTACTGCTGAAGCTGCTGCAAGTTACTGTTGACACAAGTCTAAAATTATCTTCCAGAAAGAGAAGCAAAGTATACCCAGACCTACCTTGTAGTCATCATATTGAGCTAGTGACAAAATTGCTTCAGTAATAGTTACTACTATGTAAGGCACGATGAAGTTTACTTAAGCCCTCAGAAACTAAGGCATTGTTGGTAAGTAGTAGTCAGTTGGTCATTTGTATGCTTTTGTGTATTAACGTGGTCACCCACGTTGGCCAAGTTAAAAAATTGCGGTCCAGACCATCATGATTCTCTTGCCCTTGTCCCAATTCATTTGTGGTCGGCGCAGCATGTGATCCAGATACTCTCTCAAAAATGCACGTCCGTCTCGTTTATGTGTGACGCCCTTTACAGAACGTCTGGTGTTTAGTTTATAATCTTATAATTGCTAAATGTAATTCTTAGCCTGTATCTACTTGTTTGTGTCGAGGATTAGCAGTAGTACTTACGAGTACCTGTATTTGTCCTAAGATTGCTATCTGGTCGGAAACGAAAGGGAAACGCCGTGCGATGGCCACTTGTCCTCAAGCAGGCTGCGGGAGATATACACGGAAGTGGAAACCTTTGTAGGTATATATGAGCAACTGGTTTCTAGTTGAAATGTCGGTAAACATGTTCTCTTTAATCTGTTATTATTGAGTTAACCACAGTATCAGTCGGCGTAACGAAGCTTGTGGGGCATATGACCAGCAGTGAATGTCTTTCGTTTAAAATGATGATGAGGTTGACGATGCTGAGCCTGTTGTGTCACTTTTCCCTTGTTTTATTACTAAAACTTATCCCGCTCAGCTTGAGCTCGCTGTATTTAACAGTTAAGCGAACGGCCTATAAAGTGGCCTATCAACAAAGGTCAAATCTTATGTAGGGCTACTTAGAATTACCAAGAAGGTCATAGGTGAATTCAAAAACTAACGAACGAAGCAACGCATATTTATCAACCATATATGAGAGAATTCATTATTTTAATTACCTTTAAATGTATACAGGTGATTCAAATAATCAGTTCAGTTATTTCTTCTTCTTTCACCTCTCCTTAGCCAATATAAAATTCTTGAGTTATATTATTTTCTACATCATCAATCCATTTCCTGATCTATTCTCCTTATTCTAAGATTTGATTACCCTTGTCCTCACTAGGATGTCGACTTCTAGTGTAACCAGCTTAATCTGAATATTAGTAGGTATTAACTACTAGAAATCACCCTCGCTAATCACAGGTGTGTAGTTATTTAGTGCTAATCACCAGTGTCTGGTTATTTAGTGCTCAATCGGTGGAACAGGTCCCGATCGTTTGTTTATGTTGTTGCGGATCGCCTTGACGCTGCGTAAGCGCACCTATATCTATAGGTTGAGAATGTCGCCAGCACTTGAATTAATTTAGATGGTGAATGACTATGGAGTTTTATAGGATTAGACTTGTAGGATTAGTTTAATTATAAATTAAGAACGAGAAAAAAATCCCATCTGAGATTGAGATATTTTAACGATTAAAAAAGAACACCTTATCTATTTCTTCAGTCCAAGATGTACCTACTTGTATGATTAAAGGTAAAGCCTTAAAGGTGTAATGAACATAAATAAAATATTTTATTTGAAGTAGATACGTGTTTAGTGTCTCTCACCATTTAGTGTACATAATAGTAGGTATTATATTACATTACGCTACACAATTTAAAACGTCACTTAACACGTCCTCTCGGCACTTGATGCCTTCTCGGTTCAAAGTGCAGCAATGACCATACATACGCAATGTGTCAAACATTTTATAAATCCAATAAAATCAGAAACACGTAAGCTTGTATAATAAATTACCGTTACTAACTTTATTGTTATTAGACGACACTGAAAGTTAAGAAAGACTAAATTTACCTTCGTCGAATGTAATTGAATTATAAGTAGCCGCTCGTGAACTCGTGTTCAATGTTAGATATATTCGTTTAAAGTACATTTTACGGTCATTATAGACATGCCCTACAAAACTAAGAATTAAATTAAATTTTAAATAAAATTAGCATAACAGTAATTACACCGACTACGTACTCTTTCAATTGATTGGAAAATCCATTTTAATGAAACTATAATTCAATGTGATTAGATTAAATAACATTAATAGTCAAATAATAGCGCTTATTCGCATGTGCGATTAAAGTTATTAAGCGCACGCAATTTTTCGGCACGTGTGCTATATTAGGTGCAGGCACCGCGTTGATGTCTAATGAACGGAGATTCGACTCGACTACCAGTGCTCAAGAGATCTAAGAAAATATTTTTGTGTTTTTTTTTTATAAGAAATGAAAACATAACATAAAATAGCATCACGTCTTTAATCTGCGAAGGGTTAGGCAGAGAAGTACCAACCCGCATTTCGCCAGGTCCCATAATCCAAGATGAAAATAGGTAAGTACTTAAGTAGGTGTTTTTTTCTTTGTGAACAACTAATATCAATCAAGTATTTAAACTATATTGCCTATTGTGAAATAAACATGAGCCTTTAACAATAAGGTTTTAAGACGAAAACAAACACTACTTTCAATCTTACATATTATTAATAGGTTAAATAATATTGGCTTAAACATAATATTAACCTGTTAATAGGTAAACAACTCTGAGGTTGTCGCTGGCTCGGCGCGGTACGGTAGCGGGTCTGTACCGCGCGCCGGTTAGCATTGAGACTTCAAGAGGTGAAATATCGCGCGCCCAGGGCCTCAAGGTACCTTCGCAGTTCGCTAGCCATACGAAACTATTAGATGGAGAAATTACCTTTAATTGAATACTGTCAGCGATGCAATTAT
This sequence comes from Noctua fimbriata, assembly GCA_905163415.1. NCBI lineage: Eukaryota > Metazoa > Arthropoda > Insecta > Lepidoptera > Noctuidae > Noctua > Noctua fimbriata. The sequence goes on along the minus strand of LR990925.1, from coordinate 19,835,188 downwards.
TTATTTATGCTTGGTACTGGTATTATTTGCGTTTATGCTCTATTTTATATGTGGTAGGATATTCTTGATTTATGATTTTGTTTTATTTTGTTGGTATGGTTTATTCAATTTTGTTGCGACTACGACGATAATACACGAACTATTTTTGTAGGGATGCATAAAAGTCATTTTCAGATATTGGTTCACAGTCGCTACTACACCGTTATTAACTAAATGTTAATACGTAATCGTAATTATGAACCCTGAAACCTCTGCAAACTCGCAAAAGATTTCTACTCTAGGATTAGTTATTGAAAATCTGGACGGTGTGCCGTTTGGCAAGTAGTGATCCGTGTCATTATAAATGAATGTAATTAAAATGAAGTCCTACAATGTTTCCTACTTTACAATATTTCTTAGGTCTACAGTTATCTGTCAGCGAGCGTACGCATGACAAACCGTGCTCCCTGCGCACGCGCTATTTAACTGACAATATTTACGCCCAGTAAGCTTCCAATAGTTCCAGTAGATGACGGAAATCGTGGAAAAATGTAACAGACGATAACTGCGTGCAAGTAAGTTAAAACAGTTAAGATAAATACAGTAAAGGAAGGAGAACGCAGGCGCCTGAAATGCTGGCATGGAAATCTGAATTTGTTCTTACTAAGTTGGCCGGAGAAGGGGAAAATAAACAGGTCAAGAGCGTGTCGGGACACGCAGAGTGAAGGGTTCCGTAGTCGAGATGAATAATTAAATCTTCTTCTGTGTGTGTCGATTATACTTAAATTTTGTCAGACCAGCACAGCTCTAACAAATGGCATCTAATACTTTAAGGAGTTGGGTAGGTCACGCTGGATGGGCAGAAAAGGGCTTATCCTGCAAGGGTGTACATTGTATTTGGGATCGATCGAGTATACCCCATTTGGCCAGATTGTATCTACAGCGGCCAACCCGGGCCCGCAATCGGTTACGAGATTTCCAGATGTGCAATTGTAGTTCGTATCCAGGCGGCAGGTGTTCTGCTGGGTTGATGTGGAGGGATGGAATGTTGGCTCCTCCACAGTTCGCATCTTTCGGCTGACCCACTGTCTTCCAAGGAGGTCGTATAACACGAAAAGCTTTTATAGCGTGAAGGTGGTGGTTGATGCCCATCCAGGGGGTGACGGCTGACTCGTTTCCGTTTTCTCTTTTCTTTGCGACTAGCTATTTCGCGCTCAAAGTTGGGTGAAGCTACACCTGCCAACGGATACAACATCGCAAGAGGGGTTGGTCTTAAGCATCCCGTAACGATGTGACAGGTATCGTATAGCGCTATGTGAACTTCTTTAGCGAGAGCGGATCGAAGCCACACCGGGCATGCGAACTCTCCATCAGAAAAAGACATAGGCCGGTTTTGCGGAGAACCTGTGTTGATGCTCCCCAACTGGTGAATGTAAAGCGCCAAAGAACGTTTTTTCCAGTTACGACATTCTGGTTCGATATAAATTCCAAGAACAAACATAACGTTGTACTTGAAAAACATGATTCTCCCATTCATTCCACCTCTAATGTAGGAGAACTGTTTTCCCCCCAAGACTTATTTCTGTTATGCCTGCGTGTTTGGGTCACCAAAGTTCACATGTTTACAAAATTTTAGCAGCAAATTGGCTATGACAGATAGAGAGATGGACAGACACACTGACACGAGTGATCCTATAAAAAAAATCCTTTTAAAATCACGAATAAAAACAAGGACCTTTTTATTGCTAAATGTTTTTGTAGATTAAGATTACCTTATATCCTAACATAATCCAGTCTTCAACCATGTACATATAAACACGTCCACGACTATCTCAAGATTTATTCCGCTTGTCAGTTGAAACTTTCAACCTGCCTGCATTGTGACCAGAATCCGTCACCTAACAATGGACAAGCCAGCTAACTGTATCTGATTTATAACTTAAACCTATCAAACGCGATATTATATCGCGCAGTAAAGGTTGCCAACTGTCCTGCACTTATTTATCGGCCAAATATCATTGAATTTCGATCACGAACTCCGTTAGACCACGACAATGGACTAAGTTCTTAAATTGCTATTGGATTCGTGGCCAATTAGATACCGAATAATTTTTAACTCTTTTGGGTACATAACTTAGTTTTGAGATTTAGCACTTTACAAGAAACTAGCCTACAAGTATTTAGATCCTAACTTCAAATTCCATGGATACCATTAAAGTGTTTTATAGTACATTTAGAAGTTATTACTTATTATACAAGACAAGGGTCCCGTCTAGTAATTGTTTTCGTCGTTCATTAAAATGAAAATGATCTCCGTAGATAAATAAATTCTTACCAGCAATTACATAACGCAATTAAAGGAATCGAACGCATACACAACGAGCGTGCTGAATAAACATACAAATTATCTCAATGTATCGCAAATGTACGCCATACATTGAGTGCTAGCTACAGGTAATAATGAATCACACAAGTGCAAATGCAGCAATGTAACACTCGTGCAGCAAATCAAAAGCAGCAGTTCTCATTTATATTCATTATGTATGGCAAGTTGTAATTATCGTATTAAACATTACGTAAACGTGTTGAGTGCTGCTCGCTTATGTTTTTGCATGAATTAAAACTAATCAAATCGTTTGTTTGCCTTTATGTTATTCTGAAACAATAGTGAGTTGTATGCCAGTGACACAAAAGGAAGAAACATTATACACAGCGGTGTGGATATAATACCTAAGTATTAAATAAAAGAAGTTTGTTGTTAAAAACTTGATGTGGGATAAAGATTCGCCGTCAAGTGTGTGTAATAACAGAGTGGTAGCTATCGGCGTGGAACTAGCCACTCGAACAGAGTACTATGATCCGCTTTCCACTCCATAGAGGATTATTTTTTAATTTTATTTTTCTTGCGCCGTCTCATCACTGTTTCGCTACTTTTTTCTGATGTGCTATCTGTAAGTTACCATTAAACTACAATTAAAACTGTAAAACTATGGTTCGCCGTTACAAACCGAAAAAGAGAACGCTTTTAAGTAATTAAAATGGCCGCTGTAGACGCAAGAGCCGTGTAAAAAGTTGTGAATGTTTGTTACCAGTGAGCAAGTGCGCAAGTAGTACAACTCCGATGTTTCGTTAAAATAGTTAACCCGTCGCGAGCTAACCCATCTGTGACTAACTTGAGAATTATAATTAACTTGCTGTTTTTAAGGTTCGTTACTTCAGATTGATGACTGAAAGAACAATTAGAAAGTAGTAGGCCCAAAACTCATAACTTTTTCTAAGAGTTTCTGTAGTTAATTTCTTAAAATTTCCACACTGGAACTTGTATTTCTGTGTGATCGCCATGACGTGCATGTTCTGCGCGTGCGCATGTGGGTCGCTGTGCGCTAATCTACGCGCATCTACCACACTCCCGAATAAACCGTCATATAATATATTTCTATTTCTCTATATTTAAATTAAATTGTTCGTTTAAAGTTTCTAAATGTCTTCGTCCAGTGTAAAATCGTTATCTTGGCGGCTCATTACGATGCCTCGGGTACAGTTAGCAACAAAAGTGAACGAGATAAAAAAGGCCGTTAAACGTGGTAATGAAATAAAATGGGATAATGTACTAGAGAGAAATTATTGCGCTAATGGCACAAAACTAGTACTGTAAGAGCAGAATATTGTCAACATTACAGATAAGTGCTCTTTGCTTGTTTTAGTGTTGTAAGCTCATCGAGTCATCACCTTGATAACACTCGTTTCTTAGATAAGTTTTAAGCTCTGAACTTTTGTAATGCTCTCACTAATTAAGTTATCGAAGCTCACAGCTGCTTGCGCCTGCTAAACAGGCCATAAATGTTTCCTCAATTGCTGCACTGGGCAATTATAGGTAAATAAGTAATCGAACCTTTTCAGTGGCTCTTAAGAACATGATTGTGTTAAAAGCTGCATTCCTTCATACGGTCTTCTATCTGAAAGTTCTAGAACCATCTAGACCATTAGATTTCCTGGCGATCAATGTCAGCTCTTAGAAAGTATCGTGCAGTGACGGGCGAGTGTCGATAACAATTATCGCGTAGTCGATAATTGCCGCCATTAGTGCGTCAATCACTCGATGCAAGTGCACATAATTGTCAGTGAGCACATAGAATGGCGGGTTTTTGTGCACATTGCCAAAGGATGGCCAACAGAGAAAATGAAATCAAAGTGACAAGTGACGACAGTGCACACTGTCATTAAAACTGATGTCAGATGCTTCACTTAAGTTCATTTTTGTTTCTACATACGTTTACTTTTGATAAATAAAAGAAAAAAGTGGACAGAAAGTGTAAAGTATGATTTCGGCTTAGGTGTTGTGAACTAGTGGCTAAAATTATCGAGAATGAATGGTGGAAAAATGTCAAAAATATAATTTTTCACACTATTATTGTCTGTTTGTAGTATCCAATGGGTTAAACTCGAGACGTTTCTGAAATGGAAAAAACAATATAAGGGACGTCTTACTAATCCTTCGTAGCTGTAGTAGTTGACTAAGGAAGTTCAACTTGTTCTTGTTCATCCATCGAGCTTACGATTAGAACTAATCCGAGTCAAACCGAAGTCTTAATTACAAACTCATGCAAAGCCTTGCAACATTACCGGAGCCACTATATAAAGGCGTGCACTCAACAAAATATTTGTACCAGCAGATCATTTAGGCGCTCCTTTAAAATTCATACGTTCCTCCTTTGTCCCAGCCTCGCCATATTAGCGCGGTATTGAATCCGCTGCTATGGCCGCCGTGACGTCACCGGCCCTGGCATTGTTGCCAGGATAGTGAGGTCGTTCACCATTGCCAAGTGATTGATTGGCCATACGTGCCATAGCGTGTCACGTAGTGTTGTTCCCATTTGGCAACGTTGGATAAGGACATTCGGTTGTGGTGGCTGTCGCTTTCAATTGTTTTGAAATTTATTGACGCCTTGCGTAATGTTAGCATTATATTTCCATAGCGTACGAGTGTGGTAATCGTGTTTCCTGCTGGGAAATTTCCATTGTGACATGCCACGGTCATAACAATACCAGGAGTCATAATCCCACTAGTCCTTCAATTTAAACTTCTAAGATAACACAATAAAACAGACTATCAGTAAAAAGTTATCAAGTTTCACTGATACCATTTGGGCTTGGCTGAAATAATAACGTAATCTCGCTTCGAAATAAGAGGAACTGGAAAAATGTCTTAAATTGACAAAAGCGACCGAAAAGCTCAAATATGTCAATCCTGTTGAAATTCGTTTTAAAATGCGATGAAAGCAACTATCGTTAGTCTAGGCCTCAGGACTGATGCCAATCAATGGCTTCGCAACCGCCAATATCCAGTGCACCTACAATCATCAGGTCACACTATCCTAAACAATAGTTAACGAAAGTGGCCCTAAGAAAAACGTACGTCGCAGTTCGGCGTGGCGTGACGAAGTTTTTGCCGCTGCTGCGCCGGCACACGGCGCTGTGTCGTGGCTACTCGTGGTCAGCCATGACACCACCTGCCTGAAAAGATGTTTGCGATTGCTGAAGTAGAGGATTAGAAAAAATAAGCTTTATGAAAAAAAGGGCTGTAATTAGCGTGTTTTTGTAGAAAAGTTGTATTAGCAACGTTCCGAATGGTGTATGCTGCAGGCATTACTTAAGTGTTGAAGCTTTGCAGAAGATGGACATCCAGCAGATTTAGTATCGACCACCAAAACTAGACTTACAGAAAGGAAGAATGGTTTCCACGCGACGGAAGAGGGGATGTCTCTTCCTTAATAAGATGTGTCCAATCTCTTGCCGCTATAAAGCCCCCACCAAACCGCAACCCATTAAAATATAGCGGTAATGACACCTCGTATGTACGTACAGCGACACTACCTGCGCCCGCGCCTCTTCATCAAGATAATTACACACAAACATACACTCACTACAATTAGTTTGGGTATAGCTCAGTGCCGCTTAGTGTGCCTGCTTACTACAAACACTATTGCACTTGTTCTACGCGGTTCCCGGGTCAACAACTGTGTTTTTTCATAAAGATGTTGTCATTCGTTGAATTATTTAAACTTCGATTTCTTTGCGTCTTGTATGACTAGGTAAACGAGTATATGTCCTATATAACTTTATTCCCTTAAAGTTTTCCTGGGATGAATATGACTAAGAAGTGAATTTCTTAGGACCTTGTAGCCATGCTATCTTTTAATTTAAACTGCAATACCATGGAGCATAGTCGTTAGTAATCCGATTCTCAGATAAATTGCTCACTAAATCACAAAACAAATGAAGTGATAACTATTGCCTATTAATTATAAGATAACTGCTCATTGTACGTGCTATATACATCATCACATTCCGTGCCAGATTCCAACAAAACACAGCAGACAGACGGATAGGCACACTTTTTACACAATTCCCAGATCATAAAAATGAAGTACCTACTTACTTCATTGGAAACTAATTTCAAAGAAATACAATCGATATGAAGTGAAGCGTTAAAACCAAGGAAGGCTACAACAAAAAGGGGTATGTGAGTACATCGATGTTACCACGCAACTACATTTTTTTCTTCAGAAGATCCAGTTAGCCTGGAATGGGTTTCACTGGTTCACCGCGCAGGAGACATGCAACATTGTTATAACTATTGAGTCCTCCTACAACTTGCGTGTGAGTTTTGTGAGTGTAGAAACTTCCACCGAAAAACTAAAAAGTAAGCATTTACTTTTTCAAACAGTTATGAGTTTTATTCATTCTACGCATTTGGCTTCATAGCTGCGCAACCATCCAGTGTGATGATTGCGCTTGATTGACTTAGGAACTGCCTTTTCATAAGGGTGTTTTACCAATCGGTGCTCTTGATGCGGATTCAACTTACGTTTCATAAAAGGTTGCGTCTTAGAGAGGTGCTGATAAATAGAAACTCTGTCAATACGAGACTGCCGCAATTTTTCTCGACCATACTCAGACATTACACCACTAACCCATATCACACACTATTATTCACCAAACCCAATCATTTGTTACTTTGATCTCTTTATTTAACTTTCTCAATAAGACCAAGCAATTATCATATCTGAAATACTCTTTTTAATGCGCCGTAAAGTCTAAAATGGCGTGATAGTGTATGATAGTGATGTACAACATCATCACGCAAGACATCGGTATAAATGGTTAAGCAGGTGAGTCGTGACAAGTCATTAGATATAATACAGTTACAAGAAATATAATACATATCATTTAATTCAATTTATTAAAAATTATGCGAACTTTTGAGATAAAGCCGTTTAGTGAATACGATTGGTGGATTTTTGGGGGAATGGCTAAACGAGTGGTCTTCATGACGTTAATTTATTAAAAATAAAAATTGTGCTTTTTTTAATAATTTGCATTATTTTTATTAAATTTAATTAAAAGCCAAACAGTCAGTCTCAAGTTAAATTATTAACATACCCCTTTAAAAAAAATACATATTTTTATTTCTTGTCATCGTTAACTTTCAGAATCTTTTATAGTTTTGACAGACAAGCTTGGAGCGTTAGCTAAGTCAGCTCTATTAAACAGAGTGGATTAGAATACTTATATATTACCGTCCGACAAATCGTATCGCAAACTGTAAACAGGTTTCCAAAAGCAAGAGGTCGCGGGTCAGGCCGGTCGGTGATATTAAATAGATTTTTTGCGAAAGCTGGAGAGAGCTGGCGGCTCATCGCTATCAATAACATCGTTTATCTCGCACACATGTTAATGTGCGGGTTATTCGACTAGATTAGAAGAGATTAGCAGTGATTTAGGACTTCAGCTGTCGTAGGTCTGGGCAACACTGCCTTGTTTTGTGTTTGTTTAAGAAAGTCAAAACGGCTTTTTTAAACAAGCTAATAAAGATTTAAGTTAGAATGTTGTCTCCATTATAGAGTTCGAAAGTATCTATTTCTTTTAGAATGTTTGCTAATTTATTTTAGCTGTGCGAAAGGACAACATTTTTAGCTACAGAAATGAAGACGTTTTCATAAAATTAAATGCAAAAAAAGTTGTTTTTTTTATTCTGGTGTCAGGCTTCCGTTCTACTTTCCGTAAAGTTTCACCCCAAACAGCCTCCGTGCTATTGACCCCTAAGTTCTTCACTTTCAAAACAACTGCGATTAACTTAACAACTCCTGCCTTCCCATTTGCCTCACTCTTTCAGACCAGGTCTCTTGACATTTTATGAACGCTTTGTGTCAGAACACCAGTGTACCAAGACCTTATTCCCTTCCCTTTACCAAAGAGCCTGCAGGTATAAGGGAAGGTAGTGTCTGTCTTTCGAGGGGTCTGGTTAAGTTGGCACATGTCTAAGGTGGGCACAATATGGCATGAGACAATAACAGCGATGAATATGCATGGTGGCATCGCGGCGTTGCAATTTGGCCGGAACACCGGTGTAATGACAATGTGACAAAAATAACATGTCTCGTGCGTTTGGACGCATGCGCACGAAAAAACGCCGCGGTTTCACAAAGGAACATGAAAAAAATTACAATAAATTAACGTGTGAATGAAAAGGGCGATGGATGTAATTAATACAGGGTTTGTAAGATTTAAATCCGGTTTTGCAAAATGTAATATTCAGATGTGAAGCCACTTGTCATAACACACTGTTTGAGCTGCACAGGTGATAATACATAAATTAGCAAACCTATGCAGAAGCTTTATCAACATTATCTGCGACAAAATGTTTGGCAGCTCATTTTGCGCGTGGCAGATTATGGCCCACTCTCTCCCGCAAAGGGGAGGCCTGAGTCTCACCAGTGCAGTAGGAATATTACAGGCTGATTGTGCATGTTAGAAGACGTTAACAAAATACAATAATATGTGCAAACGCAGCGTTACATATTCCCAGTGCGCTTGAACATCCACGCACATACGCTGCGCCTGCGCAGTCGGTGACAATAGTACACGAGCGGCCGACATAACGCTGCGTGTGTATGACTAATCATCCACTACCACTGGCGTACACAGTGGTGCGTGCCCTGTACTCACTGGTCCATGTATCTGTACACACTGGGCCATGTTGCTGTCGGGCTGTAGGCGGAATGTAGGCAGTTCAGTTTGAGGAGGCGAGCTCAGAACTTTATGGTTGGAGACCCAAGTAATCGAGATCTGTAATGCCCAATAGAAGAGGACATACAAGATCATTTTTAATAGAATAATCTTCAGGAAAACACATCAACAGTTTATTTTTTTAAGTTTTCAGTTGTACAAGTAACTCAACGAAAGTATCAAATTAATACCCTATAGCCTGTCGGCCGAGGCCAGCAGCCCTTTAAACCAGAGAACTTATGGAAAATTATGGAATTCATTAAAGGAATATGAACACCTTTTTTAGTTAAGTCTAAAAAATGTACAACAGTTATAGCTGAAAACTAAAATGACAGTAGTCTGCTTTCACCAAAACCTAATTAATTATGTCAAAGTAAAGACATCAAGCTGTATAATTGTTTAATCTTTAATAATGATACAATTACCCTTTGCTGTAACTGAGTACCTAGGTAGGTACCTATATTTATTAATAACTAGCGACCCGCCCCGGCTTCGCACAGGTGCAATATATACATATAAACCTTCCTCTTGAATCACTCTATCTATTAAAAAAACCGCATCAAAATCCGTTGCGTAGTTTCAAAGATTTAAGCATACAAAGGGACATAGGGACAGAGAAAGCGACTTTGTTTTATACTATGTAGTGATTTCCGTAAAAGCTCTGTGTCATTACTTAATTAGTTACAAAGTAAGCTGATTAATATAAGGACGATGCATGTCCACTTGCGCACGTAAATGCTATCTCAGGTAATTGACATAAACGCTTCCGCCTATTACCGGAGAAAAACTTAATAAAAATAAATAACTGCGCTAAACGACTGGCCACGATCAATGGCGTTTTCTTGTTATATGGAAAACGTGCGTAAAATTATTGTTGCAGATGCAATAACAAGTGAAATGCAATAAAAATATTGAGTGTTCAGAATGTTTGTCAGGTTTTTAAATTTAATTTTCATGATAAAACAATAAATGGTAAAAAAATCTGCTAGATACATTTTTCATCTTTACCCACAGAACTTTTTTATTTTTCTTATAAGTTCTTAATAGCAATTAAATTAAAGCCAAAAATAAAGGAATGTCTGAAATAATCAATTTAACCAAACACTTCCATCAATAATAAATCTTTAACATCAACTTGTAGATCGTATCGATCGTCAAGAAAAATCATACAAGTAGCGTCATCTAGCGGCGCCGGAGAGACACTCGGCGACATCTGCCCCGTTACGTTACGTTACAAGGCAAAAATAACAAAAAGCAGCGTATTCAGTTAATCATCGATTGTCAATAGCAGGGCGAACGGAAACGATGCCTGCTTTGCATTGCAAATCACTTGGAATTCCTTCAATGTCACAAATAAGTAGTCGGTAGTCTGTAACCCCTCGGCGGGGTTACGCGTTATTAACATATAAATAACAAGCGTTTCTCAACTATTGATGGCATTAAATGCGACTTTATTTATGGGTTACATATTTGCATACTACGGGTTACGGGTTTCAGTTAAATTGTCCGGGTAATGCGCACCTGGTAAAAGGTGTGATGATGTGTTTTTCTAATGATTAATTAAAAAGTGCTATAGATATATTGCTGTCTAATACACATACCTCCGCAGTACATACAAAGTACTCGAACGCACTTGGGTCGGTTTTTCCAGGCTACCAGCGGGGCTGTTAATCAACTTGCCACTACAATTACATCAATTATATTTGTTTATAAGACGTAATAATCAATAAACTTTAGAAAATTACGCGGATAAAAATGTAACATTTTTGAATCCATTTCTTATGTGTGTGCTTTATTACAACATTATTCTTTTAACAAATAAATAAATAATTCTTATAATACAAGTACTTGCATATCCTTACATATTTTACCATTTATTTGCACTGGGCACACAACTGGTACAACTCTAAAAATTTAAAAACTGTTCCACCTGTTACATTCATGTTAGATTCTGATTTTCTGCGAATTTGCAAAATGAATAGGAGGATACATAAGATTACCTACAGTTTACTTATCTTAGAATATGTGTCTGCCTATTATTATTGGATGTGATCGTTCGGCAGCTGTCGCTAAACGATCTCCAATAAACAATATATCACATATTTACATGTGCAACACCTTTGCCATTCTCATGCTAATGCGTCGCGTTTGGACAAAAACACATTGATTGGTATCAATGAGCGTCAATTTGAATAATTTCAAAATAAATCATCGCCGGCGCAATCATGCTAATTTTACTATCAAACATTTGGGATGATATTATGAATTGATTTACATAGTTCGCTGCTGCTCGATTTTTTACTGCGTTACGGAAGGTAATGGTTGGAATAATATTTGGTTTCGTTGGTCTTTAGCAATAGGCAAATATGAATCGAATTGTTTGTTTGAAATCTTGATTTATTAGCCGATTAAAATTTAAATCTATGATTCTGTAAAATAGAACGGAATAAATTATCTCCATTCACAAAATAGATCACATTTTTTTAAACAAAAGCTTACATTAACAATCGTTTAGCTTGCCGTTAGTTTTTGTCACACACTAAATAACACACGGTCCGTTATCTGTAATCAACATTCCTAATTTTCATTTGACAAAAAACAGTACAGTTAGAAACTTTGTAAACACAAATAGTTCAACACGGAATTATCTGACAGCCATCAAATTGGAAAACAACAAAACTGTCAACGTAACGTGAAATTAGGCAATTTTATGAAAGCCGTCGGACGGCGGCATCCGTGTACAAATTGCTACTTAAACGATAAAAATCGATGTTGATACTCGCCTGCCTCCTGCCTACTGCCACTGCCTGCCGCTTGTTACAAAAACAATGGCATCGCGACCCGCGACACACAAACAATAAATTCGCTAAATAATAGTTATCGAAAAATAAGTCCAAAACATTATCGTCATCCGGAAAGCATAAAAATATTTCAAATGGCCGAGACAATAGAGTGGAGACAATGGACTCGGCCGCAAAAAGGGAACAACTTATTTTTTTCCAAAAAAATGTGTGGTTTTTTGCAAAAGCGTTCCTTCGACAACAATCAGTGCACCGCCCTTCAGTAGGAGCTTTTTTTAATAACGGGGCCAAGGTTTGTTTATTTTGTCGGCTAATAATATTGGTAATGGGTTTTATAATAAAAAGTGGAACTGCCCCATAAAAATAAGGGAAAATAATAATTTACAAAAAGTTAATTGTGTGTCAAATGAAGTTAACTGTATATCAGTTCAGAACTAAAGTAATAATAACCGCTGTTATTTGGAGTTCAATTGCGAAGTGTATGTTCATGGCAATTTTGATTCTTAGTAAGTTCAGCACTAACTTTAATTAAATGTTGTCGAACAAGATATCAATCTCATTGCTACAAAAATCAATTTCCGTATCCAATCACACACAACAAAACCTACTCCCAACAAACTGATTAGCATACAAAATCCGTTTCCATGATAACATAAAGACGATGCACTAACCGCGACCCTCGCGTTCGAGCCAAAGGTGGCAACACTAAATAACGGCCCAAACAACCATTTCCGAAAACCGTAAAGGAAGTAATTACATATTCTAATCCAAATCCAGGGTCCCGCTTCATATGTCACTCCTTACACAATAAAAAAGTAACACACATTCGACCTCCGTCTAACGGTAGACTCTTTCTTTACCGGTCCTGAGAAAAAAAATCATCAAGAACCGCGTTTCTCAACGGAGGAGCATACGAAAAAAATTGCATACTTACTTATAATCTTAAAAAACAACGAGATGAACACAATCAATACTATGTCTTAAATCAACGGCATAAGAGATCCTTTTCAAAAGCAACCCCACATGCGTAACATTAAATTTTATGCGCGCATTTGCATAATGTGCATAGCCCCTAAATTTTATTCAATAAAAAAATAGGATGGGTAGAAACTTTTTTGCATAAATTCTTACAAAGGAAACGGGTTAAACCATTCAGGAAGTGAAATGTCGTAGATCCGCTTGCATGGTGGAGGAAAAATTATAGTTCAAACATGCAATCTATAAAAAATATACTTTAGATCGTTGGCATAAAAAACAGAATAGCAAATCGATAAAATTGGCGTTACACCTTTTCGCTCACGGCCCCCTTTCGCGATGCACAATAGACCAAAATGTACCTGACTATAATTTATGCGAGAATATTAAGAGAAATGTACCTGCCCTTTTTGAATATTAAGTGCAACCTAACCCCTGACATTACTGAATAGGGTTAAGATACTGTTTGAAAAGGAATTATATAAAAAAAATGCAAATAAACTGTCCCCACAACTACGCGAGGGTTACAGGTATGCGAACGCATAGAAAAAAAATTGCAAGCGCACCGCGTGCGCATAAAGTTCCGCATTGATTGTAGCACAAAGGGTTCCAGGCTATTGTGATACTTGATGGATCCCAGCACTTGTCACCTTGGCGTATAATTTGGGTGTGTACGGTTCCTTTCTTATGCATATTCGGTAGGGAGCGTCTCACAGATAGTTCGTTTTTTAATAGCGTTTCTTTATTATGCGCTGTATGCAAAGATTTATTGTGAAGCCGCGGGATGTGCGTGAGAATGCTAGGAGATAATCGAATTTGCCTATAGACGCATCCACCCTAGGCAACCCTTTGCTTCGGTTCAATCGCGTTCATGGGAAATATGTGAATATTCAAACAAGATGTCATCTCCTTGAATATCGATTGCCGTTGAGATCCTTTTATAGTGCCTGGGAATTGATACATTGAATAGGAAGACCCTGTGGGGTTTTTGCATAATCTATCGGTGGCCGTGACGTTAGGATGCTTTGTTTGGTCATAACGGTATTTCTTGTTAAAGGGTTCTTAAAGTGAACGTTAAAAAATGAGACCGTTACTATTTTTTCCTTGGACTACTGTCCACGTTTTGTCTAAAGTAGCCGTTGGTGTCTTTTATGATGTTTTTTATTTTTTTATGAAGTCAGATAGCTGTTTTATTTGTACTACGCGTATGACTTTATTGTTCTATAAACGAGAATTACGACTGAATAATAAAGAAATAACACTCAAATTAAGTGCGTATTTTTTATTCAAGTAGAATGTTTTAGTACAGAGTTCTTGACATAAATTATTTATGATAATTTTAATTTTTACTGTCAATAAAGTTGTGAGTTAAGTATAGTTTAATATTTATTTAACAAAACGAAATAAAATAAAATTGATACTAAAACTTTTCTCTTTGTGAAAGTAAAATGTAAAAAATGAACAGTTACATTGCTTTACCTATGCAAACATGTCAAAATTGTAACCCTTTTTTGTGCATAGTGGACGCAACGACCGCGGCATGTTTTTCAGAAAAGCATTTTGCTCTAGTTTTTGTTTGTACCAAAACAAATAGAGTAATGGTCGTCGATACTGTCGGCATCGGAGTTGTGACGTAACACCCGGACACCCGGACAGACGAACAAAGGGGAAGAGTTGGCAAAAAGTCGTGTCGTAAAGTTTAATTACTCTAAAGTATTGCGACTTATACAGGATGTTACTAGTTACACGCGGCTATTTTGTGCACCAAATACAATTATAATTATATTTCTAGAATCAGTTCACAAATAAGCACAACTTTGTTCCTACTAAATATTTTTTCTACTCTCTCAAAATAAACTTAATACTCAGATACAAGAAGAACACTATAATGTAGTATGTTAGTATGCAATATAACTGCATTCTAATTCCTAAAAATATTTAGACGTTGGTTAAACGGAAAGAAAATCTGTAGCGTTAATTAATGATAAACTTACTAATTTCTCCAAGACTGAGATAACAAATTAAACTAGAATCACCAACACATCATTACAGCTGTCAAAATTATGTACTTAACGACCTCATTATACCTAATTGTGTTTGTTAGTTTTACATAATATTCACATTACTATTAGTACGGCAGCGGCATGATTCAATAATTGTGAGCATGGGGAATATTTTCTATCGTAATTAACTGTTCTGGTTAGTGTCATTCATGTTTATATTGTGTGCTGTACCGGTGCGAAATAAAAAAACTGATCCAGCTTCTTAAACTGTAGGCAGGTGTTAATTTAATGTTGTCATTGTTGTAAATCATTCATGAATAATAAAATTGTTTTACATTTTAGGTGACATTACAAAGGGAGATGTTCAGATGACATCTCGTACTTTAATTATGATCCTTTAAATCATATAAGTACACCAGTGTAATGTTGGTGAATTCAAGATTGGGAATGCCTTTTTTGGAGTCCATGATATCAAATCCCAAAATACATCACACTGTTTAGTGTCACTAACTTCTACAATTCTTTCCGAGTTGCGTCCTTTCACGAAAGCTCGTAAAGAAATCGTCATCAAACAGTAACGTGTCCCGTGTTTTGTGTTTTTGCTCCAATAAACGTACTCTTTCGTCACAGCTACCATTGAAGGGTTAAGTTATGCAAATTGCCCTACAAATTGGCCCGGAGCCGATTGCCCAAGCCTACCTATTATAACTCCGTACTTTCCAAAATAAGCTTTTTTTATTTGTCAAAAGTTTTGTTGTTAATTCAAACAAATGGTTCCAGGAAATTAGCTTTGGTTCGGTGTTATTATTAGCATTTAAATCTTGAAGTTATTTCGTAAATAAATAACAAGTTACGTTGAAACGTTTTCTCTTCAGTTTTTCACACAAAGGACTTTGAAACAGATTATTTTTCATTTAGAAACTGTTTCTAAAAGGCATAAATTACACATATTATCAACCTTGTAAATTAAACCCCCTTTCATAATAATTTAACGAGTTCATTATGTTATTTCCTCTCAACAGCTTAAAAGGTCCATAGCTGTCATAAATAAAATAATCTCCTCCAATAAGCTCACTACAGATATCTATGAACTCAAACACAAAACTACACTGTATAGCAGTCGTTACTCGTCACGTCCTCGTCTCGTCACAGCACGACACGACACGACACGACACGACGTGACGCAGACGAGATAATCCCACCGAGACATAATCTGCCCACTTTATGCCGTATACATGTCAAATTTTAATTGAATCTCGCGTTAAATATGTTCTTAACGCGATACCAAGTTACCTCGGTTAAGGTACCGAAGCACCGAACTTATTCCAGTTTAATTTTGATTCCCATATTGATCTTGAGTTTGAGAGTATCGATCGATGGAGCTAATCTGTGAACGTATCGTGAGAATCGATTAAGGGTAATGGTTTACTTAATTTTTTGAATAAATCGATGGATTTGGTGTTGCTGGTGTGCTGGACATGTTGTAATGTTCAATGATGGATTAAGAAAGGGAACGTAGGTAGAAGGTGAATAGCGTATCACTTTCTTGTACAACTTTGAGCGCAGTCCGTCACTGAAAAAAGACATGACGCTTATAAAATCTAACTTATTGCTGCTGATGTGTTATTTATAATAACTATAGTTTGCTTAGACTACTAAATCAACTTTTGTACAGATAGGCTGCTTGTATGTCTATCACCTGTCTACTAATTTAACACCCTTGGCCTTCTAACCTCAATGGAATTTTATAACTGGCTTTGGTTTCCGACCATGAAGGAACATCTTCAATAAAATCACTTTGTAAAAAGTAATCCCTTTCTAATAGGCATGGCCTTAACAAGTTATGTTGTTCTGGGGATTCCGCGAAAGCGCTAGCAAGTTAATGATATTGTCGATGTGACATTTTGTCAGGTTGGTGTCCGGCTAAATGTGGTAGTCAGCGGCCTGAAAGTCTGACAACCAGTCTTACCAAGGGGAAATGTATTACCCAGTAACTGGGCTGTAGAGGTCATGTAAAATACTGATATTCAGCTGCATCTGGTTAGACTGGAAGCCGACCCAACATAGTTGGGAAAAAGTTAGGCAAATTATGGTGTTTGGCTGTCTGTCTGACCTACAACATAGCTAAATTACATCATACTCTTCTGAAATAACCCATAATTGTAGAAGTAAGTATGCATTTAATATTTTTTTAAACAGGTCCAACATTAAAAAAACTAATCAAATAGATAGATACGATCGCGTTTAGTGTTTCAGTAAAGGAAAATAAAAGATAGTCTGTACGAACGGAATAGTTGTCAACAAACAGCTGTTGAGGAGAACAAATGGGCAATGATGCCAGAGACAATGATGAGGACAAAGATGCACAATCTTCTTTAGAAATAAAAATATCGTCTAGTCCCCACGAAACAATGGCTATCAGTGACATTTCGTTCAATGGACTTTGTCACACAAAAGGCCAGTCTATTTTTATCCTCACTGAGTTACTTGTAAAGGGTAGGGTAAAGTTTTGCGAACAGCCCAGGGCCAATTTCAAATTACGGTTAGTAAAACATTTTACTAATTCTCGTGATACAATCGCTATAAAAAAATAATGGCTTCTATCAAGTCAACACGGAACAACTAAAAACTGGGATCGATAATGTAATCGAACAGAGTCAGAAGTCACCTTTAGAGAACAATAGAATCTAATTAGATATCTGATACACACACTGTCATTGTCACGACATTTTTTTCGAGTTCAACAGTTTCTTGTTGGAATCCACGAGTACTTACCAATTAAAATTACAAGGCAATTTATTTATTCTTAAAAATAAAAGTTGCTTCAAAAAAGGAACCATTATTAATTACTTATCGAACAAAATTGTTATTTAGAGAACATGTATCGTCCCAAGCGGAGCGAAAAAAACGCGCCAAATGACCGTGAACGCATCGTATCAAGGGATCGATACATATAATCGATACTTATAAATCGAGACTGTTATGAGACGATAAAATCGGCCGGCAACCGCCGCCGGCTACTGGGCGTCGGCCTAAGCGACGATTACTCTCCGCTCTTCTTATTTTGTTGCTGGCCACTCGATGCGAGATTATCGATAAAATAATTAAATGGTTACTCTCGAAATCGATTCCCGAGTGTTGTTATCGAGACTCGTGTTATTTGTTTCGTTTTTTATGTTGCGAAATAGTCGCCTCAAACACTTGGAAAGTTTTGGTTTCACAGTTACAAACTTTTACTACGAACTCCTAAGTATTCACAATCTGATTGGGAATGTTAACTTTTTAATCGGATTACTAACTTTATGTCATGCCATTGAACTTAACTTCACTTTACAGCGCCTTGTTAATAGTACGTCTCCATGTACGCATTAATTGAAATAATTGAAATTTGCTCATAAATATGAGATCTCATAAGAATCCAATTGGTAAAGAAGACTTATACTTTAATAACTCGGAAAGAAATGACGTTTGAGTGCTTGTTACTGTTTGATAAATGAAGCTTTAAGCCGTCATGTATGTATAATTATAAACGTCATCGATAAGTACAGTATACGTTATACACATATCATTTCGATGCTACTGAGAGCTGGACCCAAATAAAAAAGTAACAAATCAATTGTCGTTTCATAGCAAGTTTTCCTCTGCTCCTTCAAATGTCTTTCCGACAAGTAAGGCAATGGACGGGGATATTCCAAAAAGCCTCTGCTCTGTCGGGGGAGTGCGTGCTGGCCGGCCGTTCTCTCAGATGGTCGACATCTTAATTGTCGGCCGGTGATAACTCGACTCACTGATTTATAATGCCTCCTAAACGTATTAGTGCCTTTGTCGGCTCTCACACTTATCGCGCGACTTAGTAGCGGCTTCCGCTGCCACCGACACTTTTTATCCCTTTTATAGTAAAACTGAACAATAAAACAAACCACTGTCACAAACAAATGCCACAAAAGTTTATAAAGAGCCTCCAAAGTGGAAATATCCTCCGAGGAGAAACGACCACAATCAAAAAAAATTGCTAGGTTTTAAAATGTTGAGAACTGTAGCCACTAAGAAATAAACATCGACTTTGCTACGTAAATGACAACAAATATCAAATAGGAACTTATAACAAAAAGACTGCAGCGCGGCTCCAAGTGAAACTAAAAGATTTTTACAGTTGTGTTTATTTAGCATAAGTTTGCGGATCTTTTTATGACCGAATAAACTCACGCCGACACCTTTTTACAGCGTCGTTTGTTTCGCTAAACACACGATAATTTACATATTATTATCTGAAGACATAAAAATCGGACATTTGTTGTCAGCGGTGTCACCGAGGTATCAGCGTCGTGACTGCCGCCCAACAAAAAGTAGTCGGTGGAAAAAAGGTTGATTTAGAAAAGAGCGTGTGAGACATGCGTGTGATGAATTGACATGTTCCCGGGGCCATTAGGGGCGAGATAAGGAGGCATTTAACTCAATCCGCGGCGTACGCGCATCTCCGCTCCCCGCGCCACCCGCCACCCGCGCCCTGCCCGATCGGCTGCATGCACAGGGTGATGCTTAGTTACTTGAACCAAAGTTTCAAGGCTATGCTGGTCATAGATTTTGGTTTGGAAAGAAAAAATAAAGATGATGCTGGGTGATACAGCTGTCCAAAGTTCTATTAGTTCTGTCAATGATCGCTTGAAGCTGAACTTTTAGGTACTAATGAACACCAAGAACAATTCCAATAGGAACGCTTTACTTAGTGGATTCAAAGTAAAACACTGATAGACAAGGCCAGGCAACGCCCAGTTCTGGATAAGTCGTCTTAGCCGTCCACGACGCTCAAAGGTTCAAAAATTACAGTTCTGCTATAAAAGCTCATGTAAATGTTATAAAAGCAATCGATCCCAAAACTACATCACTCAGCACACCCTGTGAATAGTGGTATTGGGTCCGATAGGCGGTGTTTATGTGAGTGGCACCGCGCACCGCTCGCCCGGTAGCCCCTTAATGAGTGCCGGCTTCCGTCAATAAAATAATTTCGATGGCTAGAGCCTACTGCCTACCGTGAAATTTTCATCGCCCACCAATCACCTCAGGGAAGCGATATATTGTCCAGATACTTATCTAATTAGAACTTAACGTTACGCTCTGCTTTGCTTTCCATTTGTTTAGAAGTAGGTGTATTAAAATTCTTGTGGAGAGAATTTTGGAGCCGTTAGATGTATTAAGTGGAAACTGTATAGTGTTTTAAAAATAGTTTCTTTATTTTTTTATACCGTATTCAAGCTTTATATTTTGAACCTATCTTCAGTTGTTGACATCATCTTAGACCTCAAGGATCGATGGATTAAGTAGTAATTAGATAATTTAAATTACTTGCGTATCTAGACGGGCTTAAACATCAGTTTTAATGAGCACTTGATCTACAGCTATCAACTAACAATTAAGATTAGATTACTTTGTACCATTGCCATCCTACCAGTACCACCCTTAAAAGCTGCCATACATTGGGATTGTTCCCTAGCTGGTTATAATACGTTCCCATACGGCCGGTGCGTGATATCGCTATCTGCAGATAAGCGGCCCACGACCGAGGACTTATGTTCACAGGCCCTAATTAACCTCTTCATTAGCACCGCCGCTAACACTGAAAACTAAGTGCTGTACTAGTCACGAGATTTATAGAGTATTTTATGATCCAGTGATTAGGAAGCGTGAATTTTATGTAGCGGAGAAGATTTGTTGGTATCATTGATGGATGGGCACGCGATGTCTTGTAAGAAAGACTGGGCTGATAGTGAGCAGCCTGAAGTCAGATAAAAAGATTAGATTAAGTAATTTAAACTATATTAGAGGCAAACACTAGACGATAATATTTCAGGCGAGAGGAAAAGTTTTGCTGACGTCAAGACTATACCAGACACCACAAGTGACGCATTCTAACCTGAGAACCTCCTTACACCTCCAGGATCGATGGATTAAATAGATCATTTAAATTACTTGCGTATCTAGACGGGCTTAAGCATTAGGTTTAATGAGCACTTGATCTACAGAATGCAAAGCATTCAACTCTACAAGAAAGTAGGCAAGCAAAGCAACACAACTAATCATCCAAAATCTGATACAAAAACCTTAATAGCTACCATAAAAGTATTGAACCGACCTGATTCAGCTCAAACAAAAGAGACCAATAAATATAATGATGACACAACTACCGAATGAGAATATCAAAGTCCGGTAGCTTAATTTATTCCGTGTCGCATGTAACCTGAGGATGAGGCGGCAAATAAAAAACGTATGAATACACTTATCTCCGGCTTAGAGGACCTCGGCTGATGAATTTTAATGGAAGAAAGCTGTGTTCTGCGATATGGAGGATGTGGGTTCGTGGTGTGGAATCTGGGAGATTAGAAGTCCATAAAGATGTGGAATAAAAAGAGTGTAGGTACTGTCGCTTGCATGCCACTATTGTATAGTTAACTGCTCTAAAAATATCAGAACCATATTCTTTTCAAAGAACGATATTCTATCATCAAAACTGACAATTTTTAATATCCAGGAAGCGATACATTCATGAGCGGCTTAAAGTAAAAAGTTAAAAAATAGTTTAGTGCTCCGTATATGACTAAAACGTAGAGCTTTTTGTTTTCTTTAATTTGTTATTTATGTTTTCCATTCCAAGTATTTTTTTTTTTTTTTATCATTCATAAGAAAGAAACTCCAAGTTCTCTTCATACTTGACTTCTGTCCACTAAGAATCTCTACTTCCGTCTTCAAAATACCCAAACCAAATTTTCCTCATACATGTTTCGTGGTTCCAACGTACAGAACCCAGTCCACACTTTAAGTGTTGAACTACAAAATTTTTAATCGCCTTCTTTGGATCAATCGCTGGGCGAGATTTATGTGCTCAATTACACGCGCCCGCGCCACCGAACGAACCGCTAATAAAACACCCGACATTTTGTATGGAAGTCAACGATCAAATGAACTCTGATTTTAAGTAGTAATTATATTTATAAGTTGTTATAATGGTAGGTTCTAATCTATGTAGGTTGACGAAAAGTTTATGTCGTTCATAGAATTGATATCGACCGAACTGAATAACCTCTTGATCGCAGACGACTAGAATAAATCCATCATCCATTAATTCTCAACAGAACAAATTTAATGTTAGACCTTCCAGTTAGAATGAAAGTGCAGTGCATGTATAAAGTCATTGATCAATCACCCTCTCTAACACCACCTCATTACCCCAAGCCCTCCACCGTTTCCCACAACCTGAACTTTACCAGCCTAGAACCTTTTTACAGCACTGTTAATGACGTCCAAGTGTCCAGCTGTCCGGCAGGCGTCCGGACGTTTACGACGCCGTCCATCAAGCCACTCGTCATAAGACGTGTGAGAATTAATTATGGATGTGTTAGATTCCCAGTTTATTGGGCCGAGTGAATTCCGATAGGAATTAACGGTCGGTTCCCAGAGGCCATAGGTCGTGACTCTGATACTTATATATTTTATACTTATTTAGGTGTTGGTTTCTTTGGTTTTTTTGATTAGTGGGTGAGCGGAGTTCTCGGAAATATATGTGGATGATAAGTGTTACATGGGATTAAAGATCACGCTTGCGGGGACTTCTGTACGGGTATTCACTGTTGTAGCTGCTGCGTAGTGCTCAGTTTAAGTGAGGAAGACTCAAATGTTCAAAATATGGAACTTTAATCCTTCCATTTAAACTAATAACTTACTATTTATCGATGATCGCAAAACGCTAGTTCCAATATAATTGAGATTATCATAATTAAGCTGTCGTTTTGCCTACAAGAGACATCGACAGTTGCACCCGAGTCGGTCCTGAGCTAGCCACCGGCGACACTGTACATAGACGTTTGACGCGTCGTTTGAACCAGGACAAGACACCGCATGAGCATCGCTGGGCAGTTAATTGGTCGCTACTCGCTGCTATCATTTGACAATTTGCGACAGGGGTAAGCAGCTGATACATTGTAGTTTTAATGCTTATTGTGAGATAATTACGATAACAACATGTTGTTTTAGTATTCGTGTGACAGGCTGAATTCTTAGATAGTCTCTATAAAGCTAATAAGTAATTAATTTAGCTAACAGCTTTAAAATTGATTTAATTTCCGATGTGGTGCCTGCGTCTTTGGACAAACTCCAGATATTCCACAACATACGAAGTGCCAAACTCGTCGCTTAATTTAGGCTGATTCAATTTAGATTGCCATCGACCCACTAAGAAGAAGAACATAAGAAAACTGTTCTCTGAACGATAACAATAACTCTAAAAGTAACCTCTTATTAATAAAAAAACAAATTTCAGCTCCCATAATGTCCAGCAAATAGCTCGGTTATCAGCGAGATCGTCCCCCGCGGCGCCTGCGCAGGCCACTTGCTAATTACCCGCGAACTTGCCCGAATGTATAAAGATGTTCGGCAAAGTCCGCTCGTGACCCGACGATCACCGAGCGATACTGAAGCTCTTAGATTTTAGATGCACGATTTTTATTTTACCAAGTATATTTGGGGCTTATTGTGATGTCTGATCGTGATGCAGTGAAGCTGCCATTTGAAGAATGCGATGTTTTCTAACCCGTGTTTTATAATGCCGATTAGAATCCACACCCATACAAAGGATGGACTAGCTCCAATAAGTTAAAAACCATAAACTAGTGACAGTTTTAGAAAAATCAAAAGTGATTTGTCGTGATCTAATTGTATAGGCTGCATCAGTTGAACCATTTAGTTGAATCTTGCTAGGATGGATTTGCTAGAATCCAACATAATTGCACATAAAAGTTAAGTTGACAAAAAGCGCAATGCAACCTCAGTCTCTGTTATTTGTTTACAATCTTTCAGTGCGGACCGCTTACAGCCGGTGCGGTGTAGTGAATTACTGCGTGCTGATTGCGCTTATTATCGCGACTATTACCACTTGTTGGCTGCTCATTACGGGGTATTGCTCAGGAGTTATACCGAAAGTCATGAATGAATGTTGTATTTTGGTTGCAATATGAAATGGCCTACAGTAATCAATTAAACCGTAGAAGTTCAACATCATAATTGTTCAAGGATGGAATTTACTTACCTGTAGAGGAAAACTAAACTTTTGGTATGGGATCAATATTTGAAATAATTTCCATTTAAAGAGTCGAAGGTCACACAACGGTAGAATAATCCAATAAGAATGATACTCGTATTAGGATTACATATACACCAAGAGCCACACTCAACAAACACAATTTAGAAGAAACTCAAGCTTACACAACACTTTCCCACAGCCGAACACAGCTTCTATTTTAAACGGGCGCCATTCTACAATAAATTCAATAGGAATTCCCGATGGCTCAAGGTCGGTTCCTATTAGACTACAAGAGAAATGCATTTGATCGGCTCGGGGCTTGGACGGTGCGTTATCTGTGCGATGCGGAGATAAACAGGTGTGTGGGAGTTACCGTAATGCACTTGTGCGGTGTTGCAAGTGCGGTAGGATTCAAAAGGTTCTTCTAGCAAATCTATTGTGCTATGTTTTCCTAGGTTATGCACAGGGATGCCCAATTAAAGTCAGAATAAGTTGACTAGTATCAACCGCGGTAGAAGTCGCTGAAGTCGACTTTCGTGTGATTTGTGAACTGTGTACATACTTAGTGAATGAATAAATCCTGATTCTGGATTCTGAGTTTTAGATAAGTCTATCTTTTCTATCATCTTGTTAGCCACTAGCAAACAGGGTTGTCGATCATTCGATCTGGACATGCTAAGAAAAGTTAAACAGACGCTAACGATACGAACAAACGCTGCACAATACTTTTAAAACCCAACTAACAGTTAATGTCACATGGGAATCCGACCCCGTAAAACCACATAATCAGTAGACGACAACAACTAGATTATCAATGAAGCTTAAAAATATCATAAATTGAATAAATTTTATCGCAAAGGGTAAAGTTTCAACAGATAAACTTTTGTTGGATCTGGCAACACTCGGAGTTAATCTGCTCGGCGATGTTAAATTGTTTAGATTGCCGCTAATCTAGATACGAGAAGCTGATAATCTTCTTCTAATAGACCTGACTTTGAGTTGCCCGGATCGTATTGACTACTTAGAATAAGATGATATACTAGAATGATACAAGTATGTTTATAAATAAGAACGTCCATCTATGATATCTTATGAAAACATTTATGCGAACTTCAAGAACAGTAATAACACTAACAAAACCTTATCAGTAAACAACAGACTCAAGAACTACAGGAACGAGAGACTACCACAGTTGACGCAATTATTGATAACATAAGAAAAATAAGCTCGACTTCTTATACTAAACTAAAAATAAGAATATACAACAATAGTGCTAACAAGCGCCGTTCGCTGGATACCAATATGACCATTAAAATGCCCGCGATCTTCCTTATAAGAACTCGTTGTCACATAACATCAGTCGCACAGGAAAAACTGTGCTTTTGTTCTACACTGAGAAACGACTCAAATGCCTCGCTAAATCGATGGAACCTGATTTATAGAAAAAATATACCTTTTTATATATGTTTCGACCAGCGACTAAATATTTGCAAGAAGGTTTATATCTATTGCTCCATAATTAGTGCCTTTGATCAAGTAGTTTGTGCACCAGCTGTTGGCCCATTGATACAATAAAACAATTTAGTCAATGGTAGCCGTGGGCTTTATTGTTGAATTCCTACGACTGCAACTTATGTGAGGTACTTAATTAATATATCAACTGCCTTCAATACTAATCGTCAATCGAGGTGCAGTGTAATCAGGTTTCTGGGACCCATTTCAAACATTAACTGGAAAATCATAGCAATAAATCTTAACATTAGCCTTGGCTAGCTAGAATTAAAACTCATAAAGTTAAAAGACAGAAAAACTAGTTCAAGATTCAACTTCAAGATCGTCCTATTAGCATGTTTCCTAGATGGTTCCTTTTTCATTGCAACAAAGTTCCAGTTTTATTATTCACTGCACAATGCAATCTTTAAATCCGAGAGTCAACAGGTGGCCTGTTCTACTTACCATTCCGCTAAACCCTACGAACATAAATTTCAATAATACCAGTATCGAGAATGTGTAAAAAACACAGAAAAAATATTATAGATAGATGCAGATACAGTTATCTATGATCATAGCTATCGGCTAGATAAGGCTTGTGTACCAGGACTACAGAAGTCGCGAAGAGCTCTCGTTGCGCTGTCAACTGATGGAAAAACTCAGATGTACTAACTGCGGTCTTAATGAGAGTCGACAAACTGGATGGCGAAGGGCCTTCGCATTCGATTTGTGAGGATACGCTCCTTATTTCTTTGCATATGCTTTACACTGCAACTTTAGGAACAAATGACAGAGCTGACGATGATGATTATGATGATGACACTGGGAATGTTTATAATTATGAAACAGTAGGAAGCACCTTACCCACCTATTAAAGAAAGTCGATCACGTAATAACATTTGCATCTATTTGAGAACATGGAGGAGTAGTTTACGTAGATGCTCAAAATCTCAGATGCTTGGTTTTATAAATAGTTGACGCCAATAATTTTGTTATTTAAAGTTTTCTTTTCTTTACACTATTTTATATTGGGTCGTGGGATAATATTACAATCACTGGAGGCCTAGTGAGTTTTAGTCATATAGCTAAGTATTTCAGGCCCATTACTTGTAGTAATACCTCTAACTCGAGGTCGAGTCTCACTATTATGGCTGCCATAGTCTAAGAGAAAGTATTGTGATGTCTGGTTCCATGATCTGAGTACACAATTTAGGTCTAAGTTACATCAATTTTTTCACAAAAAGGGCATAAAGTATGCAACCGTTACTTGTACAGGGACCGTTTACAGTTATTTGTCTGTCGTATCCATACTTCGCCGCTGGGCCGTCATAACACGCGCCCTAAAAGGCAGTGGTATCATTACCCGACCGGTCGCCGTCCGGCTACCGGCCACCTCCGCGCCGCACTGCGCGCCTGGTAGCCGCGCACCCAGCCTCGAGTGTTGTTTTTATGCACCTCGCTATGTTTGTGTTGCTATTGAGATGGCATGTTACCTAGTCCATCTGTCAATTACATCTCGCAATACAATTTGTACCTTTCTTACAAGAAATTAAAGTCCAATTTACTTCTACAATCCACCAATACAATGGTGGACAAAGTCGTTTCATTCACGTTTCTTTGTGTTCGGTATTTGGAATATGACGTAAATGGACGTATTATATATTTTTTGTGAAGTTTATTTACGATCTCTCGTAGGTGCGGCCTTTTTATTCTGATCTGACTGGCAATTTTCTGAAAGCCAGTAGCTGGGTGTAATTTCGCATAGCATTATACGGTAGCTCTGTCGTGTTCTGGTCGCCTGGTACTGCCTCTGGCCGAAAGCGACTAGTGCTAATAATAAACGTTGGAGGCGAAACTGAGGAGCATTTATTACTGTTTATTATTACTGGTGGAGCACTGTGGTTTGTTGGACGATTAATGTGTTCAATAAGCCGGGGAGAGGTGAATTAATCCGGCGTATCTATCGCATTATTATTATCAATAGCATCGCATTCTTGGACATCAAACAAATTGGATTCAAGATATAGTTAAATAAAAGCTCCTTAAGCCATGCAAGATGGTATTAGCCAATACACGTGCAGGTATTGAACCAAGCATACAAACAAACAGTCGCTACTAAACAATTAATCTGGATAATTAGCAAACATTATAGCTGCTAGTTACCCGACACACTTAGATTGCGGTAGTTTATGCTCAGCGCGATAATTAGCAATACTTTATCGTCATAAATCCTGGTGTAGGTAGCAATTAGCGACTGGTTACTTACTGGCCATCCACAACTCCTACCTAATAGTTTTCCTTAGAGCACGAGGGCTATTCTATGCGAAGCTCAGTGCAGTATTTGACATGTTACTAACTAACGTTTCTCCTTATATGGAGGGTAGTTATTGGAACTTCTATGTTGTTCGGTGAACCATTAAAATTCATCAAAGGATAACTACTCTAAACATTGCAGTTAAATCGCTTTAGGAATATTGGATACAACATGTTTTGACATTCGCTGATATCAGCGTCAAGGCAGCGCCTCGAAATATGCGCATTTCTTTACTTTTCAACGTTTCTTCTGAACCTAGATCAGTAGCCAAACATAAATATATAGTTTAGAACACTAGTAGAGGAGTTTGTTACTAAATTCGATTTATGAGCTTCTGCCATACAAAATCTGCTTATTTGGGAAGTATCCTTCACGCAAATTTACGGTAATCAACGGAATTAGCGCAACACGCACTATAATAACTGAACACGCGAATTTGGCACGTGTAAGTCATCGCAAAGAGCTGACTAAGAATATCCTTCAAAAATGTGGATTCGATCGAATGTTAAATTACTGCAATTATTAATTGTTGCTAAATTACCTCCAAGCAAAATACATGTTACCTTGTCGAGTACTTGTTAGCTGCTGAGTAGTAACTATTGCATTTTAAAACATTAGGTTCGACAAGAATTTTCGTCCTTGCTGATAAAATATTTTATGACGGAAGTAGAACAAGGAGTAGAAAACGAACTTAACGAGACCTTCCAAAAAAATATTTGAAGACAAGAATTTGTGAAATGCAGTTGCCTTATCTAGCTAACTACGGGTGTAGTCACAATCTTAAGCGAAATCTACACAGTGAGTCCGCTTCCTGTTTATAAGAATCTTATAAGACAGTGCTACTTTCTAGACACCTTTCTTCCATGTATGCCCCTTTATCATTTCGAATAAATGACCCTTTACCAATCAGTCTGATATTATAAATTCGCAAAGAAAGCGCATCTGGGATGATTGATGATCCCTATAAATGGCGGTGTCGGGTGGTACGGACCGCAGCTGAACCGCGACGGTTATTATCTTAATTCGCAATTACCACTAACCTTTAATCACCGATGAGCGCTGCTGCGTAGTAGGAGGAAATTCGTAATCTTCGCGTATGGGGTTTTCCCAATTAAGTAGGAAAATAAATGTCAAAGCTGCAGGAAGGAAAAGCTATGCAGCATAAACAGGACCTGCCTCAACCAAAAGAGCTCCAAGAACGGAGATTAAAATTAAGAATAAGCTTGGCGAATACTGGAAATCAGCCCTGATACCAGGACACTTATTTTGTACCACGGTTTTAGCTGGTCTCTATGTGTTTCTCTGTCGTTTGTGCCGATACTAAAGTAACGGAACGGAACGCTACGCTTCCGATGTCCATCCACCTGTCCGTCTGTGTACTGTCATAAAGCACTAGGCTATGCAAGTAACTGTAAGTAATTCCAGACACAGACTTATCATAACACACATGACATAAGGTCACTTTAACGGTTATTTTTACTTATAACCCAGTTAAGAGAAGCCGTTGTCTCTAGAGGCCTAGCCACTAAGTCATCGTCTTCATACAACCGTTAGACAAAGGTTTGTGGAAAAGATATAGCTCCTCAGAACTTTAGAGGTTTGCCGGCTTAGAAATCAATTCATTTATACTGTCATTAATTAAAGAAACTTAGTTTCAATAGTCTTGTCAAGTATTTTTTGTAATTTCCTCTACCAACAATAAAAGACCCAACAAAACAAGCAATAAAATAATAAAAAGAAATTCCCACAATCTTCCAATCATCATTATCTGATCGGTTGGTGATCAACCGTTACCCATTAAGGAAAACATCAGCTAATTCGTGAAATCGATTAGTATAAATCAGTATTTGACACAAAACAGCTGGTTTCTAAACTAATCCCATTTTTACGACACAAAGTGATATTTTTAATGTCAATATAAAATTACAGTTAAATTCTAGTGAAAGTGAGTTTACGTTTCTCTTCCCACGTGTGGGTTATGGGACGACCTTTAACTTTCCCGCGGCTTACTATTGGAAGATGACACCATAATGTATGGCTCCTTATACTTCTTCATTTGGTTTACGAGAACACTGAATAATTTGATAGGAGTCACAAGTCGTGGGACACTGCGTCTGTGGAAAGACGGTTCGTTTTGGTCTTGAAGCCTTCCTTTTTTTAGCCGTAGTTGAAGTATGTGTGATACAGGTTGATATGAAACTTAACCCTTCTGTAGGTATTTTTATTAATTGTTGGTATTTTGGCCAATTTGTCACATCTTTCACATGATAGGTATAAGTTTTGAACAGAGGCTGATTCTGACTGGCTGACATTCTGTTTCTACATCTCTAGTTAATGCTTTTCAACGCCTACGGTACAGATACCGCAGCAATATTAGGTAACCTGTATCCATAACTAGTAGTAGACGAATACGGTCTGCAAGCCTCCGATGTATGGACATTAAAGTTCCAACACCTCTGTCAGCTATACCAAATCAGACTTTTAAATGAAAATTACATAAAAATGTATTGAATCATTCATCATAACTCGCACAAAATATCAATACCATATTGATATATCTCAACACTTTTTTGCCAACTGATTATGTTAAACAATTCTATATGTGTGGTCTAATTCAGTTTTAATAATTCAGAGGGCGCGGTCGTCAATGAATACATAAGTTAAATATTAATACTTAGTTCTATAGATATGCTAATGTTATGATTTATGCCTATAACTGTTAAAAGTGTTGATTAATTAATAAATAAATTTGCTAATCATGTGAACTGCGATTACAAAAAAGAGGTCATTCACTTCGGATAATGTTTGTTTATAATATTTGGTTTTGAATTAAATTAGAAGTTAATTAACATAAAGTTATCTAGATAGTAAGAGCTATATTACAGTATGAAAATACTTAATGTTAGTATAGTTGTGTCTTACAGGTTGTGTCAGTACAGTTGACAAAGGAAATGACAGAAAAATGGGGAAAAAGACGTAATGCTGCTTCTCTAAAACATGTTCATAGGTTCAACTGTCACCGTTTGAGTTGTCAAGTAAATATCATCCGTATCAACTCACATGATTATCGTCTTGACTACAAGTAACAACCAACCTTGGTCACCAAAGTGAGCACAGATTTCAACACTGTATGATTAATGGGTGTTTTAATTACCCAAGCCTGTATGCTCGTCTGTCACCGGCGAGCTGTAAGGCTGATAGAGTGAGTGCAGCGTATCTACGGAACCACGCCATCCATCACCAGATGTCGAGGTCTGTGCGTGTTCCTCTGATACATGTAACAGTTTTAGGGTTGCGTAGGTACCTAAACAAGACACGTTAGTCCCATTACACAAACCGCCACTTCAACGTATGCCTAAATCAGCGCTGAGCCGAGCCATGTACTCGTAAATCTAACAATGCACTTTTATTTAGGTGTTCATTTAGGAGCCACTTAGGGTTAGTGTAAACGGGCATAACATTACAGTTTCGTTTATCAAGTTTCAGCTATTTACGGGTATCTTAGGGTCAATAAGCTTTTGTAGGAAATGTATTACTGTGTGTGCTATGATTTTATAGAAAGTACTTACTAATTGATTAATTAAATACACGTAGCTCTTTTACAACCCAAGGGGGTAACCTGTTCTAATCATATTTCCATCCATCTTTTATCGCCACGACATTTACTGTAGGCGCCTACATCATACCGTTTAACAGTTCATTTTATGGAGCCATTTATGGAAATAGCGAAGAGACTGAAATAAACCAAACATTTTTCAATTCCAGAGAAATATAGCAACCAGCGCGAACAGGTCTCCATTACGAAATAAAACTAAAATCCTTCCATTGATATTAATACGAAACATTCAAAGCAATTGACGCCGTAAATGTTGACGATAAATCGTACGCGCACTAAATAAAATAACACAAGAATCGAACCCGCTACCCGGTAGCCGCGAACTGTCTCTCACACACTCGCAACACCGCTTATCCTGACACACACAGCAAAAAAACGATTCAAGATTTATTGTGCATCGATCTTGAAATCGAACGGCGCAGTAATCTTGCTCCTGTCTCTCTTACTCCTTTAAGAAAACATCCCCTTTCTCGCTCTGTTTCATTCAATAATCGAAGCTCATACAGGATCACTTTTTGATCTTATTTTCGATTAAAGTATGATGAATGAATGATTTACAATGTTATAATGTAAACGCCTCGGAATGGACTTAGATTTAATCCTGGATTGAACTAGTTTTTGTTTGTTTGTTTCTCTGCCGTTCCAATTTTATTATTTGAGAAGCAATTATAAAAAGAGACGATCAATTTTGTAGGTAGTTTAAAACTTGACGTAGCCATATACTCGTTAGACATTCTGTAACCAGTAAACTTAATTTTCATAAATAAACAAAAAACAATCGTCAAACATTCCATTGCAAAACAAAAACATACAAGTTATTTCTACAAAAATCAACTGGTTGGTGGGTAAGATCGCGTGTAACGAAACGCAATGTTTTTACTCAGGCTCTGTACGATCGATGAGAATAAAAGATTTCAACGAGCGCAGATCAATATTCATCTAATGTGTGTGTTCACGAAAATTATTGTATCTACTTAATAGATTTACAATTTGTCTGTCTAAGTTTATCTACAGCGATAAGATTTTTGTTGTATTTCAGCTGACCATTAATATGAAAATAATGACTTTTGCGTTACTACTTATCATTTAGAAAAGAAATAAGATTTAAAATACGACATAAGAACATTTTCATATATGGGAGGTAAATATATTTTCTTACATCACCCAGAATGCAGTGGTAACACTTAAGACTACAAAAATTATCCTTACGTAGTCTACTTAATAACTTTTAGTTCTAACTCATCTCAACTTTTTCTCCTGTTGCACCAACATTTTTGGTCATCGATGCCATTTGAGCTGTCTATGCAACGTTAAACACGTTGCATAGACAGCACATGAGGTGAGAATTCTCTAATGTTATTTGTTTTAAACGTTCTCCGATTACCGATTACAAGCTAATAGCGGAATGCGTTCAATCGCCAACGATTACGTGTTAGAAAAAAATGTAAACTTAGCAATTCGTTTAAGTAGTTAATAGCTATAATCGATGTAATCGGTCAAGCCGGTCCATCTCCATATAGAGAACGGTACACGAGACTAGCCCGCGCCCGCGGCTCCGCTCGAGACCTTGCTAACACAAAAGTTGACTTACTTTTACTGGTACTTGACCAATTTCTTGGCGTAATAATTTTAAATCGCCAAAAACAACCTTCTTAAGGGGTTATTAGATGTTGTAATCGTGGGTTTAATTAATGTTTGATTTTGGCCTCGATATTGTAATAATTCGTCGTTAGTTCTCCTCGTCCTGCATAGCTAAGAAAAATATGTTGCGTAGTCTAATTCAACTTCGTTGAAAACGTCTCCAATACACCTACAAGTTGGAATCCAATAAGAACCTTTAATTGATACAACTTGGAATTCTACTGACGCTTTGACAGATAAAGATCATATAAATAAGTGAAGTAACGACGAGTAGTAGGCAGGACTATACTCGCAGCGATCCTCACAATACATAAAGTACATAATTACGTACGTGGTGCGTGGACGCAGCTAAATAAACGCGAACATTTAGATCGTGCGCTGGAACACGTTATAAATGCCCCATAATGATTGATATTAGACCATTAAAGAACCTATTGGAGGCTACTAAGAATAATCACGTTTTAAAAACACATTTATTGTGTAAATGAAGCTAAGTTAAATATAAAGATACTTGAGTAATAAATTGTCTACAATTATGATATAAGAAAATAGATACTGAGAAACTTGGACAAACCCAACATAAAGATTGCAAATCTACCGCAAAGTGATTCCACACAATCGTCGTCAGCTATCATCGATTTCTACAATAAATTGCCGCCATATCGAAATCATAGTTTCAAAATAAAGATGATGCTTTCCACAGGTTAGGAAATAAGATGGCGGAATAACTCTAAAATGATATTAAATCGACACCCGATACGATGCAGAAGGATAAAGTATCTGGCAAATCTTTATTGACGATAAGGCGGGCCGAGGTCGCGCCAAATCACTAGTCTAGGTAGCTGTCAAAGTGATGAGCTGTAGCGGGTTACTTATGCGTCCACCGCTGTCTATCAT
Organism: Noctua fimbriata; assembly: GCA_905163415.1. Taxonomy (NCBI): domain Eukaryota; kingdom Metazoa; phylum Arthropoda; class Insecta; order Lepidoptera; family Noctuidae; genus Noctua; species Noctua fimbriata. The sequence goes on along the minus strand of LR990925.1, from coordinate 19,801,332 downwards.
CACAGGGGACTTGCACGAATGGCAACGCATTACATACTCACATACCTCATCATCATCACCAATCAAAGGATGAATCAACGAACCTAATTCCGTGCTCTCAGCAGAGTATAGTTTTTTTCCTGTTTATTTACTTCCAGCACTTGTTTTATTATCTGCGTTGTATTTGCTTTGTATGTCAACTCGGCCCCGCTCCCGCGCTCTCTGATGCGCCCGCTCCCGCCGCCTTCACTCGCCTACACATATTTTAGGCGAGCCAGCAGTAATGTTACCTGTTCGCGGACACATTCCGACGACGTGGCTGTTGAAATCGACGCGAACCAGATTGTTTACGTTTTAGATAGAGATAGTTGAGCACGTGAGATACTGCCGACATCAACTTAATGTGGATACGCTACTGGGCTTCAACTTGACTACATTCAGAAAGTAATTATGTTGTCCAAAGACAAATTGGCAAATTTTCTACGAAAAATAACGAAGAAATTTACCTTTGAATTAAGCTTTAATTTGAAGAATCATAGAAACTCTGCCGACAGTAATAATCAAAATGATTGGTGAAGACAAAAGGATAGTCAAGGGGTTCGATAATCCAATTGTTGTTACCAAATCAGACAAATGATTTGCGGAACCAGTCATACAAAACACACAACAAAACTACTCTATCAACTTAAGGGATTTGAACCCAACTTGGAAAAAAACCTCATAAAACCAACAAACACATAGTCCCATCCACATAGAAGCCAACGTGCCAGTTTCAATAAGTTGCCATACTGGTCAGACATCAGTACCGGGCGACCTTCCTTCGCGACAGGTCACTCCGTCGAATGGCGACTAATAGAGCGGCTTGATGCCAGCACTGGCCGCTAGCCACTACTCCACGCGCTTGCGAAATAAACCTGCACTAAACCATCCTGGCTGGACGCAAAGACAACTAGGACTTTAAATTAAGAACACTAAAAGGAATAACTCTCTAAAAACTCCCAATTCCTTTTTTGTATCATCACTTTTAAAGGGCTACTAGTGTGTTATTTATGCCTTTACTGGGTACTGGCCACCAGTAAGCCGCTGCCTTACTCAAGTAATCAGTGTGTCTCAATTGAAGATCTTTTATTGCCGGCTTGCCATTTGTTGACTTCATTATTTGAACATTATTCTTAATTGCGATAATATCGAATTTAAGTAATATAGTCGCTTAAACCAGAAGGTGTCAAGACACTTGCGACAGAAGGCCTGCATAGCCATTTAACTGTCAAATCGGATTGAGGGCATCACATAGGTCTACCGGTTACCCGACAATGAGCAAGTTGACCGATGACAATCCATTGATACTCAATCATTGAGGGCAATAGAACGAGTTGCTGCTGATAAGATACTTGAGTGGCAGAGCTAAGCTGTGACAGTTAATAATAGGCCGAGTTGTGAACTTGCTACCAGTGACTTGCGCTACGTACAGCTGAGTAATCTCTCATTATGGAATAATCCGCGTATTACTGGCAGATAAACGCTAAGCATCTGGTTCTGCTAAGAAGGGTAGCTTCGTGTGTGATCCAATCTATGCATTCAAGTACTTAACTTGATTATGTATTTTTGCGATGGATACAATGTTCTTACAAATCGTCTTCCTTGCTCTAGCGATCGTCCAGTCTGATTAGTGTATTGAATTGTGCAAAATGTCCATGCAAAATCTTACAAAAGTTCATCTTAAATTAACCTAAAGTCGAACCAAAAATTAAACGCCTTCAGAAATATCATGAAAATTTTAAGCCTTTGCATCAATTTCTAAACACTGCAACAAAGAACATCGTAGTTCCTGTTCCCCAGCTGAAAGAGTAAAGAGTGATGCTGGCACAGGTAGCCTGGCACGCGTGAAGTACTATTTGGCTTGTAAATCAATATAATTAGGGACGTTAAATTCCTGTTAACACCTCCCGGTGATTACGATGTCGTGATCGTAAACGAGCGCCCACTTTGTACATTTCTGCATACATATACATAAATTACATTGCTGGCCGCAGTCGATCTGCGTGGCAAGGGCCCGCTACCGGCTACACGATGGAATAAAAATAGATTTTATTATAATTACGTACATGTTACGTTAATTACGTACTAGAGATAGGTTCTCTAATTATAACTATAATTTGTTCAGTAGTAACTGGTGACGACTGTACGGGAGCGTGTAGTTTTGTAATTATATGGAGGATGGAGATGTAGATGTACACGATTATTAAAAAGGCATTAAAATTCTGCTACAGGTTAAATGTTACACATGCCTGTGAGGAGAACTCTAGATTGATCTCAAAATAATTGTAACAACTAAGCTTAGGACGTTTTCTTTAAGTAGGCACAAGATTGTTGTAGCTCTAGTTTATTCTCATTTACGAATTTTATCATCTCAATATTCACAAAGATTCTAATTGCAAGAAATATCCTAAGTCTATCAACACCTGATGCCGCGTCCGTCACCAGTGAACTTTCCAACAGTTTCGAAGTCAGTGGTACCTCACGCATCCATTTTATTGGTTGTAACACTCAAGTGGACAACGATAAGGATTTATAAATAGCCGGCCGGTCCAGCGGGCATATCATTTCTAGCTTTCTGATCCACGTTGTTTTACAACATTTATGTACTTATATTATAAGCTTATCCAATAGGTAGTCTACCGGCAAACTACAGCTATGGTGGATACTTCTACCCCGCCCTTCCCTGTTTCAAGACATCATTTCGTGGATTTTTTTCATTTGGGACTCGTAGAGTTGATTCTGACCTTAGGAGCTGCCATGATTGAGAGTGGTGGGTCTTCATCAAAATCTCTCTAAGAGGCAAGCGGTGGACATTACAAAGTAGTATCTCCTAACCTATTATGATCTGCAATTGAAACCTGTCCTTACATACTCTCCAGATCATACCATTGAGTACACTGGGTTCACCATAAACCTCATACATTTCTATTGACTATGACAGTCAAGTAAATCATCTATACATATAAAATTCAAAGTCCTGACTGATATATCAACGCACAGCTCAAACCGCTGGTCCTAGAGACATGAAATTTGGAAGGTATATTCTTTGTGAAGAGTAGGTATCCACTAAGAAAGGGTTTTTCGAAATTCCACCCCTGAGAGGGTGAAAAGGGGTGTAGAACTTTCTGTGAAACTTTTTATTCTCGGAGTCGATTACTGATATATCAACGCACAGCCTAAACCGCTGTTCTTAAATACATGAAATTTGAAGAGTGAATTCTTTGTGAAGAGTAAGTATCCCTTAAGAAAGGGATTTTCGAAATTCCACCCCTAAGAGGGTGAAATGGGGCGTTGAATTTTCTATGAAACTTAATATTCTCGGGGTCGATTGACTCGAAAATAGGTGTACGCACTTTTTATTTAAAATTATGAGACACGTGTATCATAGTTTTTCCAAAATCATCCCTCACCAGAGTCAAAAGGGCTTCCAAACTCACGTAGACGGGCGCATGGCGCGCAGTGTCGCGCAGGGCGTGCGGGGCGGGAGCCTATGCCCGCGGCTTCGCCCTCATAGAGTTCGGGAATACCCCACGGGATCTTACTTCTGGGATAATAAGTACCTAATCTTTGTGCGATACCAGACTATTATCTATCTCTGTGCCAAGTTTCATTCAGATCTGTTCTGCCGTTCTGGCGCGAAATGCAAGTTTGTATGGATGATGTCTGTTACTCAATCACGCCAGAACGGCTGAACAGATCTGAATGAAACTTGGCAGAGATAGATTATAGTCTGGTATAGCACAAAGATGAGGTACTTATTATCCCAGGAGTAAGATCCCGTGGGCAATTCCTGACTCTACACGGGCGAAGCCACGGGCATAAGCTAGTAGAAAGATAAACTTTACGAAATCATGGAAAATCACTGCAGTATTTGTTCGTTCCCATGCGATCACGGAAATAAACGTAAGTTAATTAATTTTTATCTTATTTAGTAATGATCTTATATTTATTGATCGCCATGTCAAGTTTAAGAAACATGTCGAGTGACATGTTGAGTCTCTAATGGCGTACAATAAACCCAGCAACGTTTTACGATGACAATCATTGCGCTAGCATTCATTAGAGGCGGGCCGAGACTCGCGGCTCACGAGCTCGATACCAGAAACCATAAAAACGTATTTATTCGCTCTTGTAAATACGTTATAATGAATAATTAATGTATTAATGGTCGCAAGTGACATATTTATAGCAGGAATAACATATTTTTGTTTTGTGAAAACAAAATTTATTAGTCGAAACGAATAAAATAATCAGATACAGTTATGATATAATTTCACAATTTTTGTAAAAGTTTTTGCCGTGTTTGAATTTGTGATACCGGTTTGGCGACATAATTTAATGAAAAAAAAACAAGGAATGGTGATATTAATAACAAAAAATTAGACAGTTTGTATTTTTATTTGTTTTGTGAGGTCAGGTTGGCGACCCGTCGCCCACCCGACCCGACTCTTAGCTATCTGCAGGTGTCCTCCCAGGTCGTTTCAATTTTATATCCTTTCCCGTACATGGTTTATCCTGTTTTGGTAATAATTTTTATCCTATCATAAACTATTAGATGAGCAATATTTGTATATGTATTTGTAACCACGTTCACGAAAACGGCTCATTCCATTTCGATGAAAGTTGGAATTTAGGGATTTACGGGGGCGTAAATTCGATCTAGCTAGTTCTCATGCCTGAGAAAATTCGTTTTCTCTAATTTCACTCGAGAAGAGCTCGGTCGGCCAGGCATTATAATTATATTGTATCCTATACTATTAAATGATCAATATTTGTATATTCTAAGCTATTAAATAAGCATTTATTTTCATTTAAATGTGTAAGCAAAAAAGATATCCCCTATTAAAATAACAATTTTTTAGAACAATTAGCGTTATCATCAGCAAAATTAGAATGAAGTAATGTCATGATGAGGTGCGGATGTGAACGTGTGAAGTATGAAGTTATTGTGGGGAGTTAGTGCCGTGATAACGTTTTATCACCCACAAACGTTGTACAATCTCACTGTAATAACGAAATAACCTTGAATTTATAGTCCTCTTTACGAAACGAGCGGTACCGAACGCAGCGCAACTGGGATACCGTTTAATTACGTGGAGAGTTATGGAAAGTGGAAAATTATAAGAAAAATGTTCGGAAGAAAATATACTAAAAAATGGTAGTTAAATCCGTTAATATTTTAGTACCTATATCAGGCAGGTGCTGAGAAAATGTGGATACCAGGTAAATGTACACCTCTGCCTTACTCTTCATAGATTACAGGCGTGATGTTATTTTATGTTATGTTGCCCATTTTGTTGTTAATTCTAAAATTTAAAGACACTTTCAGAAAATTTACGATTACAGGTACGATTTCCTGTTTTAAGAGGAAAATAGATTTTCACAACAAGTTTTCAGAAATCTTGACAACCTGTAAGTAATACTGATTGTTCTTAATTTTTTTTTTGACGGAGGTGAATGGAAGAAAAAAGACGTGTTACGCCGACCCCAAGTAACATGGGACAAGGGCAGGAAGCTGATGATGATGTCCTTAATTTTTTAATTTCTTTTCAAACATTAAAATGATCTAATTAACCCAATACATTCTTTATTCAATTACTCCATCTGAAGCCCGCTAATTTCTGGTCACGGTAATTACTTTTCTTCTTTATAGCTTTTAACCCGTAAATAGTGACGTCTTTTTCACACGTTCCACATGTGGACGCGGGACACTCGCTACACAAACATAAAAAGTATAATGAATCGCGCTTGCTATCGGTACGGCACCGCGATTCACCGCGGGGACACAGACTCAAAGTTTTATTGCCCCATAAAGTTGCCAGCGGCCGGTATCCGGTATCTAGCACCGGTACCCGTTACTTTAGATACCGAATTTATTTAATCAAACGCACATCTCTACTCTCGTTGGCCACAATTTTAGGATGTGGTCTCACTGTTCGAAAACTAAATTTGCATTATTCCGCTTCGCTTGTAGTTTGATATTATAATAGCTTCAAACACCAGGCTGATAAATTAGGATTTTCCTAAAGCATCATCTAACTCATCACCTTCCTGTCCTTATCTCGTTTACTTGTGCTCGGCGCTACTCATTTTCTTGTTCCATTCTCCCCTGTCAACCGTCACGCTATCAATCACTCAAATCATTCGTTACACAGATTGAAATCACATCTTTTCTGTTGCCTTCCTCTCTCTGTGTACCCTCGTTTCTAATACATTTTTGTTAGGTGTTAATAGTAATGTATGCTTTTCCAGATTATCTAAAGATTTCACTACTGGCTGTGTCACTGTAATCTTTACCCACGCTAATTTGTCGCCAAGTTTTAAGTGGTATACCACCTTCAGCTTAGTCATCATAGCCAACGGTAAGTAACTTTGCCCATTACCTTAACACATCAGCATTAAACTCGGCCCGAGTGGGGAAATCTTCCGAATCGCTGTCACTACGCGTCGCCTTTATACGCTTTTTAGATATTAATAACAGCATGTTTTTAGTACTTTACGTTTATTGTTAATGTATCTGTTGACCTGGCCATGGGTACAAGGTAGACAGTAGAAGCTGAGTCATTTCGTTGAAGGTGCTTTACTCGAAACCTCCTTCCGACCTTCACCTAATCTGTTGAGGGGCGATGGAAGACTGTAATTGCGGGAACGAGAAAAAAGAACGAGGTCCTTGGTTCGATTCCTATGTCGGGCAAAGTGTTTTTGGATTTATCATCTGGAATTTTTCAGTAGCAGCTACAGATTCTGGATTTGTGCCTGATTGATGGCAATAGGCTCGCCCCCTATTGCATGTGTGTGTGTGGGTGTACTATCTTCACCCACACACACACACATATATCTCTGCTTAACCTTTCGGGGATTACAGGCGTGATGTTATGTTATCTATAGACATTTCAATTCAGTAGCCACTACAAAATCTATAACCTGCAAAAACCACTGCGCACAAAACCACAGCCTTTCGAAGAACAACACGTCCAGTGCGCAACATGTTCGACATGTTATTGCGACAGCCAGCACAATAACAACAATACTACGCTGTGACACCGTTCTGTGTTGCGAAATAACACCAAAACGTAGCCTATAGAAATGTTATCTAAATAGCTATGAATATGACACAGAAATACTATTTCTTCAGTGCTAAATATGAAGTCGTTGAAAACGCATGACTAACGCAGGACGTGCTGATTCACTCGGAAAATTATAAGTAAATGCAGTTTTAAAATAACGATCACTACTTGACACCATATGCTCTTTTTACAAGAATAAGAAAAACATAATTGCTTAAAACAAAGTATGAAGCACGAGCCGAGTATTTTAAATTATAGAATCGCTCGAAATTAGGTAACGTTAACTCCGAGCGAGTACTCGTGTTAGGCCCGCAGTTCCTAGCAATATATTTTTTTAAGTTATTGAAATGCATTGAGAATTTTGATTAAAAAAAAAGAACGGGGCTTCACCTATACTCGGTCTTAACAGCCTGATAACCACAAAAAAACGTTCGAACTGTACATTTTACAGCCAAACGGTGATATATCGGCTATCAGCACTCAAGATCGAACTTTAAATGTTATTACTAATTGAATATCACCCATTGTAGCCACTGCTATACGGTTATAGTGATAAAGAAGCAATCTTTGTAAGATTAACTGTTTTTTTGCCACGTTCTCTGATGGATTCGATCAGTTGATTGCGAATAACAACACAATGCTGATATCGATAGTCATAAACTAGTATTACTGAACTGATGAATCCATTGACATGATTTAAGGAAAAACCCATAGATGTACAAAAGTAGCATAGCCTAGATAAACTGACATGCTTTGAGCGATAAATAGAAAAGTAAAATGAATAGGAATGACATAAGCTTTTCGGTACCTTAAGGATGTTCAACCGTTGTAGAAATACGCTTTAAAAGATTTCCACTTTTCAAGACGCTAAAGTTAGTTGCTAATCTCATTGTTTCAAGTAATGTAAAATGAATTCAGGAACTTCAGAATAGGTCTGAAAATCCACCAACATCCATTTGAACAAAATGATGATTGAGATTGAGAAATTTTACAGAAAACGCCTTGTTTGGCCTACAACTACATCCGCAAAAATAAGCAGGCAGACACAAAAAAAGAACATCGATTTACAAATGAACAAACAAATTGTATTCATTTCCTTGCACACAATTACATGTAGTTTCGCAATCCAAATGATAGACAAACGTGTGTTTCCGTTCACGATGGCACAGTTTTTTGGCGCAGTTAGCGAGTTATAGCTCGTGGCTAATCAATGGCCACGCTACGAGCTGTTAGTGGCTAGGATCCTCGAAGGCCGACTAATGCCTTCCGGCTTATGGCTCCACATACTAATCGATTTCGCGATACACGAAATAGGTCATTCGTTTTTGAAGCTGCAGGTATTGATTAATTATTATTAGAATGGAAAAAGAGTTAAGTTGAATGTGTATCAAAGGGAGAATTTTAGTCTGAAGGTATCAATGATCTTTTGAAGAAAATATTGCAAGCCTTAAAACTCTTCCCTCGTAGTCAAAGGTATATCAAAATGATTTATATTTTTACTTTAGAGCTAGATTTGACACATTAGGAAAGTACGTTTTTAAAACATTACCATAAGTATAACAATTGATTTTCTGACTTCATTTCATGATGATTCTCTATTCTTCCACTGTAAGTAAGAAGTTAAGACAATCTTAAAATTTTACTTGCTAGTGTCATAATCAAAAAAGTCCTAGAAGAAGTTCTCACCCAGAACATTGATTACCAATTTTCTCACGGATAAAAACACGATGTTAAACATTATGAAATGCATCAAACAATCAATTAGTGAGTCTTAAACTCTTAACCTTCGGAGTTCTCACTGCGCCAATAAAATATGATTTCGTAAGTCTAATCGCGATGTATGAGCATAAATACTTGAGTCCACATGACGCCTCTTGATTTACCGACGTTGCCCGAAGGCTGGGCAGCGGGAAGTGAGCCTCGGCCCGCGACTTCACCCGTTTTGGTAGTTTACCTTTATTGGTTATTGAAAGTGGTTTTCGATTTTCAATTATCGGTTTTGAATTATTCTTTGCTTAGACGCTATATTTTATTTTACTGAGAATTCTCGGGTGGTTTAGTTGTTGTTTATGGTGTGATTACTGTCATCGTTACCTGTACGTACTTGGTTCAATGCAATGCTTAGGTAAATTCGTTTCTAAGCTTTATATAAATATACGTATTTTTCTTTAATTTCAAACAAGTTTGACATGTTATCTATTGGCCTCAAACTTGAACCCATACTGTAGAGTGGTCAGTAGGTAAATAAAAACACAAACAGTTATATTTCCAATCGTATTAATTTAGATAATATCAAGTTAAAAGACTATCTATCATCAATATAGTCTGTGTTAATAGATGATAGGAAGTTTTTAAAGGTTAATATAACATGTAACAACAAACGCAATAACTAGATATTCAATTAATTATTTCGTCCGTAGTAAGCCTTTACATTGAAATGATATGTGAATGGCGTTACTCTTGATGTAATAAATTACATTTCTGTAAAACCAATAACCAAAATAATTACGAGGTTATAGTTTGCTGAACTAGCTGATGTTTCCAGTGATCAAAAGTGGCGCAGCAAGGGTTCCATCAACGGTTCAAACAAAGTCGCAATGTATCGTGAGCACCAGTAACTTTACCGCCCTGAGAACTAAGCGGTACATCACTTACACCGTAACATAGAACCTTCAAATAGCCTCGGGTCTAGTGATCCGCCTAAGTTTTACAAAATCTTCTCAAAATTTCGTATAATCTACGAAGATAATCATGATTCCTGGTTTGCAAGTGTCGTGGTACTTAGTTGCGTTGCCTACGGGTGCGCGGGCGCCGGTCGCATGTCGCCCGCTCATAAACCGCGCGCCCCGGGCCCCCGGGCCGCCACATATTATAGCCGCGCTATTTTATACGCACTTACAGATCAACCCGCCATCCTCCATGTTCGCATGAAAGCTTGTAATTTAAACACGACCTTCTTAAATGGCCGAAGTCACAATTTTGGCGATACGCAACTTTGTAAGCAAATTGGATCAAAAGCAGATTGTGAAGCAGTTGATCCATTCGCTTAAGGAGCTTATGAGTTATGCTGTGTGATCAAGCTATAGAAAGTTAATGAATATACTGAGGAGATGTCGGTAAATAGAGATACAAGGCAATGGATAATCATAATGAGGTCATTTGGGAATCCTATAGTGACTAGAAATCTTCAGTGATATGTCTCAGCAATCTCATAGGTAGGACCAGGCTCCGGTGAAACACCCTAGTAAGTGCCCGTTCTAAGCCACACCATTGGTACAACACAGCCCGAACCGTATTTGCCATCGCATGTCAATTGGTTCAAGAAACTTTCATATGAAAATGAAGAGTCACCCCAAAAGGGAGACGTGCAATATTTTAAGACATTAAAGAGAATAACACAAATATAATCGCATGTAAAACACTAGTCCTGCGGCGATGCGCGGCGACATGCGATTGGGAGAGTTAACGCAGATCAGTCGCGTGTGCACACGACTTAGCAACGGACGGACTGCATGTGGCATTGCTTGGTATGTGGATCTGGCGAATTTTAGGAGGCCTTGTCTCAAACTAAAATAAATGTATCGAAATCTTTGTATTAAAAAAGAGAATACTTGTCTAATGCAGCTTTCGTGATTCCTGACCGAATTTCGGCCATGGTTGCTAATCTGAGCGGAGATTATCCAGCAACGAAGGGGTTGCTATAGTGCGTAGGTAAGTGTGTGCGCAAACACAGGTGCACGACATACCCACGACATACCAACACCAAAATAAAAATCAAAAATCAAATCTCATCTCAAGTCGAAATGGGACCATGCCTGGAATTTGTGCAGAACACTGCAAAGGAAACATTTTACTAAAAAATCAACCATAACAAGGTGCAGTCTCAAGCTCCAAAGCTTTCGTGGTCTAACCTCACAAAGTTGCCATTACCTAAAGATATGTGCAGCTCATCCGCATATCTCCGATTCCGTGCGTGCAACCCATGCACCTGTGAGAGACGGACAGCCGGACATCGGACAGGGCGGACAGGCGACCGCCTCCGGACAACATTACCGTACTTTATAACTATTCCGACGAAAATGTTCACGCGATTTCCGAGAATGCACGGAATTTTGAATGGGTTCGATTTGACCGGGATTAGGGTGATCTCAAGATCGGGACATTAGGGTCTGCGTGTTGTATTTGATGTAAAGGTGACCGCGGCCCAGATGTTAAGTCGTTGTGAAGAATTTGAAAGACGGTTGGGATGAAATATATATTAAAGGAGATTAAACAAAACTACTAATCTAAAAACTACCAAGGACTCAAAAAGTATACCCAAGTATAGATTGTTATGTAGGTATCATAGCGTATTTATCTGCTAAGAAAGGATTTTGGGGATTTTCACCCCTAAGCATGTGAAATAGGCGTTGAAACTTTGTTTAAAACGTCACCGAGCGAAGCTAGTGCGGGTCGGCTAGTAGAGGATATAGGTGTAATGTATGTTGCTTGATAGATGTTCCTTGGTTACGTTTTCACGTGTAATTTAATTTGTTACAAGAAAACGCTAAGAGATAAGATGTGATTTATGTCAATACAATGGCAGGAAGAGATAACATAATTCTAATACCAGTTGTAAACTTTATGACATCATGAATCTTAGCACGATGTAGCAGTCGACTGTGGCTTTTAATTATATATTTTCTTGCTTTTGTGTGGTTTATATTGTCACGTGTCTGTCAAGTAACTAATATCTTAAATATTTCGAAATAAGATATTCAAATAAATTGCAATTGTTATTATATTAGTTAATTGCAATTTTGTTGTAAAAAATAAAAGCAATGCCAGTGTGCCAGTCAAATTCTGTTGCCAACCAATTACTCGTGAAAAAGCTCAAGTAAAGTTCTACACTGCTAGTTTCTGTTATTCCCACATACAAGTACGTATGCTGCTGAACGATGGAATGCAACAATTCTCAGTAAGTAGACGATAAATGCAATTAAATGGAACGGCTAAATTAATAATAACAATAAATAAATAACAGCCGACACTTCAAGATCAGCGAGTGTGGGCGCCACCGCCATGCGCCAGCCAGTCGCGCTGACGAGTATCTAACACGATGCTATCTGTCATACTTGTATTAGAATTAATGTAAAGAGCATAGCTTAGAGGAAACTTAGGTAGGCCTTAAGGATTATTGTTAATCAACTGTCATTTATTCAAGTTATGTAGGCTAAGGATTCGACACATTTCCGTTAATCTTAAAACCCCCAAAAAGCCGTCTCCGCTTCCTAGTGTTTTGGCGTGAAAGTTGAATTGGTGGAAAAACTCTCCAGCAACACACGATAATTATAACGATGTAAGGAGTAGTAGTTTAGTCGAATACACTTTAGTGTATTAGGCCTCTTCGGGAGAATCGGGAGCTTCGTAAAGATGTTAGGTTTTCAGCAAAACCAGTTATTTTTTGTACCCCTTTTCAGTGTTGGTGTGGTTGTTTTAGGATAGTTAAAATGGATTTGTTTGGTTATCAACCGAAACTATCGATGCCAATGATACTACAAAAGTAGATGAAAATGACACCAATTATTATTCACAGTGCATTAGCCATACACGTACTGCCTAGACACAGTGACGTTCTGGCAGTGATAACATTTGTGGAAATGTCGAAAATAAGTTGGATAATAATAAGCCGCCGAAGGTCCTTTAAATTCGTTGCAGAAATATGAAACGCTTTGTAATAGATTGTCACCTTTCTAGGCCCTCAGTATGGATTTGCAAAAAGACAGACTACCGGTGTTAGCACCTGAATCGATCGATCTACTCTAAAAAACGTTCCCAAGCATGGCTCACCTAGGAGTGCCCCACGACTGCCGTCCGTCACTGGATCCTCGCAGGCGGGCAGGCAGGCGGCGCCGGTAGCGCACGGTCACGCCGCGCGTGATCCGCGCAGATTAATGACGCGATCGCTATCTCTTCCGCGTGCCATGACGCGTGACTGCCACCACACGGCAATATTTCGGCGCGATTCATTAGATTTCATTATTAATTATAGGCTGGTTGGCCCAGCAGGAAGAGGATTTTTGGTGATTTAGAAGAGTAACTGTTTCTCTAGACAGATCAGGATTATTTCTGGTACAGGTTTGAAAACAACCCAAAGAAAGCTTGCAGCATCCTAGGAAATCACACAGGTATCAGCAGCAGTGCAAGGCAGTAACAAGCATCGCAGTGACTGGTCGTATCTGCTTCCACAGGCGAACTCTTTATTATTGCTTTAAGTATCAGCTTTAAATAAATGTTCAAAGACTTTATTCTGTACATAGGCTATGTTGTAATTAATTTAAATATTCAAAGCAAAGAATTCATCAATGAAGTCTTGTTTTTATATTGTTTGTTTCTACAACTGTCGATTTACATGTGTAACCTATAATAATCATATTTCAAATGAAAAATATGAATACATTAATAAATTATTCAACAAATTCGTTTCGCGATCTATCCGCGCGGTAACATCGGTAACATATTCGTTTTTACCATTCAGGAGCACGGGCGAATGGTAATCTGTCCAATTAATGTACAACTATACATAAAAATACAAATAACTGCGTAACAAGTACTTCCGAATTTATGTTTTATATGTAAAATTATTCATAATTAGTAGTAAAAATTATACGGACTATTTATCAATTATTTAAATGTTTTATATTAAAGTTACACGCCAATTATGATTCGTTTCAATCGAGTGTTGACGTAGTAATCACTTACGTTGGCTTAATAGGTAATTAGAAGAGTAGAAACAAAAACTTAGCACTACTGTTAGTTAGTCATCGCTGCATTAGTAATTTTAAAGATATTAATCATTTACGATTGTATAATAAGCACTTAGTTAATACTTAGCAATAAGTAATTAGTTAATTAATCGTCGTGATATCGTACATTTTCAGGAGATAGATGGCTCACCCATTTTCGCCACCTCTTAGAATTGTCATCGGGTACAGTTTTTAATTAGTCATCTTACTTGAAACAATTAGGTATGAACTACACTGTTCTTTATGTTCAACCATAATCTGATTAGAACGATGGCATTGAAACCAATACACACATAAAAACAGTCCAAGTCTGATTGTGCTTTCTGAGCAGCTTTAAGCTCAATAAAGCCAGTTGCCAAGCGCATCGTAAGTTCATAGATTATCGCAAGGACAGCAACTTTACGCAGAGTTATAATAACAATCACACAAGTCCTACAATATTACCTATCGACATATTTATGTACCGAGTTATGCCACTGACTCAGACACGAGAGCCGAGATTTATTGACATTTGTAATTGTTGTTAGGTTTACCTACGTCACGTTACTTATGTAATGTGTCTCAGTTCCTGATAGATTGGTTAGGTACTGTTTGTTTGTGTAAAGGTTTATTTTCTTGGAATATTTTGATTCAGCAGGATACGAGGTAAAGCAAACTATCCACACCTAGTTCCGGTGCCACAGAACATGGCATGGCACCTCTTGAGTTTTCATAGGATGTTATTGCAAGCAATTGCTGCTGAGACATTTTGCAGTTTATTTTGCTCCCTGTGGTAAAAGCAGAGGTTCCTTATCATCTCACTAAAGGGAGGAGTTTAAGTAGGGATTGCTATCAGTAATCTTAACGATGACGGAAAAATCAAAAATGGTAATAACCTTACCTACCGATTGTCATTCCTGTTGGAAATCACTGTAGACATACGATACGCTTTGGAACCGATCGCCACTTGTCTATACCCTGGAATGTTGCATTATCGTGAGTTAGATATCATCATTTGTTTTAGTTTGACAATGTTGTTACAGCTTAAAAGTAATAAACAAAGTGTTCCCACAGATTAAAAGGAAAAAGGAGGTACCTTGGTGCCCCTACACTCCTTGGATGAATGCCAAGGAGACAAGACATCACGTCTTCTAATGACGTAGCTACATGTACATTAACCTACTGCGCAGTTACGAGAGGTGCAGGCGCCGGCATCAAGGTCGCAGACGATCCCGCGACTCCTGCGCACAACAAAGCTATAAAAATAAACACTAATAGAAATGATTGCGTTCATTTTGCAAATTGAATGTTAAAGACTGTTGTGGACAGGCATGATATTAAATGATTGTGAAATATATAACCTTTAAGATGTTATTTGTCAACACTGATTGACGTCACAAATATGTGCATCTGTGCCAAAGACAATGTCAAATCTAAGATTTTATTTACTAAATCAAAAAAGATTACACTCCTATAGAAAACCGACGTAAAATTAACTCAAAAGTTAATTTCCCAACTTGAATCACCAATGAGTAGACATAATGTCACAACACCAGGTATCACCTGCTTACTCTACTTTGGTGATTTGAGTTTGTCACACGTTGCATTTAAGGAGCGGCGAGGATGATACAGCTAACCCAGGGTGGGTGATCCTGAACATTACGTGGGCTTCCTTTTATCATTCATTGAAAAATCGAACTTACCACCAGATTAAGTGAAGAAGAAAACCTGCATGAATCCTTAAGCAAAACAGATTTTTCCTTAATTGCAGAAGAAATAACAAGCAACTGCTTTCCACGTTCATAAATTAGGGCAGGTTACATGGCGGTGGTTGAGAAATGCTGGCGATATATAGCAGGAGGAAGGGAAGGGAGGCAGGGATGAAACAATGGGGATAGTAAGCTGTTCCAGCTGTAAGGAGGCTGATTGCTGCCTTCGATCCGACATCGATCCGAGTAATGCGTTGAGGAGGTGCGGAAGTCAGAGGCGGTAGCGAACTGTGAGGTAACTACGGTACCATGACTTATAATAATATTTTCTTTTTAGCATAAGGTACTCTGTCGAAAATAAAATAAAACAGGCATCTTTTGTTTTGTTTTTTAGAACAATGAGCATACATATAGGGTGAATTGGTATAAGATAAAAATAATTTTATGTCTGTGTGACATGGAAAGAAACTTAATCATACGCGTACGGCCCTTTAAAGATACTAGAACAAACTAACACATTCAACGTTTACTTGATATTTAAAAACCCATATGCCATTATAATCCGTCGGTCAGCTTTCTAGATCCTTCTTTGAGTGATAAATACTACCTAATGGTTTTACAAGTGTTTTTTCAGAGGTCCCTTCCCATGTCAGGAATCGCCACCTTCCTTATCTTGGCCGCCTTACCAGCGTATCGTAGCGTAATGGGGTGAGCGATTGCGCGTATTTACGCACGCGGGGCACGTAGCGCGCAAGGAATTACGCGCGATCCCGCAGCGATCCCGCCGCGCCGGATTCGGTCAATCGATGGCTCGCGGGACGCGGGACAAGGCCCGAACTTGCCGGTAGCCCAGATCGTATTTAAATGGACCAATATTTATAATTGCTTGAGGGATGCTTGAATGAGAAAATTAGAAAATAAGGCTGTAGTTTTTTGTACTAATCTGGTAAAACTAACATCATCAATTCATCATTTTTAAACAAGTAGATGAAGACCGAGCGTCGTACTCATCATTTACATCAGTTTCTTAGGTAGGAGTTAGCAGTAAATCAGAAGCAAATACGAAACGGCCATACACTATTTTTTCGACTTTCTTTCGTATGCGCACTCGTGTTATTGAAAATGAATTACTTACAATTACGAGTAGTTCATTGAGATATTCCATCTGTTCGGAATACGGGAACACCTATAGATGAATATTTTAGATATACTATCTAGGTATACCCGTGAACTAGTTAGTAGGTAGGTACCACTCATTACAACATCTACAGGGCGCTAATTGACCTGTAAATTAGTGTTCAAGTTCTAATGTAAGTTATCAGTCAATGTGGCTGGAAATATTATGAAACTATGTGGTAATTGAATTAACTTTTAAAAGTTTTGCTAAAACACGAGGAAGTCTTAGTAACACGCTAGAGGTCTAACTAAGAACTAAGCTAGTCTACGAATGGTGTATAGGATCTGTATGATAAGGAGCCTGCCCCGGAATAAGGCCAATTGCATGCTAATTATTATTAAAATTACGGATGTGTATCCGACAAGCGTCCATTGGCAAGAACAAGATGGACAGCTGAGTCATTATCTTAAACCGAAACATAATCTTGTGGAGTAATAACATGTATCATCACGTCACATGTGATACGTACTAGCAGTAGATTGCAGGACTTCAATATTCGAAACTAGGAAGCTCTAACAGATCGGATTCGCAACACATAACCGATAACCGGCACAAAACGTGAGGCACGATCTAGATTCAAAACATGAGCTAAATCATTATTACTGCCTTCTTTTTGCTTAACTTTTTACTGTAGATTTTTAATTGATGAATATAAACCTCGTTCATCAAACTCATCCTGTCGTTTGGGAGTTGAAATATCCGGGTTTATCTTTGACTGTGATTAAAAATCTATTTGAAATATAAGATTGAATGGTTCAGCAACGGTCAGGGCGCAAGGTTAGTCTTAAACTCAGCCTTTTACGCTATAAATCTTTACCTAGTTTAGTTTAAGTGCAGAAAACGTAGGGACATAAAACGTCGATGTCGAATTGAAGTTCCATATGATACGACCCAGCCACAATAGAGGTCACATCTACCTTTAGTCTATCAATGTAATGCAATTGTATGTTTTGTGCACGGCTTACAATTTTATTACTGTGTATTGTGTGTCCTGGCACTAAAACTGTCGTTTTCCAGTAGATTTCAAAAAGTTAGCTTTTTCTAGACTTTTCAGACGTGTCAGCCGGTCTTACTGTGCGAACTATTTTATATTAAAACGCTGACTTAAATTTAATGAATGTGCACAAAAATGTCTCA
The DNA here is from genome assembly GCA_905163415.1 of Noctua fimbriata. NCBI lineage: Eukaryota > Metazoa > Arthropoda > Insecta > Lepidoptera > Noctuidae > Noctua > Noctua fimbriata. The sequence goes on along the minus strand of LR990925.1, from coordinate 19,783,460 downwards.
GCTGTTTTCCACCTTTATGAGAGGCTCACAAAGGTGGAAAACAGATCAGTATAAATAGATCAGATTCCAGAACCTCGTTGAATATAAAGTTTTACAACTAAGTCAACGATTTTTTATCCATAACAGTAACAGGAAAAACAGCACCCCCGTCCAAGAAATTGCACCAACAAAAAAAATTCGGTCATAACCGTCAAAGTCAAAACCAAGAACTTCACCGCTCAAAAAAATGTTATTTTGAAAAAATCCCTTCGTGCGTTAAACGCCACCCTGGGGGGAGAGTGGCCCCCTCCCCCGCGGACCCCCCCGGCTGGTCCCCTGGCCGCCCGTCGGCAGTAATACCGCTTTATGCAATGTGTACGTGCGTGACAATCACGCTTTATTGCTAGAGACGCGAAATTGAATGGATCCCGGTAGCGACGCGTTTTTTCCTGGTACTGAGATGTTTGGAGCCAAACTAGATGGTTAATTGTTTTGTTTTAAATCTAACGATTGTCTGGTCACTATGATAAGAGAACGGGAAAGTGCAATGTCTACAAGTCTAGAGCTTCGAGAAACTTTCGAATACATTCAAGTGTAATAATCAATATGAACTCTGTTGGTAAAATAATAGAGATGATCTCATTGGTTCAGCAGCTTTCAGTCTACTTTGCTAGGTCCGACCGGATCCACAACGATCATGTCTTTGAAATCTACCACCAATGTTCACAATGTGGAACGCAGTTAATATATTGAGTATCGAAAAAAAGTTTTTAGTGTTTTTAGGATTGAACCAACAAATTGAAATTGTGTAGTTTCTACATTTTTAGTTAGTGGACATAATTTTAAGAACAGTCCAACTTGCTGACCAGGCCTTCTCGTACCAAAGACAACTTCATCCAAAATCCGGAAGCGTTATAACAAGCTGTACTTATGCTTGAATGTTTAGCAATAAAACGTGATAAAACCGCGCGGGGCAGAGCTAGGGCTGTCACAAAAATAACGCGTCGCGTTTAAAAAGATATACAGTAATGTCAGGCGTACGTGACTCGTGGTTCTGGGGTGCGCAGAGCTCTGTTGTGCTGTGGTGTGTTGCCGGTCGGGAAGTTTGAGTAGGTTTGTATTGTTGATACTAGTGATGCCGTGCAGTCTTTTAAAGTGATTAAGACTGTCATTTTTTTATTGCCTTGCCATATATTGGAAGTCACGAAAATTGTTTTTAATTTAATTCAATAGATAGGTACTATGTAGAGACTATCAGTGACATAATTAACTTATTTATTTGAAACCTTACAAGTAGAACATCAACAACAACATCCATATATTTTCAGGCCACTGTGGCCTTTGGTATACCTTATAGACTCATATAAATGTCGTATGATAAAATACAAATTGTGTTTGTAAATAGAACCTTAAAACTAATTTAGTAAAGACTACTTCAGAGGGTTGTTGAGTCAATCATTCCGATTGAGGCTTAGCTAAAGCTGCACGAATACTTGCACCTTCTTGACTTCTGAGGCCCTGATATGGGCTCGCGGTGTTAACGTTACGTAAACACATCGACTTTAAAATTAGAAATACTTTTTCACATTTTTTTTTTTTTTTTTATGGCTTATTAATATCTATGGATGGTACTGATTGTGCTTCTTGCAAACAATTTAACTAAAGTGCTAAGATAATGGATAATTGTATTTTCGATTCAAAAATCGACGTATTCAGCCCGCGCGCTCATGCTAGGCTCTGTTAGACATTAAATAAACTGCATTCTTCTACTGCGCAGTTAGTAGTTGTCCCAAATCCACAAACAAGAGCTGACAAATAAATAGTTATGAGCTGAGCAGCTCCACAGATCTCAGTAAGCGCTAGACGCACCCTCCGTAATCTTGAATTATTGATGCGGAAAGCGTAACGTACAACATGTATTTTTACGACTCGCCGATACTCTAGCCGCTTTTTACGACTATAATATATATCATGCAGTTGTAGAAGAAAAAATCCATTGGATGTATCGAGTGGTGTCGGTAACCTAGTGATTTCTGATGTGCGGACGCCGCGGCGCATAGTAATGCGATGTTACAGAGTTACAGTTATGTTACAGTGACGCACGATACTCTTACTGAATTGGGTCGTGAACATATCATTTGAGTGAAGAATGTATCAGAAGGAGTGGAGATAATCCTTAGTTTTGTGAGTATGTGTGGAATTTGTGTGTCTTGCTTATATTGTTGATGAAAACCATGTTGTTGATATGGCCGAGGAAATGGCCAGATTTTTCTTTTATTTTCTATGGCTACCTCATAAACTTTATTCGACAAACAACCCTGATACTGATAATGTCTTCTGCGGATAATCAAAGTAATCAATAATAAAAGTAATCTTTTACGTTGTTGCTATTGCATTACAAGATCAATTTCGCCACTTGTGTCCTAATTCTGCCGTTAGACTGGCTATAACACCTCTGTCCGGCCCCACACACGGCTTTAATATAGCACTAGAAACAAATAGAGGTTTCAAGCCAATCAACAACCAACCCATTATTGTTTTGTTTCAATTCTGACTTGTTTATTTTATAAAATGCTAATTGGCCTGGTCTATTCATTTCCTCGGGCCAGTGGGTGTAAATTTTCTATTGGAATGGTGTTAGTGACCATATCGAGTAAGTGTTCCAATTCAAATGTTCGCTTAAAATGAAAATTTACGTTCTTGAAGTGATAATTTGTATTGATATAAATATTTAGTCAACGACTGATAAACGGTCAATTAATTGATTTCAATGAATATTAAGATTGATAATTCCAATAATTATTTGATTGATTGACATGTTTAATATATTTTTTTTAATTTATGAATATTAACACTGTTTGAATATGAGTAATTTACACTTAAGTAATATGTACTATATTTTTCTATTGTGAGTCTGCCAGAATATAGTACATTTTTATAAAAATGGAAGCATTGTCATTGTAGCCGAGGCGACTTATACTTAGTTTATAATATCTGTGTAAAAAGCAATACAGTAGAAATAAATGAAAAAAAAACACGACTGTGAAATCTGCTTTCTGAACATAATAGTACAATAAGAGTCAGATTTTAAGTAAGGGTAATGAAAAATAGTTTTCCTATTAAAAGATTTTCTGGGTGTTAAATTAGCATTCGAGAAGAAAATGAATAATTTGTATGACGCCAGTTCTAATCACACTTAATTCTGCGAGGTCCCCAAAAGCAGTCCGTCATTGGTTAATAATAATTTATTTGTTTGTGTCACATGCGCGGTGCTTTATTATTATTGCACCACATATTTATTGACTACGCACATTTAGGTGCATCCACCAAATAAATCGATTGGATATGGGAAGTCAACAGACATTGAGCTCTACGTTATAGCTTTTATCCTGGCCATACATTGAAAACGACTATTTAGGGCTCTAAAAAACATGCAAACGAACTTTGATTTACTTCAGTCCAGTTGCAAAATCTATGCTTACTTAGTCTTTTTCAACTAATGAAATTTAAGTAATATTTCTTGCATACTGCACCTAATTTGTTGTATGCCAATTATTTAAAGTGCAACCTAAGTTTAATACTGACTGTATGACTCTGTCAATTTCCAACTACACGGTAGACCAAAGTCTGCTCGAACCCCTATTAGTATCGACTCTGCGCCATATCAAGCGCATTTTAGACTGAGGAGAGCGACAGTTATCATGGTCTAGTTTTGAATTAGGTATGATATCCATTCTGATCAAATATTATCTCATTATTAGAACTAATTTAAAGAAACACAACTCTTAACAAACCACATCTTAGTAACAGTCCAAATCAGAAGGAACAGGTTCCCCAAGTAAATCAGTAGATCTGTCCCCACAGAATGCAGTAAGTAGGTTGTTTAGAAATAAACGCGGCTCCGTCTGTGGCGGGTGATTGATGCGCGTATATCTCGTGATAAGGAGGTAGGTAGGGTGGTAGGTACTGGTAATTAACATGGCGCAGAATGCCGTCCTGCAAGTACCACTTATTGTACCGGCGTTTAGCTTACGTTTGTTGTCGTTAAATGATATCATCTAGTGAAGTGGATTTGTAGTTTATTAGTAGTTCGTAATTACTGAAGTTAGTTTGAAAAGCCAGAAGATGGTCACAGTAAAGGATAAGCTATCAGCATGTGCTCAAAAGAATAATTTAAAATCATGAAGTTTTTAGATCAATTTCTTTAGTTTTCAATTATTGGACCATGGCTAAAGGTCAACATTGTCCACTGTCGCTAAGATTGGCTAAAAGATTGGTTCGAATCTTCGACCGCTTGTGGTCAAGTGTAAGGAACTTAGTTTATGTGAACTTGGAAACTAATCCTACAAAACTTGAGCATAAATTGTGAACTTTGAACATGTGATGGAGCGCTCTAGGTAACTAAGCTACTATTAGCCTACCTACATAACTCATAGCTGAGCAAAGGCCTCTCCCCATGACTTCCAATTCTTTCAATCTATGGCTTATGTGGCACTATTCGTTGGTTCTGTCTCCAGGTACAACTACAAGATTTAGGAGCTTTACCTTTCATGATTATGTTCTAATGCTATCAATCGTTACATGACTACAATAAATTCAGTACAATTATCGCCGACCAGTAGTACGGGTCTGTCTGTCGCCTACACCCAGTAACCCGTTCTGATCTAATTTACTGCGTAGGATGGTAAACAGCTGATGTGTACTTACAGCGTACATTGTTTGGTATGTTCATTCTTTTATTTTGTGGTCGGGTAGGCAGAACTTGAAGTTTTGTTTGCATGCGTAATTGCGTAGTACTGTACATGTCATTTGTGTATTCATGGTGGCATATACAACACAGGGAGCTTTATGGTAAATTATGTAGTGGTGGCTATGAGTTACATAGTTAGATTCGATGGACATGGAGGGTCTCAAAAAGTGATTGTCACCTGTCTAGGTTACAACCACTTTTTCAACGGTATTTTGCACTTCCAGAACAACCTTCTACTGAATTGAGACATTATGTAGCTTTTCGGTTGCTTATGTCAAACTAATACATCTTTTACTTTTTCATCACAGAATGCCACTTTGTGTGGGCGTAAGCCGTAAGGTGTATTATGCCTTAAGACACTCTCATATTTACGTATTGTAGACGTAACTATTGATAGCCTGCCTACAACGTGACGGAGCAAAACCAATCTCAATCTTACCTACCTCACATTTGAAGTCTTTATGAGCTTGATATCTGTTATAAAAATAAACTTCTTCCTCAACCTGTCTCCAGCTCATCAAAGCCTCAGGCGAGGCAAGGACAACAAAGAGACGAGGAGACAAGGCGATCAAAGCGTCAGTGTGCGCACTACGCATGCGCCCACGTGATGTGCTCGTGCGCAGTAATTATGACGCTAATTAAATTATTTGGACCGCCCGCGCCATGCGCCCGCGGCGGTCACTACGGGAGGACGACAAAGAATAGGTTCTAATTATAAGAAGGAGAAAATAGGTAGAATATGGTTGTCGAGCTTTAGCAGCGCAGTGAGTTTCCATGATTTCTGGAAACATAAGAATGCTTCTCTTGAATAAACTGAGCTTAAGTATATTTTATTTCTTTATGTTATTGTTACCTATGTCGTAGAGAAAAAATTTACAACAATTTTATTACCCACTTACAGCAACATTAAATTAATATTCTATTCTTATGATTTTAGTTTGTTACTTTGATACAAAAAGTATTTATAATAAGCTGTGTATATTTATAAGTAACTGTAGCTTTTAATGAAAAAATAAAAAGATTTTAGGATACGATTTAATTTTTTCATCAATAAATTCTTTCAGAAATCTGACCCCGAGTAACCGAGAAGTTTGAAAGAAGAAGACATGCTGCGCTGACCCCAAATGAATTGGAAGGAGGGCAGGAGAATGATGATGATGACTTTCTGAAATCCTACATACCTACCTAAAATTATGTGCATGATCATCCGTGCTCAATTGCTCATACCATGAACAATCACAGGTACCAATTAAACAAAACAAAATATTTATCAGCATTACGAACAAAAAAACCTTAACAAAAACAACAGTAGCAACATTTTAAAAACATACAAATCATGTCGGCAAATCAACATTATAGTAAAACGTGCGTCGGATCGTGGCTGTCACTCACGTGTCCCATCTACTCAACAACAACTGATCTATCAATTCTCTAATAACATATAAGATAACGGCCAGCGAGCCAGTAAGATTTTATTACTAAGCTCAAGTATTTTTAGTGTCTGAGGCCATATGACCACAATTAACGAAACATCGTAATTTGTGAGGCTACAACGACTGAGATTTAAGAGGTATTAATCTGTCAGATGAAATCATTAGTGCCTCTTTTGGTTGTTTGTGGTTTTATTATGTCTTTTTCTTTCTGTGTGTTGCCACATCTTTGTCATTAGGTGTACCGACTTTATTTCTATACCAGTTTTTGCCAGCGGCTCCGCTCGCGTTATTGTCGGGAATTATCCAACGGGAACGTTTTTGATATAGCCTTCGACACTCGGTGATAATGTAGCTTCTTATAAGAATTTTCAGAAGTTCGGAATCCGATCAGTAGTTCCGAACTTTCAAACTTTACCTCTTACTAATATTAGTATCTAAGATAGTAAGAACGCTGAGAATGGCAGAGATTCAAAATTCTCTAAACTCTGCAGATAATCCACTTCTGGAATTTCGGAATCAATAAAAGGACCCAGCTTCGTATCACGCTTGTCGATGGTTGGATGTAAAATCTTGAAAATTTACATTCTATTCCTATTCGAACGGTAAATTAGCTACAAGCTGTAATTTTTTGCTAGTAATGGTGTACACTTCATCTGAAACGCAGACTGGTCTGAGTTGCATCAGACTAAGGATGCACAAAGGTCCTTTATCTTTAGTCAAGATGTGTGGTAAGTATGGTACTGGACAATACTAGCCTCGAAACTGGCAGCTTATGTCAAATTACCTCTTGTTTCTAATAAGGTAATATCCTACAGGGTGTAAACAGATCCTTCACATAGCCGTCAACCAAGCATTCTGTACATCAAACTAAGTAACTTTACGCAAAAAATCATTGCTGGGAATCGACTTTTTTTTTGGAGTCAAAAATCACGTTTTATGGTAGGACGATGGAAAGCACTCAAAGCATTGTGCTGATGATGGATGGATTGAATAGTACGGGGGTCGTGGAGGTGTGTAAAGTAAAAATATAACATTAAAAACATGTATTAAAAAAAAACTTGTGAAAAGTTGGAACTTTGACCCCCAATATCTCCGTAACTAGAATGGGGGGGACCCCCCAGGTATGGTCTAGAACAAAAAAATTATCGTAAAGATGAGGGGAACAACAACTTTATAGAGCTATCAGGTTATGGACAACTTGATACAATTCTAACACTACAGTGAATTCAAATTCCTTAGAAGAGGAAGTACTAAACAAGCTATCTTAATTGCGATCTCTTGATCTAATCGATCTCATATGAGACAAGTGCGATACGATCTGTTTGTCACGCTAGATCTAAGGTTCAGCACAAATACGGAAGAGATCGCGTTAATAGGTGATAGATACGCGGCGTCACGTACACCGGCCAGCTTCATAGTGCACCTGATCTGGTTATATGCTGAGCGATAGCGATGTACTTGGCAGGGTTCAGGTTATACATAGTCATTAAATAGCTATGTACGATTATTCTGAAGGAACCATTGCTACGATATCATCTATGGTTATTTTTCTCAGCGTGTGTAACTCTCTCGCTTGTAAACCGCAAAGAGTCATGCAGAGATGTATTACCTAAAGTACATCCACACTTTGCCCTGCTTGAGTCTCATGCAAAAGGGGTAAGCGTATTGTCACAATTCCAGACTCAGGGCTACTACTGATAAATTCTGGAAAATCCTAATACTGATGGTGTATAATATACGCTTTCATATGAATAGCACATAAAAAAATTAGATTACAATTGTCTACTGCACGACCAAAAACTTACTTGAAACATTCATCATCAACTGCAAGCTGTTCACAAACATGACGAAAACATAAACCAATCCTGATGAAACGGTCGTTAACAGTAAACGAGGAAAATCAAATCACCATTTCCAAACCCCTTCTAAAAAGCTTAATAACTCACCAAGTAAATTTCCTTTAATTCGGCTTAAAATGCTGCAAGCTGCATCGGGTTATAAGTCCGGGCTCAGTCTTAACTCCCCCGTAACGAGCGGCGAATGAACCCGCGAAGGGTTAGCTCTGAAGGGTTACAGGATTCGCGCGGGACCTAATATCTTTGTTAGAAAGTAATGAAGCGAATCTTTATGTGACGTCATTTAGACTTTTAATGATGGAACGGGTAAATTGAAGAAGGAATTTGGAGAAGACTTTCATGCAGTTGATGGTGAAAAGTGAAAAGCCTATATTGAAAATTAGGCTGCGGACAACGATAATAGGGTAGGTAGTCACCCGTCTAATGATGATGGTAGTATGGTGGACTAATCACTTTATATAATTATTTACCATATTTATGGGTAAGATGAAATGGGAGAGGATTATGTCCAGCAGTGAACTGCTGTAGACTGATGATGAGATGAAATTGGTAATCGTAATTTACATTTTTATTTTTGTAAATAAAGCAGCTTGCCATTTTCTCGGAACAATAACTTACTTGATAGTAAAAATCCTACATATTGTTAACTTATCTTATCAGGTAGATAAGACTCAAGTGGGGCATAGATTAGCTATCTGCTCGCCTACGATTGGTCGGCGACTTTTACGACTGGCTCTACATAAGATAATATTCGGTAATTGTAATGATAAGGATTGATTAAAAATGGTCAGTTACATTAAGTGTATTTTCTTTTTCTACAATGTAGTATAAAGTACCAACTAATGTGAAAAGATTTTTTTGCAGAACAGTTTTCAAAGGTTTTGATTAAATATAATTGGGTCATGAAGCCTTCATTCAAAATTAATGATAGAAATAAAAGTAGTGACTTTCATTTCTATCATTAATAATGCTCGTTTTAACTAATACAACATGGCACATAAATGAATGTTGAGTTCGCTGTTGAAAGTTGCAATATGTCCACTCTGCATTATTGTAATTCGGTTCTACCATATACAAGGTGTTCCAAAAGTTAAGTTTAATAAACATAGATCAGTGAAACTGGCTCTCCACGTTGTAAATACGCAAACAACTAATTTATAATGAGATGAGAGATGTAGGCCGGGAGACAGGCAGTAAGACGGTTTCAGAATTATCATCTCCAGAATTTATCTATCGCTAGAATCGGAACAAAGTGAAAATCAAAATATTTATTTCAATTAGGCTATTAAAAGGTACTTTACTAGGTACTAGATTTGATTATAGTTTCCCTACTGAAAATTATAAGTAGAGCGAGTCAATGTGAATTATGAACTTAATTCATCTCTATAACCAGTGTTTTCATCCTATGGTATTAAGGAATTGAGTAGAAAAATAACGTTTTACGTATGTGTTTTAATTTATGATAAAGTATTTATAAATAAGTTATTATAAATTATTTAAGTTGCAAATTCATAACTTGGTTATAATTATTATTAAATAGCAAACCGCAAGATTAATCTTATTTAGACTATTAAGTAAATATTATATAGATTTGATAAATAGTAGAGATTTTAATTAAAGATAACGCCTGATAAATAAGTTATGAGTGTGTTAATAATCTGCTGAAGTTATCTAAATTTAGTTCACCTTATCAGTGAATGCGTTCGATACGTTTATTAGTAACCAAGTAATACGTTCTGACTTGTATCTAGGTAAAAATGTTTTTAGTACATTTATTTAAAAAACTTACGAAAGCATTGAATTTAAAATGTCAAAACACAGCAGTCAGCACAAAAACAAGACATTTTTATATCACATCTGAAAATCAAAAAATGATCATCTAAATAGAGACATACACGACGAAGAAACAGCTTCCAATTCCAAACACATTGCCAAACGTTATCCTATCTCCTGTACTAACACACTGTTGTTATAAATCCCGGGGCCCACGGCTCGCCATAAATAAGGCCGCAGCCACACCTGGCGGTTTGACGGACTCCTACGTACGAGCTGCGCCACGTCGCGGTTTGACGCAGTGCCGCCGGTGTGCCAGCGCCCTAATCCACTGTTTACTATCTGCATGTTACGCGTGTGTTGGGAGGAGCTGAATAAAACTATTGCAATGAAATTAATTTAACACTGATCTGATATAGCCGTTGGAAAAGTTAGGAGAGATCATGGGCGATTTTGGTTTCATCTCTTTGTAAGTATAGGTTCTCAGTTCACTGTGTGTGTAATTGTGTATTTCTTCATATTACTGAGTTTCTACATTTTCAAACTAATGTCGACGTCACTAGAATTGACTAGGAGTATTTGAATGTGCAATAACGCAGTTCCCAGCTAGCGGTTCAATTAAACCTCTACTTCCCTGTAGGGCGAAAACTTCATAAACAAACACTCCCCAATAAAATCCCGCGGCCGTCAACTACCATTAAAATAAGGAAAAATACGTCCTTACTTACTTATATAGAAAAACAATAAAGCTTGTTTAACGAGACGCGTCATAACCTACACCCACAAGACGCCACACAAATCGCATTACGTTATTTGTAACCCGTCCAACGCGAAGTGGTACCCGTCCGGTATCGGTCCCGGCTGCTTTCGGTCTCCGCTGACTTATTACGGATGTGTATTTCAATTGTATTTACGTTCAGCAAATAGGTGCGAGCTTGTTTGTTGCTCATTATGATAGCTTATAGGCTAATGAGAACGTAATAAACTTGGAAATATTGATCTGCCTGCATGGCTTGTTAGAAATGAAAAGTGATAATCCTCAACTCTTTATGTTTAATGTCAAGAAAATCATATTTTATAGAAGTCGACGTTTTTTACAGAAGTTGCACGCAATTACAGACCTTAATCATTCTGTTCCATTAATCGTAGAAGACGAGCTGTTCCATTTAATACACTTTGCAATCCTTAAAACCTTGTCACAGCTAGTAACGCTCTCGCGCAGCTGACACTAATCATGCAATATCGCTATCTTTGGCTCCAAACATCGATGTGTTTATGTCGCCTCGGTGATTAGTATCATTAATAATAACAGTTATCTCGTGAGCATGTGTATGTAAGATTGTTTTAGGCACAAGTAAATAATGAGGTGATATTTAATTAAACCCACTTTGCGTTAAATCCACCTTGCGAGCCATTACAGATACTCGGACAACTCGCCATTACAGATACTCGGACAACTCGCCATTACAGATACTCGGACAACTCGCCATTAAAGCTGTTAGCCTCCCGATATTAATGTGATCATTAATGTAAACAACAATTTTCTTAGTCGTGAATCTTGCTAGGTAAGTAGCTATAGGAAATTTACCGCTGTTCGCTGCCAAGAAACTACGTTTAATACAAAAGTAGTCAGACCTAATATGGGGATAAACAACAATAAAGTTGAATGATTTATCAACAATACATAGACGCAGTAGATAGCACACATAATGTAGGGCGTGTGTTGGTGCCAGGCCCCGTCAGGCCCCGCCAGCGCCCACTTCCTACACCACGTGTCAGCGCAGGAATGTAGGCTTGTGGAATGCGACGCCTGACTCCGCGCCAACCTCCAACATATTGGTACCGAATACCTACTCGCGACTGACTCGAAAACGTACTCTATTACTGGTATCTATTATTCTGTAATTGCCGTCAACATTGACGGGTTAATCGCTGGCACAAACATTGGCCATACATTTACTTAAACTCCTTTACATGTGTATAGAGTTAATTGTAGACAATTTACGAGTATATGCTAATATATTAATGTCCGCGAAATTATAGCCAATAGTGTATCGGAAGTCGGTTAAGGCCGTTTTTTGTACAATAAAACTTATAGCGAATGCGAACCGCGTTTCTTTCTGATCTTGGTACATAAATATTGCCTAAATGTTGTTTAGAAGAATGTAATTAAAGATAACTGGCATAGTTTCAATATAGGCCTTTAACTCTTAAGGAGGTCGCGAAACGCCTTGGGCCCAGCTACAATACAAAAAAGTGCCTTTTATAGCCAATACTACAAGAAACATTGATTTATGAGTAATTATATTATCTTCTGTCATGTGAGATGCCTGTTAATTATATACTTAAGTTATTATCTGAAAGTTAAACATTTATAAAAATGCAAAAAATTAATAATTTATGAATACATCCGTAGGAATGTTTTGAACATCGCGGTATTCCTGTGGAGTGCATTCGATCAAAACTCACACTGAGATCATTTCCAACACGGGGCTCGTGACTGTTTCTTATACATTGAACACTTTACATGTACACACACTTCACATTGCCTTCGCTAAATACCTATGACAGAAAAAGGGCTGAAGGTACGGTAAAGCAAGGCGTGATGGACGAGTTCCTTGAAGCTCAACGCTGCTTCAACAAGAACTAACTGTTTGTAATCGTCAAATCCTCGACATTAGTAATTTATCGAACTCATTGACTCCAGAGAGTACACTATGGATACGACGTATACTGCTGTTTATCTACAAAAGAAATAAAAAACTAACTCCAAAAAAACCCATTCAAAATCTCGAAATCACTTACAAATTCAATCCCATACGGTTCTCCATACATTCCGGGAAGCGATCCTACAAATCATTTTTCTCCATAAACATGTTTTTAACAGTGACAAACAACGGTACAGCGCGAAGAACAACATGTTCCGAACTATACCCGTAAATAACCGCGGAGATATTTATTTTTATTGGCCAGATCTGGAGATATACTCGTAGATAGAACGGTGAAAGGCAATAGCGACATGTGACACAGATACGTATGGACTCAAGATACGTGTGTTGCTATGTGATAGCGATGTGGATGGACATAGCGTCTTAAATGGAGAGATCGCAGATGAGGTGATACTTAGTTTATTTTCCAGGTCTAAAGGTGTTGTGTCTGATTTCTAATTGTTTATGTAGCTTCGGTGACAGATCTGACTGATGGAGGTCGTATTACGAATGCAGTTTTATTCATAAGCGCACCCCAGACAGCCTGAACACCTTGTAGAATCTAAGATCCCCAAAATTTACTAACTAGTACCTTATGGTTGATCTTTACCATTACTATGGAGTTCCAATGTTTTAACAGAGCTACCTTAAATCCTGTCATCTTCACCCCTTTGACTTGATTTATTAGACGTCATGCAAGTGCAACGTCGTATATTCACTGCGCCTGGTTATTGAGCATCATAAAAGCATTAACAAGTTCTTTTTCACTATCACCCACAATCTAACAGCAATAATCCCGAATACCGCTATATGATCATAAAGGTATTAATTATGCGGATCGCGGCCATAACTCCATGACTCCACTAGTGGACTTAACGACTGTTCCCACATCGGAATGTTGATTAAAACGACACGTGCTAACTGGTGTGGTTTACTTGGAACTAGCTGATCATGTTTAACAGTTCCTTTTGGTGGATTGGGCTGGGAAAGGGGTTAGTTAAAAACACTGGAATATGCCATTAGTCTACCTTGTTCCACTGCAACTATTGTAAGGGGAGAATTCAAAGTGTAATCATTCTATTAGTGAAATTGAGATATTCAAAGACTGACTTTTATCGCTTTTTGACTGCAGTCAAAAAGGTCATGTAAATATTACAATATGTACCACAATTAATAAAGACACAGTAACTGTCGATTCTTCCTGACTATTAATCTTAAGCTTTATCTTTATCAATATTCTCAGAACCTACTAATAGATACGCAGCATTAGTAGATCTGCCAAACGACGCATGAACGTTACAATCAATACGGACGCGTTCAAATTGGCCCTAAATCTAGTCTCCCTTGTTTAATCCGCTCCACTTCCCAGCTTATAATGGGGAAGTTAAAAAATAACCATTTCAGGCTCGGTTAGTTCACCTTGCTGGGGCACCGGCCGAGATTAAGCACCTCCTCTTTACAGAGGAAAGATTAGGCAATTATATGAAAGAATTGGATTAGAGTTTCAATAGTCTTGTGGGGGTGATTCAAGTGTGCCGTGCTGCTGGGCTGCGATGGGGCTTGAAATGTAACGATGACGTCGGTTATGAAATTTATGTGTGTTTGGTCATCGGCTTTATCGAAAAACCACAACAGAATTTAATCCTCAGATGTTTTCACACGATTGTGATGTCCTAAGAATGAATTCACCGCTAATGAACCAATGCAATCAACAAATCGATACTTTTACCAAAATTAAAATCGTTACCAAATTAAAACAATTAGTTTAATTACACACAACCGACATTGAGAAACGAAACAATTACAAGGTGTCACAATGTTACAACCTACATTCTTATAATCATTTCTAAAGGTCACAAACAAAATGTTATGGATGGCAAAGTTCACCCAGCTAAGTAACAATCCGACTGGGGCCATCCATCACACCGTTTAAATAATAAATAAATCAGTAATAATCTTCAAGTGGGTCGGGGAACAACCACCGATGTTATTTACAACCTACAAGATACGAACATAAAAATCTAATGTACGTTTGTGTACAATAAATCACTCAATGTGTACGATATAAGACGGCAGTCGAGGCCGAATTTAATGGCGAAAATTCTACTCTTTCGACATAGCGTTCCCACAGAAGATTTCGTTTGAACGTAAATATGTGACTGACATAGAGATATGACAGATTGTGGATGCTTCTGGGATGCTGGAGAGTCATCATTTGCTTAAAACAAAATGACGCAACAAGCAAGAAAGTAGAGATTGGTGATAAAATAGCTATAGGTGTGAATATTCATGCTTCGTTTTATGACAGTGCCAATGTATTGCAGCTTTTATGTCCGATTTAAACTCCGAAGGTACTCGCACATTTCCACATCAGTTTGAGAGTTGAAACGATTTCTTTGTTAGTGTCATGTTTATTCCGAGGATGGGAGTCGAGCCTGTCGTCTTAACTCCTATGACATTAAAAACTGAATTATGTTTACGGATAAACTATACTTTAGTTAATCCTGTAATTGCTTTGCGGTATTTTTAAGCTTAAGTTTGCTATAGTCTTGCCTAATGGTATTCTTGAATGTTCAAGATATCGATTCACTTGAGCGTAAGACTAAAAAGTTATATTAGAAAGCGTAATTTAAGTTTAGGTTATTAGCTTATCTTATAGGTGGTGTCTCTGTACCCCTGGGGAGACTTCACTTAAACGAAAAAAAACCATCCTCCATCAATCGAATAAAGTAAGTCGCGCGCTTTACTTTAATTTTATTTCGTACCGCTACAAATTAATTTGTGGATAAATTTTCCTTTATGGACGTTTTCTGGGGGATGTTTTTTGCACTGCGAGGGGTGTCGTTTAGTTTTTTATCGGATGTATTTAAAGATCCCTCGGCATCCGTGGGGTTAAGTTGTACGAGTTTAATACTTCCTAGTAGCACGTACGCAAGGGATACACACGCGCCGCGCGTCGCTACTCGGTAGGGCTCCTCGCGACTCAGGAGATATGTTTTGTAGTTTCACAATCACTAAAGATATTTATTTCGTTTTATGTTAAGAAGACTGTTCTATCAAGTGTAGTCATGAGTGGAGTTGTGAATGAGGATAGCACTTTTCGGTAGAACTGAAAGGATTTATGTTTTGTGAAAATCTATAAATTTATTCTTCGAATTTCACCAGGACCATAGAATTTGTAGCCTTGAATATCTTATATCAAACACAAAAAGGTCTCTTGCTGCTAATTATAGCGATGTGTATCTATATATCTAAATCTACAAAGATAAGTGCTTTCATTCTATCATAAAAGAATTAACTATCTTTATACACTCATATTCTCAATTAAAAAGCTCAACATCATTTCCAAGAAGTCCATCATCTGTATCACAACAAAAATTCAATTAAACCTATCCGAGTACTGAGTAGTAACAGAAGCGCGTAGCGATCTCAATCAACATTTTTTTGTTGGGCGCGGGCGCGGCTACCGGCGTGTGCGCAGCTCAGGAGATACAATTAAAAACATAATTGCTAAAGGATAAAGTTTTGAAATACTTTTAGTTTCTGATGCGTTGAGTATGGGATATCGTTGGAGTTGCAGATAGGTGACTGCCGTGTGATGATTGATGAAATCTGTAGAAGTTTAGTAATGTACAATGTAGTGATTTGATTGTGTGTTCATTTAATCGCAATGTTCTATAAAAGTTGGGCTGTGATCAAGAATCGTGATAGTTTCGAATAAACACTTCGTGCCATCAGTGCCCATCCTACCTCGACGGTATAAAAAAATATTGTCATTAGAACGTCTTTGGCAACAAACCTAAGTTCAGAAGAAGATAATGATGAAATTGATAGAATAGGCGTAGGAGGAAATGGAATCGATAAATTCAAACTCATTGAAGTAGACTGACCCTCTCAACTATCTCAGGTCAATCTTAACGACAGTAATCTTCTCACCTGTAATCACGAACATATATCTAACAGTTTCCAGATCATGTATTCATTCCCACTGGTGTGGCCTGTATCTCCAAGATAATATGACACTGAGAAGCCTTAAATGTTGCCATAAAACTTTACGAGTCTGCACTTAATTACAATTTCTTTGAAATATACAAAAGAAGTGCAGCACCACCTGGATAGATCGGGAAATTATTCCAGTAGGCTTAAACCCATTTCATAACGATGATAAAAATGAACTATAGGCACTTTGAATGCCAAATAGCTGTTGACTCGTCTTATAGTTTAATGACACTGACATACCTACGCCTAATTGATTAAGCAAAATAGATAAAAATATTTATCGAATCCGAATAATCAGAATCGATTACGCACATCAACATGAAACTATTGTTAAGGACGATCAGCAATCTGCTCACGTTCGAAGAGACAATGTAAACGAAACAGTAATTCTTGAGGAACATTTCGATTAAAATCGTTCAAGTTTTATGACCTTGTACTTGGGGAAGCCATGCATATTGCTAGTTCGCTATAAGAATTCTTAGTTCCCCGCGAGGGAGTGTTACCTAAATTGCCGTAACAATAAGGGTTCGACTTTAAGGGAGACTTCTCTTTTTTATTTTACAGTAATTTCCCATTACATTTTACGTGAGTCAGTCTTGTGGGGTGGGGTTTTTGCAATTGCAATTCTTAACTGCTGTTCCGTATTCTGTTTTATGATCGTCGTAAGTGGGTAAGCCGTGTTTGGTAATAGAAAATAATGAAAATAGAATTGTAACTAGCAACATTATAATAAACAGCGAAATTATATTTATAAATTACCAAAAAATAATAATTTGATAAAGCACACAATAAATCAAATGAATACCGCAATGATAGGCGATTGCGAAATCACATAAATGCAAGCATTAGGACTCAATGGCCGACCAAAAATGGCCGGGATTAGTGATTGTTGGATGCCGTTGAAAACAGAGGCTTTTTATGGCTCACCGCCCGCGGCTCGCTAATCCTACGCCAAAAAACACAATAAGCCATATCGTGACGTCACAAGAAGAATGCCACCAACATTATTATCCTAGTGGTTGGAACCCCCGCATGCCGCGATCTCTGTAAAGCGTTTGATAAAGTGGATCACAAAACGCGACGCAGCGCAACGCTGTAATATAAATAAAAACGGGCCCATAAGTGGCCCTTGCGGTAAGCCCAAGTCTCAGCCGCCCCACGCGGAATCTCGAAAGTGGTTTCATAAGCTAACCGTGCGAAACGCCTTCTCAGTTGTTATTGTGAAATATGAATTATGAAAATAATAAAAAATAAAGCGTTCGGGGGTAGAGCGGGGTAAAGCGAGTCACGCGGCGGCACGTGCAGCGCTCGCGAGCCAACCAAAATATTGAAAAGTTTAACCGCACTATTGCACGGTAGCCAGCCGCCAGCCACTGCCGCCAGCCGCTCAATGTGACACGTGGCTGTCTTAATTTCATCAATTAAAGTGAGAAATTGTAATCGAATTACCTACAGTGAACGACTATGGTGGGATGACCGATGTAATATAACACGAAGGGATGATAAAGAATTTTTTTTTAGTAAATGTTATTTTATTGAAGACGACACGACTCGTCACAAACACATTTTGAAACACTGCACAGTTAGTTAGTTCAATGAAAAATGTTGCCGAGTTTATTTATAAGTGGACAGGTGTAAAAAAATATTAGTTGACTAGCATCGCATTATCTGTCATTGGAAAAGCTCAGGAAAATTTTAATTTAAAAGTAATAAACACAAAAAATGCATTAAATTGACTCACTTTACTGATTAACCCGTTGTCTCACGGAGGGTTGTTTAACCTCCCTTAATAAGGATTATCTGTGGAGCTCCTGCATTCATCCAATATTGACGCGCCGCTAACGCCTTTGTATTAATAGTGGAAAAATTTAATACTGTTTGTGTGCCGCGTCGGTCCCGCCGCCGGATTACGGGGGGTAGTTTTTTAAATAGGGTTAGGTTTTTTCCGGCAAGCGAGGGTCGTGATAAATGACACATGCACATTTTTCGAAATACCCAATTTCGGATTTAAGTCACCCTCAAAGTGGCCGGTGCGGCCGGACAATAGGGCGCTCTCTCTCAGTCATTTACACCATCGCTTTGTTGTTACGCGAAAGGGTATTATGGTGTTACCTCTCTACGCGTAGGATATTGGAAGCGGTTATGGGGTTTAATAATGCATTTTCCTATCGTGACGGCCCACCATTACTTTGAGATAAACTGCGCGTAAAATTGCCTTCGAAAAAACTTAACGAGTGTGTAGTATTGACGTATAATTATGGATTCTGTTTATGTTAGGTTGGCGAAGGCAGCCGGTGTTGCAGTTTTTGTTGGAACAATTGAACAAATTGCTGCAAGATACACAACTTTGTTAGAGTAACGGTCGGCAAAAAGTGGAGTAAATGAGCACTGGTAATGGTAATGCATTAAACTTATGAAGCAGAGGCGTCAAAACGATCAATTACACCGTCTGTCAAATCGACTCGTGCGCACATTCGCGACTTTTTACGCACACGATCAAAGATGGCGGTTGATTAAAGGCTTGCAATTAAACTGCGATTACCTATCGTGTCGACTGATACTAGGTAAACGAATAAATTGAATTAAATTATGCATTAGTGATAGCGCAGTATAAACTTACAAGACTTATCTATCATCCAACGAGTGCATTTTACGAATCGAAACAAAAACATGTCTGATTAGTTTTAATTTACAGGCGATTTTCTTGCCTTTATGGTGATAATGTAAGGTTCGATTCCCGTAGAGCTTGGGGATACAAACATGTTCTATCAATCTAATTCCGAATGTAAAAATGTGCGCATGTTGTCCGTGAATCAGAGAATGTTAATGTGGCCTATTAATTGTTTACCTATAAGTAATTAATTATGAAACAAGATATAAAAACACCACTTGACCTTTAAAAATGTCGTGTCGTTTTCTAATATTTCGCCTCGCAAACTAAGATAAACAGTTCAACTCAAATGTCTTCGCAATTTATTATGAAAGCCGCCATTAACAGTGGGGTGAGCACAAATCAAAGTGTCGTGAAAGAATTCTTAAACAACTATTAAAGGAGTCGTGATAGTCGGCCATCTTGTAAAATAGTTTGTTCGGTAAATACTCCGGAACTTTTGTTAACACAATATTAGAATAGTTTTTGGAGGCAGCAAACTATCAGTAAGTTTTCATCCTTGGAAAAATGTCTGAAATATTTTCATGATAGTCAGCTTCACCATTTTTTTTTTGAGAGTCTTTTGACATAAGCAGTTCTGAAAGCTATCATTTTTGAAACTACCTATAGTCTGAAAATGTTGTCTTCTCTAGTAGGTGGTCACAATTGCAACTCAAGGTGTGCACTTATACCTTGAGTTGTAATTTTTTTTTAATAATAACTTAAAGACTTTTAACTAACTCCTGTGATTAAGATTTAGCTTGACATCCATCTAATCTACAGATTAATAGATAAATATAAAACCAAAACATGTAGAATGTATACCTATAGTTAAAATAATGAACAATAAACAGTGGTTATGGTTAGTAAACAGACGAGTTTATCATGTGATATAATATTATAGCACCAGTTTAGAGCACAGAGCTAAGCAGAGCAGTAATGAAATGTGATCGTTTGCAAGTCAAAGTCTTTATGAAGGGAGTTATCCTGTAATAATCATGATTTAGTGAAAAACGTAATGTTTTCGACCAGAAGCACCATTACAATTATTTTTTTTATTGGGGATGAATAATTTTACACCCTGTTCTTCATAACCCTATAAAACCTTCCGATATCTTTTAACTCGATCTTTAGTTCTACTTGTGGACTTTCCATGTTGCACCAACACTAGATTTTTCTAGAAGTCTGACTAAATAGATTCAGTTTATTCATCAAGACTCAGTTTATTGATCACTCCTTCATTACTGAACCTATCTTTACTGAGGGCAAGCGATAAAGTAAAAATAATTATAATGAAAAAACTCAAATGAAAGTCGTTTTAGAAATACGAAACTCTTTGGAAGCGATTAGCACTTATCTATAGCCCTTGGACGTAATTCAAATCTGTTTTAGGCGCTCATATTATTTGCATCAATCACTGTGATTCAGATCCCGGTTCTTTTCGTTGCAATTTGCCACCATAGAGACATTGAGAGCAATCGTTCTCGTCCGTAAACTTAGAGCACACATCATCAGTAAACATTTACAAACCAATATAATATAAAAAGCAGTGTGAAACTGCGCGATAGCATCAACTGGCTGAGTGTACAATTAACTCGACTCGCAGTAAACGTGTATGTCACAGTCAAAACTGTAAATCAGTCAAAAATAGTTTTGGCCGTTTTGTCAGTTACAATTATTTATACGTATTAGGCTGGTAGCTTTTATTTAGGCGGAGAGGCGGTGAGCACCGCTCGTCCGTGCGGTTGGATCGTGTACCTACATGTGCATCGACAGGATTTGATGCATACAAATACGACGTAGGTAAATCCGCTTCATCGCCTGACTGCGCGGACGGTGTCGTACGAGAGCCGCCTTAGTGACCGTTCATTTATTTCTTACACTAATTCTAGATAATTATAACTAAGGCGTTCTGCAAAAGCAGATTTTTTTATATTTTTTTAACAACGGTTTGACTGAAACTAGTCGAAACTGCTTTGAACTTTTTAACAGTTTTAACTGTAACATGTGCAGCTGATAATAAGTGGTGCAACGGGCGGAACCACGGGATGCTTCTTGTGTGCTGCGGCGCCTGCACGGACCATTACGCTATGCTTTATCGGATGGCGGTTAGGAAAGCAGGGAGTGGTAGAGAAGGATTAATCTGAGATCTTCTGGAATCAGTGGACCATAGTCATAAGAGCTAGTTTCAGGTCTTATACACACGGAATATAATGCATCGATTTTAGTTTGACTTACAATGAAATCATACAAACAATCATGTTTACACATATACACCAATGTCTTACTTTTTTATCTTTGACTTCTGAAACTTGTTGAAACTGGGTGAAAAAAAATCTTTTAAGTACATTGAAAGAAATTTATCATGTAAATCGAGAACTAAAAACATTAGGAAATATTCATCGACTTCAAGCCCTATCAAAAGTGTGACAGGCGTCAGTGCAATACTTTTCTTTGTTTCCAAAAAGAAAACGGTACAGCTAAACAAAAAAAAACAAGAACAGTATGGAGATCGACACAACACGACAACCACCCGACAAAAACTTTTGATTTTATTCACCGTTACTTCGATCATATCCCAGTAAAAACACCCTCAATGGGAAAAAGAAAATGGCCTTTAGGAATTTCTCTTTAGCCAACCCTTCTAACCGTTAATAAATGTCACGAATAGACCGTTGACATTTGGGGTGACCCCACGACGCCATGTGCAGGACCGTCCTGCTAAACGGTGTCTCCACGGCCCACTTCCGACGTTTATGGTCACCGTATTTTAATACTTTTTAAGCCGTGAAATAGTGAGCGTACGCGCATTAAAATTTACGGGCTATGTTGATTTTGTATAGTGATATGGTGTTTAAAGTGGTAAATATACTTGAATTTCTATGTAATTGCCTTGCTATTGCTTTATGACATTGCTCGGGTAATTTCGCAGTATTGCCACGGTCGCGATGGTAAGTGGCAATTGAAATGTCTATACGTATCCTGTAGCGTTTTTTACAAGTTTCCTTATTACAATCGCATTGTTGAACGATAATCATAATTTTGAATATCCGGTGTGCATTATTTCTGCTATTTTATGGAACTATTCCGGTATGAAAATAGCTAGTATGTAATTGCTTTTAAATTTTACTACTACATATTGAATTTCAAAGCCACACCACCTGCCAAAAATTGTCAAATGCTGCAAAAGTATAAACGAATTATATTAATTTGATGAATAAGGACAGGAAATCATTACATACTTAGCCCAGTGCAAATCATTGACAAGTGCAACCGTCCATTAATTGAATATTTAAACGTGTTAATGACAAAACTCGATGTGCGTGGAAGTAATCTTGCCAAAATGTCGCGGCTGTATACTGGTGGACATGTGCGCTTACACCTTTAGCCCGCGGCGTGAACATTAAACTGGCCCCAAGTGAGGCCAAGTGTACGGACAATGAAGAAAAGTTATACGTTAAATTGGCCGCCGGTGTGCGAAGGTTGAAGTGTAACTAATTGCGTCACTCTACGGTACACTTGATTGCAAAAAAAAAGGTGAAACTCTTTAAAACTAACGGCGTTTTTTTCTTGATAGTTTATATGAGTATAGGATATAATGGTGTTCACAATTGAAGCTAGTGCTAATTAAGGTAGTTCACGTGTTAATGCCATTCTGCTGAATATGGCACATGAGTAAGCATTTAATGGTTGTGCTTGACAAACTAGAACGAATTTTAGTTGGGCACTTTAATTTGCGCTGTGTCTCTTAAATATCAAGATATTTCTTGTGTTATGTATTTATAGCGCATATATACCCTTTTTTTTTTTTTTTTTTTTTTTTTTAGGATGGGAAATCATCAAATGACCCCCCCCGCTCTGGGCGGAGCGGAAGGGAGTGTCAGACTTGTACTGACTAAAACCCATCCATGTTCCTTCTTTGCCCTTTGTGTTCCAGGGCCGCGGTATCTCTTTCGAACAGTCCCGCAGCCCTGGCAGGCATCGGCCCGTGCGGACCCCTACGTGGTTGCTGACATCTCTTTGAGGCGCGCGTGGAACACGAACGCGCCGTCGACACGGCCTGTCGTCATAAGACGGCCGGACGGCGAGCTAGCCCAAGACTCGCCGTCCACAGGCCCGCGCCTACGGTGGCCGGGGGCCACCACGTGACCCCCGACGCCCAGGGCGTCTCCCGCGGCGGCTGGGACGTGAGGCTCTTTCCCTCTCACGTTCCGCCACCTCCTTCACTAGCATGACTGCTTCGCAGAAGGAGGTGACGGCTTCCCATTCCCTCTCGCTCCGGACCATGGCTTGAACCAGGGCCGGGCGCGAGAGGTCGCCGCCGCCAATCGCCTCTACGAGGACACGGCGCTGCTCCGCCCAAGCAGGGCAGGCCTCCACAGTGTGCCGCACCGTGTCCTCCGGACGATCCTCACAATGGAAACACCCGGGCGTTTCCTCCCGCCCGATTCGGTGCAGGAACCTCCCGAAACAACCGTGTCCGGTGAGGACCTGCGTCAGGCGGAAGGTGAGGGCGCCGTGGCGCCTCTCTAGCCACTCCTCAAAGAGGGGACTTATCGCCACGATGGTGGCGTGCCCTGCACGGGGTTGCGACAGTCGCTCTCTCTATGTCACCATGAGATCGCGCCGGAGGTCTGTCCGCTGAGCGGCGATTTGCCGCGGCAGCGGAGTTTCCCCCCGACGTAGTGCCTCCGCGCGCCATTCGTGAAGGCGCGCGAGGACTATCGCCTCCAGATCCCATGGCGGCAATCCGGCAAGGAGGCTAGCCGCCTCACCGGAGATCGTGCGGTACCCCCGGACTAGCCTTAGGGCTATCCCCTTTTGGGGCGCGTTCAGGTAGCGGGCGGCTTGCCGCCTCAGAGAACGCGCCCACACCGGGGCCCCGTAAAGGGCCATGGACCGCACGACCCCCGCGTAGAGCCTCCGGCAGGAGGCGTTTGGACCCCCCAGGTTGGGCAGGAGCCGCTTGAAGGCAGCCCCGGTCCGTTCCAGTTTGGGGGCCAAACGTCGGAAATGCTCCACGAAGTTCCACCGGCTGTCGAGGACGAGTCCCAGGTACTTCAGCGTCGACCCGACGCCGATGGAAACCCCTCCCGCCGTCAGTAGGGATCCCGACGGTGGCGCATTCCGAGGCCCATGAAAACACATGGCCTCGGACTTGTGCAATGCCACCTCGAGACCCAATTGCCGGATCCTCTCCACGACTATCGCAACCCCGCGTGTCATGTTTTCGGCCGCCGCCTCGTGCGACCCCCCTTGTGCCAGTACCAGCGTGTCGTCAGCGTAGCAGACTACGCTGACGCCGCTAGGGAGGTCGGCGCGCAGCACCCAGTCGTAACCGATGTTCCACAAGGCCGGCCCCAGAACCGATCCCTGTGGAACACCGCACGACATCTCTCGCCGGTTCCATTCTCCGCTCTGACCGGGGTAGATGACGGCCCTATCCGTCAGGTAGTCCCCGACCACACGACGAAGGTAGGTCGGCACCCGGTGATACCGGAGTGCCTCCCCAATGCAGCTCCAGGGCATGGAGTTGAAGGCGTTGGCGATGTCAAGAGACACCGCCAATACGACCCCGCCCCGGGAAACCGCATCCCCCGTCGTGAGGGCTCTCACGCGCATGATGGCGTCCACCGTCGAGCGCCCCTTGCGGAAACCAAACTGGTGTTCCGCAAGATCCGGCCCCATCCCCGCGAGGTGCCCGGCGAGGCGGTTAGCAATAACTCTTTCAAAGAGCTTGCCCACCTCGTCGAGCAACACTATGGGCCGGTATGCGGACGGAGAGTCCGCAGGGCGCCCTGGCTTCCGGATGAGGACCAGCTTCCCCGTCTTCCAACGAAGCGGGAACTGGCCTCTCTCCAAGCATGCGCTTAGGAGCCCTTCCAGTCGGGGCCCGAGAGCCTCACAGGCCAGGACCCAGGCTTTGCCAGGCAAGCCATCGGGTCCCGGGGCGGTATTTCTGGCCTTCAGCCTGCGTACCGCCACTCTCAGGTCTACCCCAGTCACCTCCGGAACGTCGTCATCGGTGTGGTCCGCTTCCGGCACCGCAAGCGGTGGCGGAGCCATAGGCGGGGGAGGATGCCTCCCTCGCGAAGGGAACAGAGCGCTCACCACGTCCTCCACGAGCTCAGGCCGGAGACTCTGCGTCAGCGGGGGGGCCCGGGTGCGGAGTTTGTCCCGCACCATCTTGTAAGGGCGCCCCCACGGATCTCCGTTCAGAGACTCCAGCATCTCCTCGCGGGCCAGGTTCTTGGCCCGCCGGACAGCCTCTCGGAGGGCGGTCTTCGCCGCTCTGTACCCCTCGTAAAGCTCCGCCTCAATGGCTGCCGCATCCGGAGGGCGGATGCGGAGCCTGCGATGCCTGGTGTACCGGTGCCGCGCGGCAACGCACGCCTCACGCAGAGACGTCAGCTCTCGCGACCACCAGTACACCTGACGTCGGGCGCTTCCTGGCCGAACTCGGGGCATTGCCACGTCGCAAATCTCGGACATGGCCTCCTGGAACCAACCCGCCTCGTTGTTGATGTCGGCAGGCCTGGCTGGTGATGACACCCAGGCCTGCACGATCGAGGCTTCCAGGAGGAGCTCCCGGTCCAGCTGCTTCAGCGCCCATCGCGGACCACTCGGGGCCTGTAGGACCGGCGCGCTTGAGGTCTGGGTGGAGACGTCGAACCGGATGTACCGGTGGTCGGAATAGGTCTCCACCCCCTCCATGACGCGCCAGTCAACGACACGCGGCGACAGAGCGGGGCTAGCGAACGATATGTCCACCACCGACTCGCCCCGCATCCGCACGCACGTGGGGACAGAACCCCGATTTAGGACGACCAGGCCTGTCTCTAGAGCCCAGTCCTCCACCATTCTACCCCGCACATCCGTGTAACGAGAACCCCAAGCCAAGTTCTTGGCATTGAAGTCCCCGAGCACAAGTACGGGGAGAGAATGGCTCCCGATGACGGCACTCAACTCCCTGAGGGAGTTGAGGAACTCGGCGAGAGTTCGGTTCGGGGAGAAGTAGACTCCCACTACAACTATCTCCCCGAAACGTGCTGCTACGCACCCCTGACCCTTCCTGACACTCTCAAGGGTCGGGGTACCGGCGGCGGCCGACGCAATTATGGTCACTGAGCCGCTAAGGTCCTCCACCCAGTCATCCCTGGGCGGGACAAAGTACGGCTCAGCGACCACGGCGATGTTAATAGACCACTGCGCCATGCTCTGGATCAACAGATCCTGAGCGCAGGCGCAGTGGTTGATGTTCGCCTGGAGAAGGCGTAATGGGGCCGTTACTGGCACTCCATTTCAGCCCCCTCCCGGGCCTCCTGCGAGGGCCCCGCTGCAGTAGTTGCAGCAGTGGCGGCAGCGGCGGCGACAGTGGCGGCGGCTGCGGCGGTGGCGACGACGGTGGGGGTTTTGGAGGTGGTTACGGAGGGCCTTCCGTTGCCCCTGGCCTTGGTGGGTGTACCGCAGGCCTTGCTCCCTGCCCGGTGATCGGCCGGCTTGCCAGATGCCGCACATGCGGCGCAGTGCGGCGCGGCGGAGCAAGCCGCGGCCATGTGACCGGGCTGGCCGCAGCGGAAGCATAGGCCACTGCGGTCCACCTCCGAGGCGCACCGAACCGACACGTGGTTCCCCACATGGCAGCGGAAGCACCTCAGAGGTCTGGGTTCGAGCAGCTTAACCTGCGCCGAAACCCAGCCCACCAAGAGCCTTCGGCCCTCCAAAATGGCTTTCGCCGCCGTCACAGGGCAGCTTACCGTTACGGTTCGCATGCCCGACAGGTCCGGACGTAAGGTGCCTGCCTTGACCTGCTCAGCAGGGCACCCACCGGTCCTGGTGACGGCGGCCACCACCTCCTCCTCGGTCACCGAGTCGTCCAGACCCAGGATGCGCAGGTCTGCGCATTTGACGGGCCTGGACACTCGGGCCTCGTCCGCATTTAGGGACGCTCTAAGCTTTTCAGCTAGAGCGTCCGCGGACGAGCCACGGGTTTCGCCGGGGATCTCCAGCACTCGAGCCCCTGTCGCGGTGACTCTGAGGCGGAGGCCCCCGGTGATCCAGCGCATATATACCCTAAAAGGGTAACAGGGATATAATGCGTGCGTGCGTACTTGTAGCCTCTGCCGCCTCTCAGACACAAAACTAACTCCGTTTCTTACGATTACTCTTGCCCGTGTTTCAACTCTTCTCTGCCAACTGCCTCAGTTTATTCAGAAGCAATCTTGAGAGGGTACATTTTTTACTAATGAAATAAAAGTTCTGTTATGGGCACTACCGATACAATGAATAGTAATTAATATACAACGATTCGAATCAGTAATATCTAGCGATTACCGAGATTCTAATCGATATGCTGAACACTAGATATCCAGATAACAACAAGACTACAAAGAAACAAATGAACCCAATCATCGCTTCAGCAACCTTCCAGGAAATCTATCCATCTGAAACATTAATTTCTCGAGTACTCGATACGCAGATGATATCGTTGCGTAAAATATGGTAATCATCGCGATATTTTAACCGTACGTATACGATAATTATCGTGATATTTTAGCGTCATGCGTGTGCGCTCATGCGTACGATTAGTGCGATTACTGCACTTTTTGCGATGACCACCGTTGCTGCTAATGGACGATATAAAAAGTTTATGTGATGCCTAATTTGGCTGTAAACTTTCTTACTAACGAAGTATCGACGCGTGATAGTAGATGAGTTTTTTTAATTATTTTAGTAACGGCATGCTCGCACAGGATTAAGGATTATTACATTACGTGAGCCTCTACCACAAGTTTTTCTTAACTTCGCACCGTGAAAACACACCCCCAACTAACTGTGTTCTTGGCTTTACACCTCCAATTCTCATCCATCAAGTAATCGATAATTATCTCAATTTCAAATTGACAGCATACGAAGCACAATTTTTTTTTCTGGCAGACAACTATTACGTGGTTATATACGTGGTTCAAGAAATCAGAAGACAGCTAATGTTTTTATTCACAAGATTCCGGTACTTTATCCCTATTACTCGATGAAATGAAGCGAGTAAAAACGAAGACTGCGTAAACAAAACATGCAAAACCAATAGATTTATATCTTACGATATTAATTACGCTTATGGCTGAATTATGGTGATTACTGTAGATGATAGCCTTGGAGAACGAGTCATTACCTGCGTACTCGCATACTACGTTATATGTGTTACCCTAAGTGGTTTGAAGCACCGAGAAATATTGCAAAGCATGGAAATAGTCACGGTTGTAACTTTTTAATAAGGGGATGTGGAAAGAAAGAATAACTGGCAAGATTTCAGTCTTATCTTACGACATTAATATCTTAATAGAACAAATACAAAGTTTTCTTCCGTTCCTTTACCACAAGTCTCAAAATATCGTTTGTGGCACACTTGCACCACAAATCGCTTAATACGTTAACTTCGTCGTCGTTTATTATTGAAAACCATCATCCTGTCTCTGTAATTTTCAAACTATTGATAGAAACAATACATAAAACAACCTAATTTTAAACGAATTTTAATTAGAATCCACACAAAACAATGTAAAAAAACAGAATAAATTAATACCTACTACTCGGTCACACCTAACCCTCTCCAGCTCCAACAAAAAAACAAAGCTCATCAAGTTTTTGCGCCAAAAATTTCCATGCGCAATACCAGTAGTTACGCACTGGATCATCTTGTTACATCGCCACATTCGCCACTGGTTGGTTACAATGGCACAATTCAAATCGTGCGGGTTGCGTCACGCTAGCACCGGACAGTGCGTGCGAGTTTGTTACTAAACACGCGTATTATGCTGTCACTTCGTCACGTATGATTGGGCACACAGATGGTGATGCTTCATCAGGTTGTTGAGGGTTGGCAGTTTCAATTGCTACCTGTAGTTAGATTTCTTTTGTTGATTGGCTGACTTGGTTTTTGAAGTTTATTTCGCAGGGTGATCACTGATTGGTTATCTCGTAGACGTGTATGAAATATTGCCGATTCATTCTACTGATGTATATATAACTAATCTTATGCAACATTCTAATAGTGAAAACAAAGCCCATGCCTTGGTCAGCAGGATCCACATTTGACAACTGCTTAGTGACACATTGTAAAGCTGAATATAGTTATGATGAAATCAAATATAACCGTATCAATCACATCGTACCAATTATAAAACAAAAGAAGAAGCTGCTGTCAGATTGAATCATAACGAACCATTGATATTGTACACGCGTACGGCGCTAATTAACAACCGACGCATCTGCCTCATATACACGTCAGTAGAACAATAGGAAAACCAACAGCGTGACGTAAACAAACCAATTTGAGTCACTTTCGGTCTCAGTGACCCCTACGGCGGCCGCAGGGTTATCGCCCATCTCAACGGATTTTAGACAACAAAATTAGAATCCAACTAATTTCACAAGACAGCCGTGTCCACTAATATAGAGCAATAAAAAACACGCTTTATATTTAGCTAAATAACCTTAATCTTAATGTAGGGTGGTAACATCTTTCCGCCTTCAACCCTGACTTATGTCACCACTGGAGCTCCAACCCTACGACTGCAACTTTAAAGTCTAATTTCCACAACAGAATATTAATTTCTTATGCTGTTTTATGAGTAGTGCTAATTGATATCTTGTTGTATCTGGACACAGTACGTTATACGAGACGCAAGGTGGTCGGTCGCAAGGTGCGCGGCGACCGTTGGCGCACCTTCCCCGCCTGGCGGCAGTAATAATACCGCGCGGCCACGGAACCACCTGATTAGTGGAACGAAACGGTGACAGTTTTCCACTTGACAATCGTAGTAGATGTATTGACAGATAGCCAGTGATGAGCTGCTTCCGGGTTCCAATGGGGTGATTATTCAATTTTGTGTGACAAAAAACGTTGATGGGTGGGGAAGATGATGACTTAATTGGGACCTAGTAAGT
Organism: Noctua fimbriata; assembly: GCA_905163415.1. Classification (NCBI taxonomy): domain Eukaryota; kingdom Metazoa; phylum Arthropoda; class Insecta; order Lepidoptera; family Noctuidae; genus Noctua; species Noctua fimbriata. Next base: position 19,753,365 of record LR990925.1, on the reverse strand, counting down.
AGTCTCTGACATGGTTGATCATGGGCTGTCAAAATATTAAAAGTCAAAGCTATTTAAGACATCTTCTTTTTCAATTCCATCAGTAAAGCTAAGCTATAAAAAAAAATGTGCCACACCCTGTCACAAAGAGGAGAACGGTGTCCTATAGCGATGGAGCTTATGGGCTGATTACGCATGATGGGCTTATAGTTCCTAGTTTTCAAAAGTCCAAATGATATCGAACCCTATGAACACCAAGATAACCCAATTTCCTCAGTACGAATGCAGGTGGTAGTCCGTTGGCACCTACCAATAACCGGTCTAAATTCGCCATTTTTTTTCTAGAATATACCTGTATATTCTTCTCACTTGTAATATATACTCTTAATACAACCGGACCAAAAACTAATAGTTGCGCAATGTCCATAGATTTAGAGATCGATGGTTGCTTTTTTGTGTAAGTAAGTGTATCCCACCTGCAGTCAGATTGATCGCAGGTGGGATGCCCAAGAACGATTATACTCTTCTTTTCGTCGGAATAGAAAGTGCTTTGTTTATTTTAGTGGTTAATTACAGCTTAGGCAAAGTTCACCGCTAAAACTGAACGCCATTAGCACATCCAAACCTGATCGCGGTCAGAATCATTTATGACATCTGTCCTCAGCTACCTATAGCTTAGTAATATTATTTTTAAGTAAGTACCTACCTATATGCAAAAGACCTTAAATATTTTTTCATGGATCGATTTAGGTGTATGGTTCTGCACTAACATCACTATGAATGGAGATGGAAACTAAAGAAGCTCAAGAAACTACTTATACTAATGTCTCTGGGTGATTAGTTCATGATTTTACTCCGTAATCTTAGCTGTGGACAATATGAACAATCTAGATGCTCATTACTATTAGGCGCACTATCATTAAAATGCTGTTTCTACGAATACAGTTGAATAAATTCTTATCAAATTGAGCGTGATATTACTCAGTCGATAATTGCATGTTTACGCATATGCGCGAACGCATTTCGTGCCTTACACACCTGTTATTATGTTCTGTTTACAAGACTAAGAGAAAACCAACTCCAAATATTCCGCAGAAAACAGACAGAAACATCTTGACTGGATTGCTAATCAACTGAGGGAGTTACATGTTAAAGGACCACTTAATGTTACATGTTAAAGGACCACTACTTATTTAAAAAAATACTGTGCCCGACACGGTCCATAACTGTTTCTATTTTTTTTATTTACCACCTGTATGTGTACATTATGGATATAGCAATAAACTATTTGATTTGATTTAAATCTAAGTATGCTAGAACTCTGAAAAAAGTCATTTAAAATTGCAAATCTTATGACAAAATGCAAATGAATTTTAAATAGTTGCGGTCGCTCTGACGTATTGTAAAAAATAAACTTATCAAAAAGTCATTGGATTGATTAAACTTGCACAGTAATAGTTGAAAAAGTGTTTTTTTTTTAGTTTAACTGCAATTCAGCCAACTTTGAACGACAGTGGACTCACAAGAGAGAGTGTTGCTGTTCGTTGAGGTCGAACCTTCTGAGCCGTATCTATACTACGAGTGCTGCTTGCAATCATTTTATAGGCGACTTTAAACGCTTTAGTATTCTAGTGTTAGTTAAACAAACAGCTAAGTTGTAAATAACTTCGCCGGCAATTAGCTAGTTTATTAGTAACTCTGACACTAATGATAAAGCTGTAATTAAGTAAGGATGTATGTATGTTTGAGTAGGAATATCCTTCGTTGTGTTCTTTACCATTCTTCTTGCTGATCACGCGTACCTTCTTTTGAGTGTATTTGCAGACAAATACAAACAGGGTGATTGGTAATTCGGTGCATTCCGAGAAATGGGTGATATCAGACCTAATTTCTTATAATTTTGTTAATTCTCCACGTAAAAAATCTTATACAAGTTATTGAGCTCTACATTTAATTTTGTATAAGTGCATTTTGTGTTAGATTTAAGGATTCACATCTGTCCACGATTTTTGTGATGGTCGCTTCAACCGTTAGACAGTAGTTGAAGATACAGAACCTCCACTGAAAACTATATCAGCTGTTCAGTTTTGCAATACAGAACTACGTAATCCCTGAGCTACAATCATCGTGTCATTGTTTTCTACAACTGCGATGTGGAAAGCGCGACCGATACATTGCATTAGCGACGTGAACTGTTGAACAGTGCAGTTGTAAAGCGTTGTGGAGCATTCAGAAATGGTGACGCGGAAAAATACTAGCTTATCTAGTGGGAAATAGTAAATAGTTTCAGAAGGTTTACGGTATTTAATCACTTAAGACCGTCACTGCAATGTGTGTGTGACTAAATTAATTAAGATGTTTATTGAACTCAGCATTTTGCGGTCCACGGTAGACCGGAACAAGATATTTCATAACAGTAAACTTTCCCCAGGTGAACGTTATTTAACTCTTTTCAACCGATTTCTAAAGTTATTTTCGAATTTTTTGTTTTTTTCTAATTAAGATGGATTTCTTGCAAAAAAATTTTTGATCACTTTAGACAATGTGCAACTGCAACAGTTCAGATCAACGTAAATTCGTGATGTCGGTGTTGTTTGAATATTTCGCAAATTCTCTTTTTAACAGTAGGTACAACGACTGGGTTTTCTGCACTTTCCCATCACATGCCAGAGCTCTACTGCCCACCTACGTTCAAACCGTGAGGTTTACGACGCAGTTAACTCAGTATGCGTTTGTTAGCCGAGCGGGGTCGATGAGGACATGTCGACAGTTCGACACTGAGGGACTGTTTACAAGTAGATCATAACTAGTTGTTTAAATAGTCACCACTTCAGTGCAAGCGAGGGTAAAGGTTCGTTTGTATTCATTCTAGATCTAGGAAATTATACAATTTCAAAATCCAATGCTGTAATGACGAATATAACAGATTTCAATAAGAACGCCATATCTATCTTCTCAAAGCTGACTAGCCACACAGACACACATGCTCGTCTACTTGTAATAAAGAGGATTAGGAGCTTTTATCGCTCTTAAGAAACAACACCAAAATCGGCGACTTTAGTGAACAAAGTTAATTAAAGTTAGTTAGTTAAGTTAATTGTGTAATTACTAGATACAAATAATTACTTTCGTATCAATCTAGACAAAATAAAGACACATTCCGTTACACGCATGAACTTGCCATTCACCTTACTTCACCCCTACCGGAACTACTCGTTTTAAAAGTCCTAAATAAAATGATAACCCATCTTCAGGGGTTCATGCAGGCACACAGGGTGATAGGGCGACTATCAGATGCCACCGGTCGCTATAAACGACCCCGGGGGAGAGGGGGGGTGAAGTGTCCGAACTTTTGAGATACTTCCAACTCTTTTATTCGGATTTGTTTTGTAGAACTGTGACAAAACACGGTCTTAGTACAGTCTTTTTAGGCGAAGACTTTTGCTCTGGTAGTATCGTGATAGTAATAATAAGCAAGTAATGGGAATCAAAAATTGTGTCTATCGAGTCAATTGAAATCTTTACAACACACAAACGAAAGATGGAGTGTGATAAAGGATGGTATTGGCTAAAAGGGTCAGCGGAATAATTGAACTGATTACTCCCAAATGACTTACTTACAGTTTCACTACAGTAACGGCAGTCTCTAATACCGTAATATTTGTTGCGTAGTGGATTAAAATGGAAATGAGTTCATTAAAACCTTCAACATACACCAACAAGCATTCAGATATGACAACGATGCAATAACTTCTCGATAGTCCACTAAAACTAGGCAATAAACAGTGCTGCAATATCCTCGCTAAACGGCCTGATAACCACCGACCCGGTCATCAGATACTACAGATGGCAGTGGGGCCCAACACAGGGGCCGGGGGCCCAAGGGTCAAATGTCACAGCTTCACACTTACTAGAACGCGCATTTTTTAGACGAGATAGTTTCGCGATATATGTTTAGAGAGTTGTTGTAACCGTAAATCAGATTCAACGGAAATTGTTTAAATAGGTTACAATATGTACTCATTAATAGGTTCAAACCAAGTTTTAGCTTCAGAATTCCTTTTTTTTTTCAATAGCATTGTATGTGCCACTGCTGGGCAAAGGCCTAACCCATACTCTTCTCCTGCGCCACCTCGAACAAGGCTTCTTGATGCGCGTCTAAATCATTTCGCCGTTTTCTGGGCCGGCCTCGGCGGCTCCATCCATCCTCAGGCACCCATCGTGTTGAGACCTTTGCCCAGCGGTCGTTATGACTGCGGCTCACGTGACCCACTCAATCCGTTCCGTACTTTATCGGCTCTCTTTACACCCAGAATGCTGCGCTTCATTGCTCTTTGGTAGACTCCCAGGCGGGACTTCTGTGCTTCGGTGAGTGACCAGGTTTGGGTACCATAGGTTAGAACGGGCAGGATACACGTATCGATTAGTTTGCGCTTCAAGGAGATTGGCAGATCTTCATAATCATCTTCATGGACCAGTAGCTTTTCCAGGCGTTGTCGATTCGGCGATCGATTTCCTTTTCAGAATTCTTAGTTTTTGAAAAGAAAAAAGAACAAAAACATTATAATGCTCGAATCTACGAAGGTACGATAGTATGAGGATGTTTTTTACTGAAGCAAACTTTCTATTTTTACCGTCCTAAAAAAATTAAGGACATACGTATAGTCGCCTTAGTTGTGGGCCTTGCTAAAAGTCGGCTCTTACTAATTAAATAAAGTTCCTCTTTTGCTAATTTGTTTCCATTAAACACTTTATTACCGGAAAGGCTATGTTGACAACTATAAAGTGAGTAAAACGATAACAACATTGATACTGTAAACGTTACAATGAAATGCAATTATGGCTCCAGGCTAGTTTGTGCACCTTGCCGATAATAATAACAAAGAGAGAAAGCAGTTTCACATTGCGAACCTCCGATAATATTATTATTGTAGCCAACGAATTCAAGTGGTTATATCGAATTAACCACTCTATGGACATGCTACTTGACACTTTGGACTCAAAGCGTTCGGTTCGTCATTATGGTCCCCTTGAAAGGGTTCCCTCACATTACTTTCTGAAGCTACTCGATTTTCTTCGATTAAATTTATTCCTTCTGAATGTTTTTAATAAACTCTTACTTGGTAAGATGACATTTAAAAAACAGCTATTTTCTGAAATGTCCAGTTTTTATTGGAGAATGTATTTTTATAACTAATGCACATAAATAAAATGACTTTCCAAGCCTTATACCATACGGGGTGCATGTAAGTTTATGTTCATAAATGGTTTCTAAAAGACGGTGGAGCTATTAATTGATCATGTCCTACTAATATATTTATCTGTATAGTCTGTGAGAAACCAAAAAAAACACCAACTTCTTATAAGTTATTGCAATAAAAGGATATTAACAGCGGATGCACGTTTCAAACATGTTAAGTAGGTACGAAGCTCAAGTATGTAGCCGCGAATTCCTTTAATTACATCTGACCATAGAATGCAATGAGAAAAACCTTAGAACAGGAAATGACAATTACTTACCTACAAAATGTTTGAGTCATGTAACTGGCTACATAAATATCGACTCTGTGTTAGTCTATGACACAAATTGCTACACGAGTCGAGTCGGTAATTAATTATTATCATGCCACGTGTTTGTAAGTAGTGCAGTACGCGGTGATTAAAGACTAAGTCGATAAAATGAGCATCACCATTCTGGTTTAAAAATTGTTGAATCGAAGCTTCAAATCATGATGCTAGTCTTCATTTCCTCAACTAATATCAGCAGAACTGCTACCTAGAACGATCCAATACAGGATTTCCTAACACGTCCTGTCAGTCAATCGCGTGACATTAGAACTAACATTTTGCACATCTAAGACGTCTTACTAATTCATCCCTTTCTCCCAAATCATCAAAGCACCAATTTGAGGAACAACTATCGCCAACGGGCATTTAGAGAAAGCCAATGAAAATGCCTCTAAACTACAGACACAAAGGTCTTCGTATAATAGAGCGTTATCCGAGGTGAGTAAGGACAAAGCAAATTGGCATGCCTCGGCTGACCCTTGCTTGTTGGCTGTACCACCGTCTTAGACGAGAGTGGCTCAAGACTTAGGCGAGAGAGGTTGCAAGATGTCATAAGCAAATGCAGAAGATATAGATGAAATTGAGATACTGTTAGCAATCCACAGCTGGAAAAAAAAAATATTTAAAATTTTCTAGTAGCAGGGCAAACAACAAATATTTTTGCCACAATAGCCACCAGTTCTCGGCCACACCTTGCAGGGCAGTGGTCTAGGATAAATGACGTAAGAAAACTGAATTAATCAGTAGTTATAACCATCAGCAACGTGAGTCAAGAAAATGATGGTGTTGGTAGAATCCTAGAAGCTAAAAATTCAAACACGTGGTTACATGAACCAACAGATAACATGTGCTGTCAACAAAGGTCTTTGACTTACATTTACAAGCTCAAACCCGCTATACTCTTATGTCACGAACCCTCAACTAATAAGCGTAGTCGCTGGACGTCTCGTCAATAATCCGGAGCGGATTAGGACGGCGGCCGGCTTACGCAAATACGATCGGATTGTACCGGACACCGGACCGGAACGGACAGCGGACACGCCACCTGCACGCTGAGCCCATTTAAAAAACGGCACTATTAGTTGCGAGATAGTGAATATTGTTGAGCCTATTAATATAAAAGACCAACGTAAAATGTAAGTGGAAAGAAAAAGATTGAAGCAGAGGAAAGCAATGTCTACTACACTCGAAGATTAGAAATGATTGTCAGTCACTAGCTCTTGCCTGCGGTTTCGTCCGCATGGAGGTCACAAATTATCAAATTATTTTACGGGAATGTACATATCAGGATACCATACTAAGTATGGGTTTATCACTACTTGTAAGTTACTCAATAAATATTGACAATTTCAGTCAACATGATTTCCGATAAACATTCCCCTGCTTCATAAAGTAAGTGATGCCTAAGATTTTCCAAGAAAGTAAACACCGTATTACAAGATCTCAACTAAACACACGCCATAATAATAAAGCAACTCAGTTGATGTTCCTCGCGGGTGCTAACTGCGGCCCGTTTGCGGCCCATTAGTTGGGACGCGACTTGCGGTCACACGCCGCGCCCGCTTACTGAGCGAGCTTCTGTTTCATGTTTGGGCTGGTTCTTACATGCTTGGTGAAGATTTACTTAGTAATCTTGGGAAATACCGTTTTGTGCCAAAGTGGTGAAAGGATTAGTCACCTAGACTCTGCGTTACCCAATGCTGGGTGTCCATTGTGCGCCGGACGTTTGGGGGTTTGGAGACCGATTTATTACGTCATTCGGGGAGGCTTCTTTCATGCACCCCAAGGCTGCCTCAAACCGACCCCAGTCAGCGCACTATACCCCACAGCTGGCAAAGCACATCCACATGTCCGAAGAGAAGTTGCAAGTGCAGTGGAGAAACAAAAACTGGAGTCAGACACCAGGCACCCACTACACGGCGCCCGACTACGAAAACAGCGGCTAAAAAGTAGGCACAGTTTTCTAAAAACCGCAGCGTCCTTATCAGGAAACCCGGCCGACCCCCGATGTAAGCTGTGGAAAAATAGCTGTGCCCCTCCGACTCACTACTTACCACCGAGTAAGCATCTCCCTGCAGGGTCTAACCTTCTGTAGTCCACCTGGAAGTCCCTGAACCGTCTCCGGACTCAAATGGGACGATGTAACTCCAACCTCGTTAAGTGGGGTTACCTCAACGAAACAGCAGCGGGGTGTAGTTGTGGAGCTGTGTCGCAAACTATGCTCTACCTCCTATCCTTCCCTCTTACCCCAAAAACATGCACCCGAAGTGACCTTTGCGCTGCCACCGAGGACGCGGTGGAAGTGGCGAACTTTTGGGCTGACAAAATATAAAATTTGTCGTGCCAGCGTTACGAAGAAGAAGAAGACTTAGTAATCTAGGTTATGCACTAAATAAGTAAGTAGTAGTCGATATTTTCCTTTTTCATCCTAGATTTGACAAGTTTAACGGTACTTTGAGAAACTTTATTGATTACAACAGATTTGGCAGAAACCGGTAACGCACATGCATTTGGCGCTGACGCAGGTTAGATCACTTATATGCATAATTACGTTTCGAGCAAACAAAAACGAAACTTTCGCTCCCACTCAACAACAGCCACGCAAGCAAGCCACATTACCTGAAGGTCACAACAATAAGGCTGAAACATTTTCTCTTAAAACTTTCCACCAAACAATATTCAAAATTTCGAGCAGTATCCGAAAGTATTCGCAAGATTTCACCGAAAAGCGTCCCGTAAGGAGTGTAAACAAAGCGGTTTTGGTCTGTTTGTCTGTTTGTCGTACTTTCTGTCGATATTTACGTAGCCCGCAATCAGGGCGCTGGGCTGCGGGGCAATTTATTCAGCCCAGCGTCTTGGACTTTGATTTGTGAAGTATTTGTCTTTCGTATAAAATGAAAAATAATGTTAGGGGATGGAAATTTTTGGGTACTCACTGGATTGGGATGTTAGACTGTCGGACGTTTTGAGGTCATTCAAGTTTAGTTTTATGTCATGAAGTAGATGAAGTAAATAGTTTTCTACTTCTCTAAGTAGAAAACTATTTACTTCATCTTTCTTTTTCTTTCTAAGTCTCTACTTTGAATGAAAGCTTCGATAGAGAATATGAAAAGGCAACAATATCTCTCTTCGTCTTCAAATACAAAACTCTCAAATGCCTCAGTAAACACTCTCCCGGAATGGGAAGCAACAATACCCTAACATTTATTTATTCCCATCGGCTGAAACTCTCTCAACTATTCGCCTATCTATGTCCTCGCGTCAATAACCCAACTTTTAATCTTGGCACAACATCGGTAAGTTAACCCTACACATTCCACTCTCGGACTCTCGTAGGGGACAAGACATTCCTCACATGTTCCTCCGAATTTTTGCAAGACAAATAACGGCTGCTTGACCGAAATGACATATGGGGGAGTGGGCGTCTCATACACTCCCCGGAATCCTCAGCGTTGGAGGGTTAGATTGTATGATTTATGCGCTGGCCGCACAAACTTTCAGGTCTAGTTCCTCTTTACGAGCGCGCGTATTTATGGCACTGTTTAAAGTTGGACCTCGGTTTCATATTTATTGTGTTGCTCGAAATTTAGTTTGTTTGCCGTGTATTGTTTATGGTGTGTGTTTTGATTATGTTCTGTTTATGTAATGAGTGCGGTAGTTGTATATGCAGGTATACACATAGAATTTGTCAGTAAATAGAAAACCAAAAGCGATGAACTTGCTACCAAATATAAATCTAAGAATAAAATTGCACCCCGATCTAGCCTGTCATTTTCACAACACGATTAAAAACCAACATCCAACAAAAAGCTCTAAAAACTAAACTTGTCGAACAAACCACAACGGCCGCAAAAAGGTTGTGACCACAAACTACGCCTACAAATGACACACGTTCAAACCGCAGGCGTATTGAGCGCCGTAAAAAACAGCCGACCGCAAAACCGATGGCAAATGCTCTGCAAATGCGCTACAAATGCCCTGCAAATGAGCGGAATTAGAGGTTACATTAGTGGCCGGGTGAAATGCCCCGCGTTTTTGTTGGCAGCCGGGCGGTAATTGATTCATTTGTTTTTTGCAGCGTCCGCGGCCGTTTAGGAAAGTTAAGGCTTTTAGGATTGTTGAGTGCGAAGTGGACGTGGCGTGTGGACTTGTGGGCTGTCGGTGCAGGGAGCGATGTTCTTTGCTGCTGAATGTCTAATATTGTGAGTGTGACGTAATAATTCATTACTATGGTATTAGGAAAATGTTATACGAACTGATTAGAGCAACTAGTGTCAAGGCACAAAGAATTTCATAAAATAATTTAATCAATACAATTACTGTAATCTTGAAACAGTCAGCAGTGGCTTAGATAGGTACCTAAAAACTTGATCTGTTACAGAAGAATGAAGATCCAGTTATCGACTAGGCAACAACAAGGAAAACTGCCTCTAAGAAAACTCGTGCAAACACCGATGGTAAATATAATATCCCCATATAATCCCATAGGGGCTCGCATTCAATAAGGTTGGCAAAAAGCGCCAATCAGCCACAAATTCAACCATCCACGAGATTTGAGCCGGCCGTCCGGTCCGGGCCGGCCGTTAGCGGTCTTAATGCGACCACCACGTGTTTATAAGCATTATTTACTTAACGATAAGAACGAGAGTCCTCTGAAAACTTGTGTTTCTGTGTAAAAGGTTGACGGTTGGCAAAAACACCTGAAATCTTTAGTTTTGATACGGTTACTGCTCTCTAATCTGGGTCTTGATGTAAGACAGAAAATAACATGGATTTCCTTGTTTTCATCATAATTGAGATCTAGCTCGATATCTCATAAAGAGTAATATTTTTAACACAGTTTTCTTTTCACTTCGGATATCTCAATAGAATATCCATCTCACAATCATCCCCTAAGTTTCCCACACCGGTCAGTAATCGACATCCGCCCACCTTTTGTCTTGCAACCAATGTCCGCCCGCCTTTACATGTTTCTTATGCCTGAAGCGTTAGTGGCCACGAACCAAACGACCTCGGTAACCGTTCAATGATATGACAGTTACGTTTGACATATTGTTGCTTTACAAATTAATTGTTACAAATTATATTATTGTTTACACGTTCGCACAAAAAATGAATAGGTAATGATATGTATTATAATTTCTGTCTGTACTTACATTATCAGAATTGAGATAGACATAGATATTCAGTCAGGATTCTCTATTGCAATAACACAAAAACAAATATGTAGGTAGTTGTAAACTTAACACAATCAGAATAAATGATGAATACATTTTTTAAAACAAAATAATAATGTTATCCCCGCGTTCTTAAAAAAACTGTAGTTTATATCTGAGAACAAATCAAAGACTTGTAAAAGCTTCCTTAGTGGCCGCCCTCGGCAACCGCAAAGTCCACCGTCTCACACTTTTATTCCCATGTTATCTGATTCAGAGTGATTTATCTTGCCACCTCACCGGCCTGCCCCGGCTGTTGGGAAACAATTACCAGCAGTGGTCACCATCCCCGGCCATTCTTCATGTATCACCCCTGGGTAACTGCTATTGACAAGTAATGTGTTCCAGAGGAGTATCTGTCTAGCAGGGTTAGAGAAAAGGCTTTTCACTTAACAAGAATTTAGGATTTTTCAGATGTGGCAGTTAAGGCCGCTGTAGCAGCCAGGCTGCCCTTTACTTTTAGAGGAATTATTAATTGATTTTGAAAAATTTTCATAGTCCACAAGATAATTGTTATATCTCACGTTTTATTTTTATGATGCAAATCGATGTTGTTTCATACTACCGCAATAATCCACCCTGATAATTGCCATATCTTGATAGTAGATTTACCTACAAGGGCATGAGTTATCGATGTCATTATTGACTTGAAGCTTGAATAGCTTCAAATACAAGTCATGATCACTCTTGCTAGGAAATTAGTTTTATGACAGAGCTTTTTTGTAGATGGTTTACAGTGGATCAATTACAGTCTGCTATTATAATCAGCGAAATATGATATTGGATCATGCCTAATTTAGCACACAATAATATTTTAGTACAACAAAAAATTAAATAGCCCCCATGCTGACAAACAAACATTAATAATGATCTAACAAACAATTGCAATCGAGCTACTTTTTATTGCGATCAGTTCAGCCCATTGAATTGGATGTAGATCAAATATCCGTTCGTCCATAATAGGTTTCAATTTATTTATTCGCACCTATCGATCGACACGGGCCATTTATCGATACTTTTTGTCGACAATAGCCACTGACTTCTGACAGCTAACACTACGTAGAATGGTAATTACAGAAGGCCCAACCCCATCCATTTAATTACTAAGATTATAATGTAAAAATAAAAATAAAAATAAACTCTGTCTGTCTGTATGTCATCTTTTCACGTCTTACGCGTATTTTGATGAAAGGTACACGGCAGTACTGTACTGGACCAGGACATAGGACACTTTTAGGTAGGTAGTACGTTCCCGTGTGCTTATTTCCGACATCCACGCAGGCGAAACCTAGTAAAAAATCATGAAATTCACACAGTTCCTCATCATTAGAGATGTCTCACAAACAAGAAGTACATACTCCTCGAACCACGGTAGTAGTAGTGTACCTCTCGATTGAAAGGTACAGAGTGAATCTTCTGTTCAGTTATTGTGCCTGGTAGCCAGGGTCAGATCCTACACCAACTTCTATGATTGACTGACAACGCATGCGCTTTGGCGTAATGAGAATATACATGCTATTTGTTTATAATTTATTTATTTTGAAACAGTGATAAGCGGTTTAATGGTGTGTAATTAACCGAGCTGTAGTTGTTTTAATAAATTAGTTTTTGCTACTGGTTAGCTTTTACTAATGTAAATATTTTCTGGGCTGATTGCTTTAATGTGTAGGATTATCCTCAACTGTATATATATGTTTCATTGAACTGCAGAAAAGATTGGTTTAAAAATCTTAACAGACTAACAGGAGTCAAGCAATCACAGCCCTAATGAGTAAAAAAGAAAACCATACCAAAAAATACAACTAAGTAATTAATAAACCGTTAAATAAATCAACGTAAAATACAGCGTTGTTAGTTATTCAGCGGACATACTGTTTAGATTGGAGCCCAACAATAAACATTGCCAGCGACGCTCGAGCAGGCATCGCAGTCGTAGGAAGATTACAAAAATACGTTATTGTTACAGTAACATTATTATAACTGCCTATTTTATGAGCTCCAAAGATCACGGGCTGTCTACTTGTTCACAAATTATTTATTAACAGATCCTTTTTAAGTGAAATTGCCCGGTGTGGAAAAGCAGATTTGTTTTTTGTTTAAATTAAAGAATCAAAAATTTGTAATTCAAATTAGCCTGATAATAATTTGCCCTTTTTAAACATGAAAAATGATTTAGTCCGCAGAACCCAGCCTTTCACCGCTTCTGACCTTGTTATACATGTGAGATCTCGTCCACTTATACCCAATATTCCAAGTGTATTTCATGCAAATGTCTTATCGTATTCAATGAAAAATTCTACAAAATTATATTATTAACAGTTTCATTTACTCGTAACTTGCAATAGCTTAACCCCGTAATGTACACTTAATACCAGCAGCAAATTGTAGGTCTCCACCTAATTACCTCATTTTATTTTCGCAGTGGGCTCACACCTTATTAACTTTTTTCTCCTGCTCAATTAACACTACTTATCAGATAACGACATGAAGGCTACAAATGGGCAGACTGATCAGCTGACCGCTGCTGATCAGACACCGGTGGCTCGCGAACAATGAGCAATCTATCAGTTATTCATTTTAAATAACATGGCAGAGGCATGACTGGCACCACTCATCTGTAAAGCAGAGTGTACACTCAGTGGAAATTTATGTTTGTTTTGTTACCATAATCGATGTTGTCAATTTCATTCAGCGGTTTCTGATCAATAAGAAAATGTAAAAATCACCTACACCTTGTGTAAACTCAAATAGGATAAATATAATTTAAATCTTAATTTTGGTTGAATTGGATAAAATCTTGAACGTCACTCGATTCATTTAATTACTGAATTATTCCAGTTTCTAGCAACTTACATTTGTAGCAACCCAACCATATCTGTTAGTACCATATCGTACTTTTATAGCCCTGTCCCATGCCCTGCCCTGCCCTGTCCCATGCACTGCCCTGCCCGTCTCATGTACGTTGTGCCATTGCCAGTGTAAGGAGCCTCTATAACCGATCCAATCATCGATAGTTGATCACGGGTGAATAATTGCTCGTTTTTATAGTGTAAACAAGTGATAGATCGACGGCTACCGAATACTCTTTATATGGAGGTGGTTATAGAACATCATACGATGAGTATTGCCAGTTGATCGATTGGTCATATTCCGTTGATTGCTGTTGCTATGGGTTTAATAATAAGAATGTTATTTTTGATTAAATAAGCTGAATTGGTCTCGTTCGGAACTCTAAGAATTTATAAGCTGTCTTGTCATGTTATATTGTTGAAAGAAGCCTCTTCTTCGTCAATATCTGAATCTGTTTTGAATCGTGTTTATCTAAGTAAAGAAATTGTTGGAAAGCGGTTTAGTTGCCGCTTTAGCATATTATGAAAATCAATGGTGGGTTTTCCCATAAAAAAAAAGACGGATGACTTTCAAAGGTCGAGCTAAAGGTTAGAAGCTAAGAGCACAGTGTTGTACAAGTTTCCGTTTCCACCTAACAGTATCGAAGAACATTGTCACCCAAAAAATGAAAAGCACATACAAGTGACAAGTAACAGACACCAACGCGACGTGAGCCAACGTGGGCCAGCTCTCGTGACTCAACGCGCAACACAATGCCCATTGTGGCCGACCATTGTTTTACCAACTTTCTATTAACCTTTAACTACCGGGAAAAAACTGAGGCGACGCGTGCGCTCCTTGCGTGGGCGCAGGAAGGTGACGCTGCCCACTGATGTTCGGTTATACATTAGGTTTATGAACTGTTGAAAAACGTTACAAGGAGCATTGACTGTTTTCAAGTCAACGGTCTTCGGTCAGAAAAGTCATCATATAACGCCTCTTTCAAATGCGAAAGTGACTCAATCTACACCACTGAACCCAACGTAATAAGACAGAAATATATCCCGAGAAGAACCTGTATCTTGGGATGGTTGACTATATTCAAACAAAAATAAATTCTGAACTCCAAGAAACAAGCTCCAATCGACGCTGATACCACATAAAATCGTGCTAAAAGGAAAATAATGGTAAGAAAGACCAATCCAAAGTACATGGGACACATGGTCTGTAAGGAAGACGGAGACCGACTAACTACCAAGTAAAACCTCATCAAATACCCCCATTTAAAAGTTATTGATTTTAATCCTTAGCTACCAGTAATTAGGATCCTTATCGAGGCTCTTTTCTCCTTTATCTTCAGCTCTAAAGAAGTGTCCAAAGTAAAACTAGATACTTCAGCGACGTTTTAGGTCAAGTTTGTTGTTGGGTGTTTGTTGTCGAACTATCGATGTTTGCTACAAAGTAGTCCAGCTACCGTGACACCAGTAACATGTCTTTGTGATGGCGTGTCGTGTCGTGGGAGGGGCAGCCACTGTCTGTCGTGGCATGGAAGTGGATTGAATCGATACTTCTTGGATGTGCAGCAACAGTTAACCGTGCTGTGTCAAGGTATTTCCTGTTGTGAGGGCATTAGAAGCCATCGTTTTTTTCTTGGTATCAAGTGTGTTTTAGAGTTTTAGTGTTTTTAGGTATTGAACTTAGAGCCAACAAAGATGAAATAAGATAGCAATATGCTTGACCTGGTTGTTATTTATTTTTGTCTACCCAACAAAGTAACATAACATCATCCCTGTGAAGGGCCGGCAGAGGTACACACAATACACTTATATTCTTAGTCCGTTTATAGGAATTTCCTCGTCTTGACAACGGCCTTAGAAACGCCCTCCAAATGGTGTAGTTCCCCATTGACTTGTAATGTTCATTGAAACATGTATATTCTAAGAGAATGTCTAGGCAGGTATAGTTCAGGTCTAGGTTCGATGCTGTCTCACCAGAGACGGTTTAAAAGTAGATAAGTAATAAATTACAGAGAAGGTCTCCAGCTAACTGCCACGTCCCTCTACGTCATAATTCAATACAAGTTTCATTACGTCCATAATTATAGACACCTATAAAGTCCCCTATTCAATTACCCGGGCACCTACGTATATGGTCACACATGATTATCGTAGATCTACGGATAACGGATCACACAAAGTTGAACTATCGATAATGGTCACTACGGCTATTTGTATGTTAAGTCTTTGTTAACTGAAGTATGTTGAGTTAACTTCATAAGTATTGTCTGTGTTCCACGTAAATTATATCTAAATGTAAGGCATTTAAAGAACAACCAAATTAAATTCACCAGTTGTGTTGACTAGGTGGTATTTAGAACGAGAGTAAAATAAGATATAACTATTCTTAAATGACATTCCGAGTTGTGCTATTAGCTATAGGTGTAATTTTACTGTAGTGTGGCGATGTTGCCGCGATCGTGCTGACCTTCAGTCGCGACTCCTGTTCCTAGTACTACCTATGTTCGTTACCTATACTAGGTAACGAACATAGGTAGTTAGTATAAGTTTCGCGGCCTTTCCTGACTGGGTAGTTCATAAAGCTCGCAAGTATAAAGAGTTGTGTTGTAAGAAAGCACTAACCCTCACAACGGTCCTACTTGCCAGCGTTAAGTACTCGCATTATAGAACTCCTTATCTCAAAATCTAGTGATATTATATTAAAACACTTTGTATTAACTACTACAACGGTTTCCATTCGAAAGCAATATCATCCTAATCAATGAACATTTCCCGCTCATTCCGCAAAATACCCAAGATGGCGTCGATTACAGAAGCACCGCCACGTACCACGACATTACCTTATTTCATAGCAGTTGTAATAAAATTTTATACCCCCAGTCTTATCACAGGGTTAATAGAAAGCAAATAATAAACGGATTTAGTGGCGACAGTCACTTAACCCTTCGAAGGTCAACGAGTGTGACCGCTAGCACATCGTCCCAGCACCTAAGTACATGATAATGTAGGTGAATGGGTGCTTCTTGTATAAGTCCCGTTTTAGAGCTGTCTCTACCCACGCACCACCAGATTGTATTAGCTACTGATTAAAGTTATTGGTGATTAAGACGAAAATGTCGTAAAAAAGTGTGTCGTAGAAACTCATGTTACCAACATTTTAAGTTCATTTATTACTTAATGTCTACATTTGGACTATTTCTGTAATGAAAGCAGACGAATGTTTTGGAATCAATTGACTATGCGATGAACCTCCATCAGACTATTGGTTAAAACATTTCTGTCAATTTCTAAAATTACACACTTTAGCCAGCTAGACAGAGTAATGGTCATATCGATATGACATGTTCCATTCCGCAAATGACGATGTTTTATGTATTTATGTAAATAAACGACCGATCAAAACAAAATCCATTATCGGACGTCGTTGCGTGTCACTTACTCGCGATATCCGACAGTTCGGATATCATGGCGTCCGAGGTACAAATTCTACGGGTCGTAGTGTTAGCTAACGAAAAACCAAATATCCGCGCAGATCTACCTGTGATGACATTAACAATTCCAATGAAGCTTTCAATATCGTCAGTGGCGTGACATTTTAGATATTTTGATACTAATACATAAAACATACGAATTTGGAAGGGTTGAGTTGAAACCTATGCTGATGTTTGCAGATATGCGTGATTATGCGTCCGGGTTTAGCAGCTGCCCATGTGTCTATGCAAAGAGCGGTACTAAAAATAAGTTCGTAGAAAGCAAAGCTGTGTATCCTTTAATAAGCAATAAGCGATTTTTTCTAAACGTATATTTAGTACCCGCAGAAGTAGCGTCATCAGCTGCCTAATAGCCTTTTTGTTTGTAAAACGTTCCCTTTTATAATTTGCACATAATCAACCGGGTAATTACATAAAAGTGTAACATCTTGAGCTTTAGTCACTTTTACGGTCATTTATCAGTACTTAGGCAAATTAAGTTACAGAAAAAAATACCTACTAGTACAATTGGGATGTTTAGTTAAACACACATTAGTAAAGTGTTGTTTCATAAACAGTTGCACTATTTAATTCAAGCATAAACTTTCACGCGGTTTTAACTACATATTCAATTAATTATTATCATTATCTTTAATCTTTAACTATAAATCATGATAAACTAAGTGTTGTTGAAAATCCAATTGTTCTAATATCCGCATTAATATCCGAACTCATTTTAATATTTCGGATATTAAGAAACTATAAGGAATTAAGGATGATTATAAAAGTAAACTTAAGTCCCAGTTAATAGGCCTCTATATCTTTATTAACGGGTTGAAGGGTTAACAGAGTTGTGCGCAATAAACGAAATGGAATAGTTAACCCTGCAGCGGTCTTCACACTCACTTTAATTTAGTTAACTGTTTCGTTGCGCCCCGGGCTGCAGGCCGCTGGCTGGGGAAAGGGTTGAATAGTGATGGGAGATGCGCTTGTCGATAATTTTGTTGAGTGCATTACGATTATGGACCACAGGCACGGACTTGCAAATGTCTAGTATACATGGAAGGTTTAAAAACGGTTTCAACCATACGTTACAGTTTTTGTTTTAAAAGGAAGAATTTGGCAGATATTGGCCGTTAGGTATCATGTTTTTCACGCAAGATTTAACATGATTCTATGCTTACATTAGATAAATAATTGACCAAAGTTCTGTGAACTATAACTGTTATTAAGGAAACTTTATATAGTATTTCGGTGGCTGGGCAATAAGAGATCTTGTAACTACAGACAGTCGACATAACGCCAAACTAACCCTCTCCCATCACTATCCCAGCGCGTTTTCATCGCTAGCTAATTTATATAGGGCCGGGCGCACCCCCGCCTATATTTAAAAGCTTATAATCGCGCGATGAAGTGTTGCCAGCGTTGATTAATCACGACTGAATTCCGTGAGTCTCAGAGAGCGAGGCGCAAATTATTGAGGCTCGCAACACCAGCCGTTTGTCACTCGGAGCTCAACGGATCAAATTAAGAAATGAACGGGTAATTTTACGAGTTGGTTGTGCATTTCTTATGGTGTTATAACAACAATCGTAAAGAAGGGTCAAGCCAGCACATCATCACAAGGTTGCTATAGTTCTTCAGTCAACGTCAAGCTGGTCGCACACAGAAAATGCAGCAGGCATTCGCTCTTAATAATCGATTACAATCTTGCCTAAACAGAATAATAAGCAATTTAACTCTAACTTAATATTATATTGTATAATATTATGACTAAGAATAGTCTCAATTTGCACTTTATATCGTTCCGTAGCACTTTCGAGTGTGATAATTATATTATGTACCATTGTGCATTTACACATCTCTGAGTACTTTAATTTGAATTATTTTAATACTGATTTGTTTAGTACAGCCCTAATTGGATACCATACGTCCAAATTGGCATAAAAATATGCTTATAAATTATAATTGTATTGTGTATTGATAGACAGGACTTCCTTCCGGGTAACCAACACATATTTTTGTAATGTAAGGCGAGTTCCTGTCCTTCCTTTTTACATGCGATTTCCAACGTAGCTTGGCGTCAAGAGTTATGCCAAGGTATTTGGGTGTATTAGCATGAAGTACTGGGTGGTAATCACAGTGTTTATTTTTATTAGTGAAGTCAACGTGAACTGATTTTGACTCATTCAGTTTGATCTTTTATGTCCAGTCATAAACTTTGTTCAAAGCTAGTTGAACTTTTTCCTCTGCTTCATTGTGACTTGACCCCTTAGCCATAAAATCAGTACCATCGATGAATAAAAAATTAAAAATATTAAAGATATTGTATATTTCAATCAACAATAAAGACTGATCAAATCTTGAATATATTCAAACTACATCAATATAACAAGAAACAAAACTTAACAATGTACTAACTTCATTACATTAAAACAATTTCCGAAAGCACTACCCGCCCAACATAAAAGCTACCAACAAAATATAAAAATAGAAACCAATACATTTCGCAATCGAAAAAATTAATTAACTCGCCGTAATAACAGGCGTATTATCCCTCGTTCAATTACCTAACGATAATACTGACTCGGGCACCGAACCCAGCACCTGCCGGCAGGTTTCTATATAAAGGCGCCTTTGATAAAATCTATCGAGTTGTCACATCAACTCGGTAAGTTAAGTAAGCGTAATTATCGGCACTCGATGTTCGGAACTGTGGCGCGTTCTGAAGCGGAGTTATAGCGTTGACGATTGGCGGAGCGAATGGAGCGAGTTTGTGGACCTTCGCAGACGAGCGGACTTGGGACGAGGCATAACAACGTCCAATGTCAAACGGTTCGATCAAACCAGTGCGGACACCGCAATTTGTCCGAACTAGTTTACGCGGCTCCGGACACCCGCCTTATGTACTAAAGTAAGTGTCAGTGTCCGCGACCCCAGCCAGTCCGCAATCTGAAAACACAGCTGGGGTCGAATCTTTACTAAAATTTATCAATTATTTAAGTATTGGTCAATTGTTAAGTTCTGGTTAACTGTTGACAAGTTACATATTAAAATAATGATGTAAAGCAGAACAGGTTGTAGCTACGTGTAAGCCCACCTGTATGCAAAAGGACATCATTCGTCCACTTTACGTCCTATCGACTTTAGCCAAATTATTCCTCCGCGTACAGTTTAAGTACCTAAGTAAAACTATAGATGGCACTAAGCTGATTTACGGAACGTTAACCGTCATAAAATCGCTCGTCTGCTACAAAACATAGTACATATTTACGCCCTCACTCCGCCTGCGCTATGCCCACGTCTCTGTTTGATAGATCCTAAACCTAAATCGAATCATTCGGTTATATATTCGAATAATCATAAGAAACTATGCAAACAAGTGTTGATACGTGGGCAATGAATGGCAGAAATTGATAGCCATTCTTATATGCACGATCCCAACCTACCTAATTAGGAAGATGTGATGATGACGACTAAAAGACAAAAACAATTCAATGATTAAAAATCCACAGCGCATTTGAAAACCAGTAATCCTGACGACAACATTGAACAAGATTTTAAACATGTAATTCTAGCAATTAGAACACGAACACTGAACAGATTACTACAGCAAAACCAAAATAATATAAGCCTTTAACAACAATTTACCATAAAGCGCAACTAATTATTCATACTTAACACAATAACAATATAATTCATAGTTATAACACGGGCTACTACGCAATAATATTCAGCAACTAAATCAATCTCAGGCAATAAGTAATACGGCTTATTTACATATCGACAAATAAGTGCAATAAGCGCTATGTACTGGCAACTAGTTTGCGGACTCCTCATTAAGCGAGCTATGTAACTAAGTTGCTGAAGGTAGATTTATGCGCTAAATAAATGACAATCACGCGCAGTAAGTTTGTGCTTAATGCGTTTTGTATTCATGTGTAACAAGCAAGTTATAATTGCGTGCTTTGTAAATATTGTGATGTTTGCTGGGGGTCGTGAGATTGAAATAATTGGACTTCCTCTTAGTGCCCACTGAACTTATCATATCTTTATGTGTATTGTTGATTATTTGTAAGATATTTATTTTCAAAGCTATTCCATCTATTGACTTGATACTAAGAATTTAATTATTTTTAACCGATGTATGCAGTATCCAAATTATCTCATTTATCTTGCAGATTGCCGAACTCGATTTTAGTAAAGTCTTTACAAAGAAATAACAAGACACACATAAGCTTTATGGCACACATGACATGTGTATGTCATGTATGCCATAAAGCTTATCTTCTGCTGTACACATTTTTTGTTTTGACAATCGACTAGTTATCCTAGAATTTTGTCTGGCCTTTTCGAAATAGGTATATTTTTAGTACACACGTATATTGATTGTGACAGTGGTATCGGCGTGTCTAAAAGTCAACAGGGTGCCGCGACGGCAATACAAAGGCATTTATTGTACGAATTTCACGCTTCCACGTGGGGTTGCATGTAGCGCGACCGAGAGAATTGATACATAACTAAAAACGGATAATAAACCACTAAGTTCCTGAATAATATGAGTTACTCATGGGACCGATGGGATTCCTCATTAAAAAAAATATGAACTTCGATACCAACTTTCATCCCCTGCATACTGCATAGCCTGTTTAGAGAATGTTTTTTTTTATAATCTTCCTTAGTGCACCTTCGTTACAAAAGGAACTCCTGTTTAGGAAATTTCGAGTGATTTTAAGTGTGTGTTGTCTGTTAGTGAATTTAATACCTGGGTTTTGTAACGCTTATAAACTAAATTAAATAAATGTATATAATTAAATTAATTAAACAGATGTATACAAATTCAACTGATAGGTAACTCATGTTAAAAGATTGGAATGGCTGTACCTACTTATTGCCATCAGTCAATCACGGCAGTTAACATAAGTTTGTAACTGGAATGTGTTCATCAAATCGAGGGGCTTGTTGCTATAGAAAAGACTACAGAATTTGAAACGAAATTTCATCGCTGTATCTGTGTATGAAACCTAAGAACAAATTGCCAAAACAAACTAAAATTTACTTAACCTCCTCCATAAAAACCAAATTCTTCCATCAGATAATAAAACCATAGGTACGTCACGTCAAAAGTATCAACATTCATACCTCCTACTGTACAACATCCCTCAGCGGCCGCAGACCGCGGTGCGAAGCTGAAGGGTTGCATCACCACATACCCCATGCACAATTTTGTCACGCTTGTCTCTAACCAACCCCATACGACACCACAGCCTAACAATATACCAACAAAATCTTAGCATACTGTACAAATCTTCAAAAGTTTGTGCTAGAATATTTTACACTGTGGTCTTAAAAAAATCGTGCGCCAGTTTAATTTCACCCTTTATATCAGAGGGTTTTTTTAAATCAACAATGGAGACGGATAACTAGTTTGTAGTGTAAACAAATTGGTGCATTGTAACTTT
This sequence comes from Noctua fimbriata, assembly GCA_905163415.1. NCBI lineage: Eukaryota > Metazoa > Arthropoda > Insecta > Lepidoptera > Noctuidae > Noctua > Noctua fimbriata. The sequence continues at coordinate 19,730,824 of LR990925.1, read as the reverse complement.
TGCGAAGTCAGTGGTTTTGTGTGAGATGGGTCAATATTTACAGCGCATTTGAATATTAGAGTAGAGTGTTTGGACTTATGTTTAGTTAATTTTGAATATTTTTTGTCGTGTGTATTTTTTTATCCTAAATGCGAACTGTTGTCGAATAAAACAGGATAAAACTAGCCAGTTAACTCATATAATCAAGATTTAAAATATCGTTTCCCCAACAATTTGCAAGTAGGTACCACTTCTCTTAATAGACCGGGTCGTACTATTACATCAAACTGCGGACCAGTATCTTTATCTGTATGATAAAATAACGTTTCTGCTTTTATCGTGTTACCTTATAAGACGTTATTTATTTAATTGTAGTGATAGAAACACGTGCAGTAATATCGTTGAATAAGTTATAATTCGTTATTTATTATGGTCAAGCTCTAGTCAGTTTATTATGAATATTTAATGTGCAGATATGAAGCAACTGGTTTTCATTATTTACATTTAAGACCGATAATTGTCACGTTTCAGAATGCCATCAGCTTATTTTGCTATTAAGAAAACCAGTATAAGAGGAATATTGGCATAGTATGAGTGATGCAAGGAGCCAAAGATATCACAATAGGTTTTCAATCACCTCCTTAGACATCTAGAAGAAGATTTGGAACAGGGCTGTGAACTAACATACATTATACTGAAGGCACGATTACTCATAATTAAGTTCTAACACAATTTGGATTGCCATAGATACCTACGTTAAAAAGAAGACTTACACAATAAAAGTTAGTCCAGAACTAAGTTGAAAAGGTAAATCTTCCATCGTCTAGTGTTTAAAAGCTCATACGTACCCTTTTAGTTTACTAAAACTTAGTCAGCGAAACATCCAGACAAGTGACGTATTCAAAAACTGCTGAGTTTCTACAACCTTGAACCGAAGTTTTTAACTTCAAAATATACCTTGTTGCAAAGGAATAAAGGTTAGAAGGATGGATATTGTAAAATGGTCGGAGAGCAAAGTTTGCGCTCTTGAATTTGTGTGTCGTGTCACTCTCAGTGAAACGTTGAGTATTAGGGAAGGTCTGTTGTGCTGGAGATCAATGGAGTTCTTACTTCTGATAGAAGGAAACCACTTGGAGTAAATAAAAATAATAAATTAGTGATCTGGCACAGAATTATTCTACGAATAACCCTACCACAAATAACAAAAGTGATATACGTACCTACCTATGTCGTACCTATTATTTATTTTATTTTTCACTTCAACAATGAGTTCATTATTACATATATAGTAAAACATTACAAACTAAAGTCTAAGTGCCCCATTACTTCAAGAAGAGCACTACATGCACAATATTATGCGCCTAAATATCTAATTAACAATGAAAAAAAATGATTAAAAATACAAATGAAAAAAAAAGAAAACAACAGCAGCATCGATAATATTAGGTAAGTTAAGGTAAGCCAAACAGAATTAAACTTAATTTTTTTAAACTGAATTAATTTTTAAATTACATTTAAAAAATTTCCTGAGAGTAGGCACAGATGTATGACATAAGTCGATGTCTTCATCATGTTCCTTGTATACAGCATACATTCTGTAAAGCGAGCAATGTTGCCTTAAGTTTGTATTGCATTTTGGCATGCAAAACAGTTTATTTGAACTTCTAGGTAGATTTCGTGGCACATGGAAGGATACTCTACTGAGCTACTCAGGACAGTTCAAGGAGCCTGTTACTAGTCTTTTCAGAATGAACTCCAACATATCACTTCGTTTCTCTAACGAGACAATCCTAAAATATTTTAATCTTTCCCGGTAACCTACAGTAAATATGCGTGGTTACAAGGACACAGCTGTAGATAATGCTCAGTTTGGCTCCTTTACAGAGATTTAGCTGTAAGTTAAAGTTATCAAATCTTCAGACAGAGGTTTTATGTATGTATAGAGCTGAAACATTTTACTGTCTTTTGACATTTCATTTCCCAAATAAGCTTTCCATTCCCTTGAGTTTTTTACGAAAAGCTTTTACAGCAGTTCAGTCACAATAGCAAAACCATCTTCCATTATTTCTCAAAATCTACCCGATGTGACCAATCACCGTTGATTTATTTTCGATACAGTAAGGGATTAATAATTAATCCGCCAATAATATCGGGCTATAGTGCAGGCAGGGGAGAAAGTACGCCATATGGGCCCAATATAAGACCGCGTTAAAGTCGACACGCCGAATTAACCGTAATCCTCGCCATAATGTGAACATATTTGAAAAATTTACAGAACGCGTAGGGTACGGTCCAGGACCTCTATTACGGACATTTGGAAATAAGATTGACCATTAGATTCGGAAAAAAATAAAGGGTAGATGGGTTTTTTTTGAGTCTATGGTTTAAGATTTGTCTTTACCTCAGATATTATCAAGTAAAAGTAATTATTTCAATAAAAAAAAATGAAGCTAGACTCCATTAAAAAAAATATATCGCCTTGAATATCAATAAATTCTTTTAAAATCTCTTACAAAACCCTCAAAACCTTCACTACAATGCTTACCTATTTTTTTCCAAGATTGACGAAAATCAGACGTATGTAGGAATAACATTGGACTGAAACCTCAAGTCAAACCTCATCACAATTCATCAATAAACCGTTCTCCTCTTCAAACTTATATAACGTACAATATCTAACGCAATATCCCTTGAACAGGGCTGTCTAATTTCATCCCGTTGACAATATAAGGGTTGAAGGTATTGACACAAATGTTGCGACCGCAGGCCGCAGCCCTCTGTTTGCGGTTATTGTTTCCTTGATTCGGGCCCGTGGCTAATTAATTTACTCGTCGTGGCACCCCTGCAGCCTGGCAGCCTGGCTGATTGAGGACACGACACGCCGGGTGGAGCGCATCCTTCCACGATTTGATTTTTAGTTCTGCAGAATAATTTGTAAGAACAAAGAAATAAGATGGAGTAAGTATTGGTTATTGTGAGCAGATCATCAACATACTGTTGTCTTTGACGAGAAGAATCATATTTATCTTACTGCGTGATATTACGGTCAGTTTTATGATCGTGAGTTACAAATAAATATTAATGATTGTACTTATTGATATCATGTATGATGCAAAAAGTCTGGTTATTGCAAGTTGTCTAGAACTGCGCAGACTAGAATCATAGTAGAACTAGATAAGTATTATCAGAGATAAGTAAAGTGATAATAACTAAATGCTACTAATAAACTTAGCCTGTAGTTTTTGCCAAGCTTGTTAGGATGAATGAAGTTAAATTGAAGTTGTAAAACTGTCTGAAACCACAATTAGCACTTCAAGTATTTGCATAAACAGTAAAAGGCTGAAATAGTTTCTTACCCTCCAAAATTAGCAAATCAAAAACCAAAATACACCAAACATCTATTGCAAAACCAAAATGAAATTTGATTAAAATGAAAGAGCACACAAAAGGCACCTCTCGCGGCGACAGCTTGTTGAAATCAAATTATAAATAAAGGAGGGGACAATAGGGAGGATGGCCCGGTGGCTCCGATACTCCGACTGCACCACGAACTGCGAGAACGACGCGTACTCGGTGATGATCCGAGTGATGGATGGACAAAGTACGTGGCACGCGACGGAATGGATCATATGGACGGACTTATGGAACTAATGTTCGGCCGTGGCGTGCGTGGAGACATGCAATTCTTTTTGGAATGCAATGTATTTGATGGAGGAATAATAGCTTAGATTGTTTTGGAGCTCTTGTGGATAAAATATGGCCATGGGAAGCATTATTTATTAATAATATAATAATTTATATTGATGAATAAAAATTACTATCAAAGTTATTAGGCTAAGAAATGAAATCGAGAAATAAATTACCAACAGCTTAAATAGTGATCTACGGATGAATTGATAAGCTGAAAGTAGAGCATTTATTCCAAATTTTTAAAAATATATCTCGGGAGTTAACACCTGAACAATTCAAAAACACCAAAATTAACAATTATACATACATAGTTGAACAACTTCAGAAGCATCGTTTAAGCAAAACAGTTAATTGTCATGCCGTGGTCCAAATCGCCGTGTTTCGGTCGCGAAGTTTCCCCCACAATGTGTAGCTCAGCCCCGCTTGGGGTCGGTTACGTGTGTAACGAGACTTTCGCGGTTTTCATGTGTTCAACTTCTGCTGCTAACTGTGGTTGAAGCGAGTTTTGCTCTGTTTTGTTTATTTGACTGATGCAATTTTGGGTTAATTGGTTTGCATTTTTGTTGATGTTCAATTTTTGGATTACGTGTATTAACCTCATTATTTCAACAATACCAGCAGCCATTGACCCCGCAGTCAGCTGTAGTTACTTGGAATTAACTACAACGATTATTGAATCCCTAGGCTATGATATATTTTACCATTCATCTGCACCCATAATGGTAATAATCATTAAAACTGAACTCTAGACAATTCGAGAAAATTGTACTAAAGCAAATAGAAAACCGTTGTCGCGGAATAGAAAGCCAATACCACATTTTCTAACAAATATTCGTCACTCCCTACAGAAAATATCCTAGTGTTTGTAAAGTCTCATTTCAGCCTACACGCCACAATATCGCGCTCGCTCATATCGGCTGTCAGCGCCAACTGACGTCCGTTCGTATTGACGTCGCGTCGCGTCACATTTCACGTCAGACACGTTTTTGGATTTATACGCGGCGCTCGTTATTTTATCTTTTAATATTCTCAATAACTTGCTAGCATTCTGTTTTAGGTTGGTGGGGAGTGTTTTTCCCTAGTGATTAGTTTTTCTTCTGATTTTCTTACGAAAACATTACTGAGGTAAAAAATTGAAGAATTATAATTACTCGAAGTGTTTTTCCTTCAATATTTTATGACCACAATTATGCCACTAGCTTCTGCAATTAGGTATACTTATACAAAAGAAAAATCGTAACATTATGTACCCATTTTCCTTACAACACTTACATTTACATATAGGCAATTAAGTTATACACTCAAACTTCTTTTCTTTTGCAAATTATTTCTAATTCCAGAAAGCAATATCCAGCACACGATGGTGTTGCAGTACGTAGATTCTTATTCGTGTTGTATGCTTGGTCCTGAGAGATAACTCTTTAGCCATTAGCGCGGCTAATTGTGAGGCGCCGCAGTCCCGGGAGCCGCTACCGATCCCCAATACCAACTGGAGTAAGGAAGCGCTCGGATTGGGAGGGAAAGCGCTGCGGTTCGACTACCGCTGTTGAAAAGCCGATAGAGTAGAAAAAAGTGGAATATGTAGTAAATTTTGTGTGTGTCAGCGTTTAGAAAGAATGATCCAGACTTTTTGATATCTAATCGAGCGATGGCCAGTTCTTCTGTATGCTTAAATTGACTGACGGGTTTGGATTTACTGTCATTTATAATTGAAAGCCTTTGATTGTTTGCAAATCTAAGCCACTATTAAAAAGTTCAAAGCCAATATTCAGCGTTTAACTACAAAACCGTCCGTCTAAACAGCAGCAGCATCCGTCCTAAGCCTAAGCGTCAGTTCCACGTAACTCGGGAAGACCGCAATCGGCACGAAGCGGTTTTATCGACTGTGACCGAGGAGATTGTGCTTTCAAAAAAGCGCACTTTAATTTTGGGCGGCAATGGAGGCTTGGATGCGGCCGTGCGTGACGACCGCCTATTTATTTTATTAGCTATAAAAAGTTTTTGCGAGCTCAGTTCTCTCTGAACGTTTCAGTTCCTGATCTTCCTAGGATAGGTCTCAGGTTGACAGCCCTCCGAAATAGATGTTGGAGTTTTTATGCAAATTTTACGGAACTGAGAAAATTTGGGATAGTAAACTTGAGAGGGCAGCATTCAGAGGAATTGGTGATATTGAGAGAAATGTCGACGTGCGTAGTTGCGTCAAAATCGTTTAACGTAGATGATCTAGGCAATGCTTGTAGATTTATTTTTGTAGAGAAAGACTAATTCTATTTATGTTATTATTAAAAATAACAAACAATTTCAATGAACAATGATCCGAAACGTCAAATAAATCTTTTTAAAACGATTGTGTTCCAAGTTGTTCCAGAACCAATTCGACTAGGGTCTCCCCTTGACTAATCGCCAAGCAATCGATACCGAAGTTTTTTCCGTTGCCCTCAAGCGGCAGACAAATTGTCTTGCGAGAAGAAATTAATTTGACAAGTCGCCGGGTAGAGAGAAGAGAGGTCCCAAGACGCCTGTATTAATTTATTTGGACAAGAAAAAATGTGGCCGCGGTCAGGGAACGCCGTGACGAGATGGGGATGAATTGCGGAACACGCCGCTGGAACTAACTCAGAGAAATCGTTGTTTGCCTTTGTTAAATGATGTTTTTACAATATTTTTGTTTGAACAAATTCGCAGTGTGACAGGTTGCAAATGTGAGGAATGATGAACACGATTAATGTGGTGACAAACGCAACCTTTAGCGCCGTTTGTCTGACACGTTATTTGCAGATAGTCAACATTAACATTATCAGCAAGACAACCTGTGTGTGTACCATGTTACTAAATAACATCAAATTGGCCCTATCCTATCATTTCGAAGATACTGTCTACAAGACCCATAAAAACCAAGCTTCAGTATAAACTTTTGGGGAATCTAACACTCCAAATCTGATCCTAATCCACACACAACACTATCAACAGATATCAAATATCAACAACTGAATACTTCCTTAATACTGCGGTAGATTCAGTTATCACCAACACAAACATAATGACATCAGGAAAAACTTGAGCCGTATGAGGAAATATATCGGTATCGGAGGGGAACCGCGGGGGCCCGATTTATGACAATCTGATGATACAATCGAATCAAATAAAGCATCTATATAAATCAATGTCCGATTGGCGAGGAGGTGAGAATGATATATGCTGCTATTTCTGTAGTTTTTGTTGAGTGTGTGCCGACTGCCGTTGAATGATGTAAGACTGTATATGGGGCTTTAATTGGATTTTATGACTAAAAAAGTGTTTATGTTTTAGATCTTTGAGAATATTTTTTTAGATTTGAAGGTGTACATTTTTTGCTCATTAATATTTGGACGCACATAAAGCAAAAATCTTCCATTAAATAGTTAAAATGACCAAAAAAGTTACGCACATCCTCAATTACGTCTCCCAATCTTCATTCCTGAGTAAAAAATAAATCAAAAATTTCATCAGTTATCAAATAACAATCTTCGAGTTCGGCCAAAATGTAACAATGCTCCATACCAGCAGACGTAAGACACCCTCACGTCGCGTCGCGGGACATAAAAAAGCAAAAGTTTCAATTAACATCGTTTCGATAGTCGAATAATGAGAGGTTGCCTGGATTTATCGGCGGATAACCGACAATTAAACGTCTTTGTTCGGAGACGCGACAACGCAGCCACGCCTGTAAACGCACAAAACGTTGCCAACACTTTCAGCTAAGAATGGAAGAGGATTTTTGGATGAATATTTATTGATTTTGGTATAGTTTGAGAGACAAATATAAAAGCATAGTTTTACATGATTTCGTAGTGGACTTTGGAAGAAAAATGTAAAATGTTTATCTTCGAAGGAATTAATTTTAAACCTGACGAATTCAATAAAGAAAGTGTAGAAGTAGCTACCAACACTATTGAAGATGATAAAATGACAAAATAAAAAGTATTTCAAAAATCAAAGAGCCGACAATAAGCAAGCATTTCACCAGCATGCAATACACAGAAAGCCAGCACAGAAATTAAAACATTAACCTATGACTCACATACATCCATGGATTCGTGCATCGTGTCCGGCTGGCCGCGGGTCGGCGCGAACCTGAGACAAAGGCAAAAAGTCGGGCCGCACAAGACGCGGCCATATTGTTCCTGTGTGCTTACGGGAACAAAGATCTGTCGACGACGAAAGCGCCGATAACATAATAGCCCTTAAATTTAACTAATAAACGCCCGCAAGATCGATAAACAATGAGGTTTGTGAAGGTATGAAAGGGCTCACAGGAATTATTTTTAATGACAGCCCGATCTTATAAAGGATCGAAATTTTTGCGGCAATTGTACTCTGTTATTATAAAGACGACGTTATTTTGTTCTTTTATGAACTTTGTCAGTTTTTAATATAATAACACCATAAATGGAGAACGAAACGAAACAAAAACTATGGTGAATGACTTAGTAAAAACTTTCTGAATCAAAATCTTATCACCTAACTAGACTTGGGTCTGATTCAATCAAATCCCTGCACCTCAACAGCTTAAGAGCTTGTAATAATTCCAATATTTCAATCGATACAATCCTATAACACTTTCTTTAATCAGGAGATCTCAAATCGATTCCAAACGCCTATTGTAACCGTTGTAAGTCCGTATCAGACATCATCTTCATCACCCAGTACATATTTTGATGACTTGACACATTTGAGTTCTACAGATCTTGCATCCTAATCAATCTTTATTTCAATACATTTAGGAATCATATTGGTATGCTACAGCTGTATTAGAGTTTGCAAATGATGCGTTAACCAATTTAAATGATGCAGATGGAATAATAAAAATAATTCTGTATTGATTTAAGTATAAGGTTGAAATTCGTGTGTCTGTACCTCAGTCAAGTTCCAAATAATAACCGTGAGTGCAATGTAGCTTATAATGCGTACATCAATAGTCTTTCATGTGCTCCATTCACGAACCTTACCATTCATGTCTTTGATACTGATTTGATGTTTGAATGAGAGATTCGATGTATGGACGTTCATTCATAAATTATTGGTACCTACTATAATGAACGCACGTCATCTTGTGTAAGTCTTTTATACTAGTATTTTATTGAATCAGATACTAACTGCTGTCCATTCAGACATATCTAAGAACTAAGATTCAATGTATCCTATAGATAGAATATGTAGGGAAAAGCACGAGCAATAAACGAATTGTTACAATAATTTATTAGGTCTTTTAGTCCCTACTTTTAAATGGCTATTGGAAATAATGTGTGGTACATACCACATTTGATTTAAGTCTATAATATTTCGAATGACTCGACGTACATATTGTTCTGTCAAAGAATAAGAGGATAGAAGAGAAAAGATAGCTCGATTAGTTTGGTGTCACAAACCACAATAAGTTGATACTTTAGTTTGATTCGAAAAATTGTGTACACTCTGCGAGTGATACTAATAACATACCGATGGTAAAACTGCAACAAATGACCACTTTCAAGATTCAGTCATCATCTCGTTCCTGCGGTTGCAATACAATTCAAACGCCATTAGAAGATGAAATCATCATGCAAGTTTATCGAAAACTCTATTTCTCGTTTTACAACACGTTAAATCTAGGATATGGTATGATGATGCGAAAAATCATACTTTCTAAAAGCCAAGTCCTCATAGAAGAACAAATCCTGTAGGCACAAACACACAACAATTAAACCAATACCTTAAACAAATCCATAGTCATGCGCAGACGCAAGGCACGAGCTCGACGTGATTAATACAGCCACACCCCGCGCCCCGTGAGGTATGCTAATGCCTTTGTCTCGGCGCGCGCGCATCCTGTCAGTGGGCCGGAGAAAAAATTGTCAATTGTTATGACATACGCGGGTAGGATGATGGTGCAATGCCGTGGAGATTAATTTGTATGAATTATAATTGAAGAGAGGAAGTGGTGTCTGGAGGAGTTTATGATGAAGAGCAAGAACCTAAAGGAGGCAGGTATTGTTATAAGATAGTGCTTTTGCAAGCAATGTGTACAATTACAGACGAAGACACGACAAGTTGTAACACATTGTACAATGATGACGATGAGACAGTCCCATAAGGTTGACGATGCAATCTTATTAAAAGTTAAAATTTGTTAGTTCGGGATGTTCTTAATTTTGGTCAACAACATCCCTTTTAACTTTTAAAGCCAATTAAAAGCAAGGCCTATTAGAACTTACTAGAACAGTATAATCGCCTTAACAAAACATTGATCGGTTTGGACTTCGTAGCATTAAACAAGTTCGTTGAAGCATCATGTTTTTGACATCACCATTTTCGTATAATTGACAAGGTTCCATGTACAGGTAAGGTTTTGGTAAGTTGATCGTACGTGGATGTCGGAAAAATATTTAAAAACCGCCTTTCACTGTGATTATTGCAAAAATAGAAACAAATTTCTTAGCTGCTATTGCTAATGAAGCTTATTTTCTCCGTGTAACACCAGCACGCTCGAGATAACCGCGTCGTATTGTCAACACAAACGCGCCACATTTGCTGTAATTACCCCTGCCTACCCCACAATCCTCGTATTAGCAGCCTCGGCTTTCAACACTGGCCTTTCTGGTCTACGCCCTGAGGCATTCCTCACTCCCACTGCAATCTATCGCTAATGAGTCAATCCATTGCACGCAATGTAAATACGGTTGATGAAGCTATAGTAACTGAAGTAGCAATGGTTGTGATGTTTGTTCTATTGATAGTACCAAGGTTCAGGAGTAAGGGTATCGGGGTGTCAAACCTATGATTAGAGCATTATTACGGAAGGGGAACAATTGTGGCGAAAAAACGTTGCAGTTCGTGTTTAAATAAAGTATTGTCGTTGAGCAAACATTTAATATGATTTGACCGACATTTTGAAAATATTGTGGGCGTCTGCTATAAGAAATAACCACGGAATTGTAATTATAGGTTTTGCAAATATATAAATTATACTAGTCACGAAGTTTTTAAATAAATTGTTTGGCACGGAAAGTCATTCTAGAACAAACAATTTAAGAATGTATCTTTTCGTGGTAGTTACCGATGATCGGAGAGCAACGGTGGCCCAGTGGTGGCGGCCCCGACTTACGAGCAGTAAGTCGTGGGGTCAAACCCAGCCGGGCGCACTACTTAATTGTGTAATTTATTTTATCACCACTGCTCTCAAAACGGTGAAGGAAAACATCGTGAGGAAACCGGCATGTCCTAGAACCAAAAGTTCGAAGACATGTGACATCTACCAACCCGCACGGGACCCGCGTGGTGAATTATAGCCCATTCCCTCTCGTAGAGAGGAGGCCTGTGTCCCAGCAGTGGGAACGATATAGGCTGATTATACTATATTATACTACCGCTGATTGGAAGAAATACAGACAATCAGCTTCAAATGAAGGCACAAAACTTGTCTGGTCTATTACTAGATAAGAATGCAAATAACTAAGATAGTGTAATAACTGTTATTAGCCACAATTGACAACCGTACCTTGTCACTATTTGCGTAAGTTTAAACCGTAAAGATAACTAACTGGCTCCTTTTAGGAAACCTGTTGATGCATAAAAACTACCGCTTTTTGTTCTTCCATTTTAATCGATTAAACAGCATGCCTAATCGATTTTCCGTTATGTTACCGTTGTTTTAAGAGAAAGGGCACGTGTCTTCGGTAGACAAAGAAAAGAAACAATCGAAGAGCCAATCCTAGGAAAACTCAGTGAAGAATCATCATTGACTGTTTCCATTAAATGGTCCCAGAAGCTTGTTGTATCAAAAGTATCGCTTATGCAACATTAGTTTTTGTAGCCTAACATGTTTTACTAACCTACTCTAGATCGGATCTTAGTGTTCACATAAAATATCATCACTATGTAGGGAACTCCAGATTTTTTTTCGCGATGTCGGGATTCGTTTCGTATTTTTGGAAAATTTAAATGGCACTATCTACCAAATGCTCAAAAAAATGACAAACTATGAAATGTAGGAATCATGGATATTGATTGTACAGTCGTCCAACAAAGCAACAGTGAAAACATTTGTAAAGGTGTCTCCAGACAAGTTCTCATGCTTGCCCTGTGTACTCGGACGTCGCCTCAATTAATCAAAGTTAACGAAGGCTTTAATTAAAATTAATAACGTTTTGCGAACATTGTCGTGTTGCGTCCGAGTCGCACGCACGTCGCGTCCGCAACAGTTGCGCATTCATCTTGCATTCGTTATTATTAAATGTTTATTGTTTTTGTTTATTTGTTTCTGCTGTTATGAAATGTTGCAATATTTCGTCAATAAATATTATAATTACTTTTAAGTAGTAGGTAAGCTAACTAGCTAAGCAGTAGGTAGGTAGGCTAAGCTAACTAACTCGACATAAATGAAAAGTTTTGATCAGTAGAATAAAATAGAATATTCTTAATTATGTATATACAAGTACAATAGATCTGAATCAGAGTACAATTTTTAGGAATTTAGGTTGGATGTCATGTGGTGTAGTGGTATAAAGTATGTTGTTATCAATCTATTCAGGAAAGTTATAATTCCTAGTCCAGGAGCTTTCATATTAAAAAATTAAAGGTATCCACACTTATCTGCTCTTGATATCACACAGAGCATTTGGGACATCCTGAGAATAATCTCCTCAAAACATCAACTAGAATGTGTCCAAAATTCAATAGGCACCAAATTTTAAACTGATAGAATCGCATCAAACGTCGTACAATTTGAAAAGTCACTAAATTGATCTCATTTAAAAAAGTGAAAAATTGTGCCATGTTCCAGGAACCGGCAGATTCCACGCGGTGATTGCGAGAAACACCATTGTACCCAATAACACCGTCTCTGATTGATGAAGTCGATTTTTTTTCGTCAAAACAGCGTCCATTTAATCGAAGTCAAGAAAAAACCATTCCTCTAAACACCTAACAATAGCAGTTTTTTCGTAACAATAAGAGAGCGCTCTATGCGATCATCGATTACTTTTTTATCGTGTACAATATCAATAATCTGTTTACGCCCACTGTTAATTCCGACGTCAGTAAAATTGAAATTTGACACGTGTTACGAAGCGAAAATAATTTAGTGGTGCATGAGTGTGCGCTTCTAACGATTCTGTTTGTTTCTTTTGGCCGACGCCTCGTGAGTCGACTCGGAGAGGCATTTAGTGAGTGACTAGCGGTTTTTTATTGCCTTTGTATTGAAAAAGTGTTCGAATGTGAGTCGAGTGCACCGGCACACCCACCTGACGCCGCGCTATCACTCCATCTGCGAGTATCTTAGACTTTAGTAATTGAGTCCAATTTGGCGAAATGAGAGGCGGCCGTCGGCACGGCTGTCATTAGCGACCTACCTAGTAATGGAGTTGTCGGTGCATCGCCCATCATTTCCAACGTTTTATTAGCAACCTAACAGTTTTTATCGTAATGCATGGCATTTTAGAATATGACAGCTCGTTCCGATGGTATTTTTATTACGTACCACAGTTTGTAGCTGATACGTTGAACAAATACTTAAGTACGGATTGAATATCAATGCGTGTTTGAAGAGCTACTTAGAGGTATTTATAGGGGTCATCGGGTATCATAGAAGACACTGATTGCATCGATATTATTTCAAGTTCCTAATAAAAATAAAGGGACTTTCTCGTGTTTACTCGAAGCTCATTATTGTTGAAGGCGATTCACACGGCGCGCGCGCACATGCCCCCAAAACATTCAATAACATAACTTATAAGTCGAAAACGAGCCTTCAAATTACACAAAACTGACAGCTTTAATATTTGCCCTGAGCCGTGTAGCGAGGCACCGCCATGGGCACCGGGGCACCGCGCAGGACCGCAGGACGCCTCACGCTGAGCTTTTAATTTGTTCCATACATCGTTTCACGTGGTTTTTTCTGTGTTTTGTTTGAGAGGAACGGTGATCGATCGTTTGTTCGCTTTTTTACCTTGTTTAATTTTGGAAGGAGCTGGTTGGTTTCGCTAAGTCATTAGTGGTGTGGTCCGCCCGCGCCCGTGCCTGTGCCGCGGTGCCGGAGCCAGCGACGTGTTTCTCGCTTTTAAATCTTATTGTTCCTATTTGACAGCCCTTGTTTTGTTGTACACAATGTTTTGTGTCCAAACATTCGAATGGTGTGTCAGCAAAAGGTATCGGCGCGCCATTCGATTCTTACACGAGCCTTTTAAACCTTTCCTCACCAGCCTGACTTTATTTAAAGTTTCGTGATATATGGCAAACATACGTAGAACCACCAACACGAGTTACTGCCATAAATATAACCTTTCAAACACAGTTAATCATTTTCGGAATAAACCCACAATGATCGCTCCAAGTTCCAGGCACTGCGCAGAGAGCAGTTAGCAATAAAGTCCCGATGATTCCAAGCGTCAGTACTTGCAACCGTTACCGAAACCGTATTGAAGGGAAAATTGGCATTCATAAATCAAAATTTAATTTGAGCTTAACCTTTTCTCAATCTCCTGTGAAATTTCGGCCGATTATCTGATATAATTCATGTTGCTTTCTCGTTGCGATGTGTTCATCGGTTCTGCTCGTCCCTGCTCGTTGGTGCTCGGCGCTCGTACGTCAGGGGAAATGTCAATGATTTTGTGTTAAAGCAATGATTGATTCGCACCGAAAGTGGGTTGTGGATAAATAGCCGTTGCTGTAATGCGCAGGACGCGGACAAATTGTCCCTGCCTCGGGCTAGCGATGATTTAACGACGAATTTGCCCCTACTTAAGTATTTTTGCTACATTGGACGCGCAAATCGGGGCATTGTTAGCTTTCCGTCATCCCTGGCCAACACCGACGGAATAGATTTAGCGTCCATTATAGATCACTTCAATGGACGCGGCGTCTCCCTCGCTAGAGCTTATTAGGCAGAAAAAGTAAAATGATAACGTAATTTTCCAAGTAATACGACTGGAGAATGAAGTGTGAAAGTGTTTACACTCATTGATGTACAGGTAAGTGAGCCTAAAGGGTTTTCAATCAAGCATATTTAACACAAAAACTGATTCGTATTTCCAAACTGTTGTTGAATTCATGTCTAACTTTCTTTACGTTTTAATATAAGCTACCACTAAGAACCAATTAGTTAATTACGAAATACCACAGGCGCTTCATTACCAATTTATCTTAAGAAAAAGTCTCGTTTATCAACATTGCCATTTAACGAGCAACCAACACACGAAATAAGAGTGTTCAATCAAAATAAATATTCTTATAACGCAAGCAAATTAATACTCGGAGAGGGATCCCTTTCGCCCAATTAATTCGGCGGCATTCGTATCAATCTTCGGGAGCAGTCGGCTACTATCGGGTGTTATCGGGATGCGATGCGCGAGCGCCGTGTTATGAGGAAATGTGATGACATTTTGCGATGCCTGGCTGTGCGTAAAAGTTAATTTAATACTTTGAATGATATATGTATAGTGATGAAAAGGTTTGGTATTCGGTGAGAATGACAAAAGTACAAGTCAAGTCAATATTTCGAACCCTGCGTTGTAATACCACACGGTAAAATGTCTTGTGCGTACTTGTCGATGTTGGATGGAATATGTTTCATACAACTTTACCAATATTTCCTAAAGTACAGGACACATGAAATTAAGTTGGTTACATGTGCGCTTGAAGCCCGAGGTCAGCTAAGTGTATTACTTTAACCACAGCGTTGGCCTGTCAACCGTGATGAACTGCCCGTAATTGCTGCCTACCCTACTTTGTTAATATGTTAAAACAATCATTTTACGGCTCACTTAGCTGCTCTTTGTTTAATACGTGTAATAGGCTTTATAAATAATGTCAGGGCATGTAGCTTAGCGTGTAATAGTTAGGTGCTGAAGGTTTAATATACCATAACATCACGCAAATAATCCCTGAAGGGTTAGGCAGAGGTGTATCGTAAAATACACCCACATTACACCAGTGAAGTCCCATGTCCCAAGTTAGGGGTGAGCTTATAGCCAGCGACAGTAGATGAATCTTAATTATGACCTGCTGCTTAAAAAAAACCTGGTGGAAAAACACATTACCACTTTACATGACCCGAGAATCGAACCCAGTATGCTTAGCAGTTGCACTGACGACCACTGGACCAACGAGGACAAGATCCAAATACACACTATTTGAGTATTTAACTCAGTTTGAACCACTCATAAGTGTCAGCACTTGGGCAATAATACTTGTGTAGTCTGCTGACGTAGTATAGTGTACACTCAACGTAGCAGTGCACTGGGTTAGGTGGATGGCTGGCATGGAACATGCACCGACTGAGCAGGAAATTGTTCAGCCAAAAAATCTGACGTTGCAGGATAATTCAAAAAAGCATAAGACATAAGTTATCGAAAAGCTTTTGTTACACCTGTACACCATACCTACTCAATAGTTGGCCAAATGAAACTCATTGTATGAAGATTAAAATAGTTAGCAAACGGCACTTTTGTTATGGTTTTATGTTTAGTTGACAAATCGGGAATGTTATCAAACGGGATATAGCCACCTTTTCTATGCGGTAAAAAGTTAAGTTCAACCTGTCCCGAGAATCGAACCCACTCCACTGAAGTCGGCAGCCTCACTATATACGTAATAGAAAAAAAAACCGAAACGTATCGTCCTGACACGCTAGCCACTAGTGTACGGTACACTCGCGAACAGAGGAGCATATCGCGTACTGTGCAGTAAATTATCGACGCTGCCCATTGTTGACAGATATTTATATTTCAAGTTATTTATCTGCTGCTGCTCGATCAATTCATAGTGCTAACTGAGAATATGAATTATATTGGTATCATAGGGAGCCGCAGTGACGCAGTGGTAACGGTCCACTTGCATGTCTTAGCTCGTGAGTTTGAGCAAGCATTTTAGTGGTGGATCACACACCGGTCATCACAGCAGAGAGGTGGCCTGTGGTCTATCGGTACAGACATTATGGGCTGGTTATGTTATTGCAATAATTTTTCGTTGATCAACACATCAACGAAGAGTTTATTTTGGTGAATAAATATTCTGAGCAAAAGATGTATAAATGATTTGAAAACTATTGTAAAAATCTGATTCGAGAGAAGAGAAAAAATGAGATTTAGAATAGTAAGAGACATCCACATATTTGTGCCGTTTATTAGCTACCAGGGAAGCCGCATGCGCAGAAGGAACTAAAGCCAAACTTCTTTAACTTCAATCCATGTAACTAACTCATTTATAAATCAATCAACTATAAAAGCTTTTTGCAGACTTTAAAGCTAGATTCTAACAAGACAACTTGAATCTGAGCCATCATTTCAAACATAAAAATCTACATGTGCGCCTATTCCGAATACAAAAGTGTTGTGGGTCAGAAATCGCGTTATTTCCCGATCGGTGGTAGACGTAGCAATAAAACAGAGATATATGGTATCGTAGAGCATGTAGACACATAAACGGTACAGTCGCGAACACTGCATATTGTGCACTACATCATCGTGACGCGCAAATACTGCTGACAGGTAGGGAGTCGCCGCTGACAATCACTTATCGATAGAATTTGATAGTTTTATTAAATATGTTTCTTGATAAAGACAGTTTAGTAAGCAGACTTGAAACTTATTCCGGACATGTGGTAAAGCTTGGATGATAACATGTTAAGCTCAAAATAACCTTAATGATATTTTTGTAAATTATATCTTGTTTGGCATGTATTTTAAACAATATTTTCTTTTAGGGCGAGCTTCTGAAGTTGCTTGCGTGTGACCATCATGTTTGTAAGTATTTTAAAATTACACGGTGACAAATTATAACTGATGGTCATTTAAATAAATCAATATAAATATTCCCATAAAAAATACTCTTAAACATTTTAGTCATTTTCAATTTAACACTCCAGATTGCGGCCAATGATTTATCAATATCAAACAATTATAACAGGCTGGATTCTATTTATAAGTCCATCCCTAACACGCGAGCACCGCGATCCGGATTTATCGAGTGTCGACACAACGACGCAGCACTAGGGGGCCTCACGCGTCGTGATACGTCGCTTGTACCTCGTAATTTAAAATCTCTGATTTATGGTCCAACAGTAGCATTAAATTTGTAATCATATATTGATTTACAGCCGCGATAAGGCGCGCCTGCTGTCTTCGCAGAACACTCCACTTCTAGCGTTGGTCCCTTTGTACGCAATTCGTTTTGTGCTGAAATTGCTTTTCAAACGTGGGCAGGACATATTGCACTGTGACGTGCGCTATAATGTTCTCATGATGTTGTATAATCGAATTTGTTTACGACTAGATAAATGTTATTGAGAGGTGTTGGTATTTGAATTTCATGGCGTTATTTACAGGCTGATTTCACTGCAAGCGATGGGCTCTTAACGTTGGTTATGGCTGCGAGTTGTGTTTTACGAAAGTGTGAAATTCGAAACGCTTGGATTTGAAATTCTAATGCGTCCTTTGGTATTATTGACTTGTTTCTAGGGCGTTCCAATCTCTTTATCTTCGTGGAGCCACAGACACGATTTGTCATATTTTCCGTCGGGCGAGCAAACAATACGACAAGTCCTCACGTGGTTGGAACAATAGGTAAGGGAGCGTATAAATATAAAATTAGTGGCATGTCCGCGTGTGATTCGGTTTAGTCGACACTTCCTGTGCATTGTCGACGTACACTGACTTGCACCACAGCAACCACTGATCTATGCACAGAACTGACATTATAATTCCTGTTAAAATGAATAATAAATAAGAAAGTAGATCAATAATGACTGGTGAACCACAATTAGAATCAATTACTTTATTGTAGATAGTCACAATTTTCCTACTGTATTCTGTACTGACCCTTTCCACTTTTTTAGTTCTGTTTAGAACTTTGCTGAACTGGTTCCCATCACAAGCGTTTTCCTTGGCATCAAATAATGGACGTTCTTTTCGTCAAATAACGACAGAATGGTCACAGCCTCTACGAGGCTCAAGCCCTTCGTTTCTGCCTACCGGCCCATCTCCATGTCACTGTAAGGGGTCCGTCAGCACCGGGATGTGGGTGTCAGTGTGACGCGCCAACACTATGATTTGCTCCGCGCTCCGCTTGCGCCTAACAAACGAATGACGCCGAATGATTGATGCTAATCTTTTCCATACAAAACCGCGTGTAATGCACAAATTAAACGTTTCAAACTTTAATTTTTTTAACAATTTGGTCGCGTCGTTAGGGTCATTGTGGGAAATGATTTTGCGGTGTTAGTTGGGATGACACTGCAAGGGGTTTCCCTTTTATACCTACCTTGGTCAAGATCGAACTCATTACGATTAAGACAAATTCGAAAGAGAACCACAGGTAAGTGAGAAGAAATAGCTATTATTGGGAATATTGAAAAGGGTAAACAGAAAACGACGATGCATTTTTTTTGGACTTATATTTAAAACAAATGCTATGGCATAGCCAGCATGTAATGTTTGGAAGGATGATATTTATAGACTATTTTAGGTAATAATGGGCAAGAATAAAATCAGAATGAGTAATTCAAGCGAGCAATTAGCAGACACGTATGTAACGCAGGCAGTAAAGTGAGTTGCGACACCGCGACGTGTTTACGCGACTATTTCAATGCAACGTTTATCGTCCGTAAAGTTGCGGACAAACGAAACTGCACACAGCACGCGTACCAACGCAGATAACTGCTTCTCGGAACAAATGAAAGTATTATCAGTCGCAGTGCGCCGCTAAAGGCGTGAAGTCGTAACCTCTAATAATAAAACATTATATATTCGCGACCACGTGCCACGAATAACGACAAAATGTGCCGCGTAAAGGGAAAACAAAAGTAGGTCTTTTTAGTTGGTCTCTCGTGTATGGTTTTATAAGTTATCGGCACCTCTGTGAGTGGAGTGCGATTGTTCGCGCGTTTAATGTGGTCGCGAGTCGAGTCGTGCAGCGCTGCGACTAGTATCGATGCATACGCAACACTGCGCCCGCGCCGATTTATTGCATCTTAATACGGACGTGCTGTGCAATGCCTAAATTATCGTAGACGCCGTCAAATGTTGTTTTGGTTCCTTTTTATGTTTGACCTTACGGACACGGCCGTCTACAGTGGAGATGATGCTCACCAATTTTTTAGCGACAAAGCAATTTATTATTTACATCAAAATCAGGCCTGTAATTTCCAAAGGTTTAGGCGGAAGTGTAAGTATTGCTAGTAGGTACACCCACATTCCGCCAATTATTTTTCTCAACAGGACTTCATACTCAATAGTACTTGCGAGTTGCAGTCCAGCTACTTACATTTCAACGGGTTCCTGAATATACTCTCCTAAAAAAGAGTCCAGTAGTAGCTTTGAGTTGTTCAAACTGACGGTTGTAAGACAAGTTTTGTTTGGGTAAAGTTTACAGAGACCTGCATACCGAGTCGGTACCGACATTTGTCTTGTAGCGTTCGTATGATCATGTCACTTTTTAAATATTAATTTATTATAATGTAAACAAATTTTGACACAGAATCGCTTTCGCCGTAAGTACAGCTGAATTACTCACTCGGTCCAGCTTTCCACAGTTTCTCTTTCAAAGGATTGTTATGAGGCAAGAGAGGAGATTAGCATGTATCGGGTTATCACTTGCCGCCTGTTAACCGCTCGTAAGTATCGCGTAAACTATTCAAATAATTTCATAATGAAAGGTCTTTTTAATGAAAAAAGTATGAACATAATTTCCATTCATTGTAATAAAAAATTATGACTTATAACAAGATATCTTTCGAAACAAAAGTATTTTATTTTCATCGTCTACACTTTTTGTTGTTTTGGTTTTAGGCTCAGTCTGACTGTGGTGAACACACTATATGCAGGAAGCACAGGATCTGACGACGAAGCAATGTTTTGCGGACTGGGGAAAGCCCATGTCCAGCAGTGGCACTAAGCAGTAATTTATCAATTATGTCAGTTCCTTTGATGTCCACAAGCATGACGATCCCTACGGCAATGAGGTGACAATTAGGCCTCAAAAGCGACTTCCTCAATCATGAAATTGAATTTACGCCGTGTAACGTAATTACGCGCACTAATTTGTGCGCGCAGTGCGTAACTGTGCGCACACGCACCCACGATGCGGCGGTAATAGTGACATTGTAGTGTGAACTCGACGTGGAAAGATGATGATTTATAATGAAAAGGTATTGTTAATGATATTTAGTCAAATGAAATGAATGAATGAATCAAATTATAACCACGAACAGTGTATGAATTAAAGACTGTTCAGCAAACATCATCCCTATCAGCACAGCTATCACTAGAAACCGGATTATATGTAACATAAACTCATCGAAATATCCATCAAAAATGTTCTAATTATGCAACAAAAGTGCCAAAATGTGCAACATAAATTGAATTAAGCACTTACTACAAAATAATGTTGATTTATATTTTCGACGAGCAATATTATCTTATTTTAAAACCCAGTTGTATTCCGAATTTATAAGTAGTACGACTGAGCCTTCTATTAATTAAAATATTTATAATACTTGAAATCAATCGTTTAACATCCACTTCGGCCAATGAGCACTATTTCAACTTAGGTGCTTTTTGCGGGCTTCACCACTCTCACATTTTTGTATTTTTCCATATCTGGAACCTAACCACCCACCACCACCCACCTACCAACTTCCACTTTCTTCTTTCTTTCTTCTACTTTTTCTTGTCCTACTAACTTTTTTAACTGTATCTATCGATACAGTTAAAATTAAAGGAACCATTCCCAGAAAATGCATGGTATGTCGATTTTAAATAAAAAAGCTAGAGAGGTTGTTTTTTATAAAGATAAAGCATAATCTTTATAAACATAAAGCATAATCTTAAAAAAAAACAAATTCTCTAGCTCTAGCTATCAGCGTGGCTGCACTGAATAACGTCGCATCATGTTTTGTACAAGGAGGATAAGGAGATGCCTCCCACGTATACTTTAATGTTATAAATGGGAAACTAGCTCTATCTGTTAGGTACCCATTGTCACCATTCCAGGGTTAAAACGCAGGATACTTTTTATCCCGGCAGTGCGTTCAAAGTTTGTTAAGGTAGATACGATTAAGCGATAACTTCCGAGTACCACGCGGCCGAAGCCTACTCTACTGCTAGCAGAAGCAATAAATATAGTTAATATAGAAAATATAATAAGCATTGTGTATCGCTATAGATATCTTAAAATCTGATCTAACTAAACTAAACTCAAATCTCAGACAGCTTACCTAACACTCTATAATTCAAGAATCCAACGCACTTCCCTCACTTTCGCTCTCCAGCTACGTCAGCATCTAATTGCCTGGCTCCAAATAAAAGCCTCGTCAAGTGTGTGACGGGCTCGTCCCAGCCGTCCCTGATACGGCGATGGTTCATAAAACGTCTATTGCGTCGTGTGAGTCTTCGAGAGTCTTACGCGTAAGTTTTCTAGTGGACACTGGAATCCCTCATTGGGAAATGCGATGCAGAATTAGTTGTTACTGGATACGCTACGTTGGGAGGTTTGAAGAGCCCGGGGCCAGGAGTAAAAAAAGTAGCCCTGTGTTCCTTCCGTGCGAGAGGACAGGAGGGTAGAAGTGAACCTGCTGCAGATTAAAAATGGTAATGAGGGTTAATTAAAAAAAAAACAAATAAAAACTTGGTTTCAGCCCTGAATCGGAAAGTTGAGAAAACTAATAATGGAAAAATAAGCTTTAAATGGGTTATAGTTGCACAAGATAGTGGTGCTCTGTTAGGGACAAGCTATTTAATAGCTATTACACTGTCCCTGAACCTGAAGGACTACCATATTTTGCTGACATATTAGTCACACGTTGTTCACCAAGCACTTAGCACAAAATCCCGCCTAAGAAAGAGTAACGGAATAATAATATAGAATCTTCCTGAAAACACCAAATCTTCGTCCCAAATGAAACTGACCCGTTGGGACAATCTAAGGGACGTAAGTGGAGGCACTTAAACGGCAGTAAACGGCTCCTGGCGTCGGGGCCGATATGTCGAGCGATACCAAGGCCACTGCTAAATATGGCTCTGCTGATCCCCGCCCTATTGGTTAATGTGGACATGGGATTTTGGGGACAGTTTTTATTTGCCATTGACCTAAGAAGGTGAGTGTAGCTTTTGTTTGTTGGCCTGTGGTGTGAGACGGGCTTAGGTAGGTACTTACGGCAGGATTATTGTTGTTCTAGTGTTTTTAAACACATTGCTAGATGACTGCTCATTCCTACATATTATTATCTAAAAGGAAATATTCAATGGTTGGAATTGCGGTTGTAAGTGGTAAATGCTTATAAAAGAGCTAAATTATATAAATATAAAATAATAATAAATTATAATTAAATTATTAATAAATTATATGAGCATATTTCAGGCTGCTTTGCAAACTGTATTGCTGTGACTTTCACTGAATTGTGATCATCGATATTACGCGCCATAACGCAGAATAAAAAAGATGAAAAGACAGATACCAGTGAAGTAATTGACACAGAAAAAAAGTCATCGTCATTTTCTTAAATCTTTCTCATGCTAGTTTACCTACAGCAAAATTTTACTCATAACTTCTACCAAGAAAATCCACACCATCACGAGACTATAGGAGGGCGGCGCGCGGTGTGCCGGTGTCAATAGTTCGTCTTTATCAATCTAAATTACATTGACACTGAATTTGACCAACATTGTTAAGTGTGTGCTCAGCCGAGGGGAGCCGATCTTTATGAGGCGATGAGATCTACTTAACACAATGGAGAGAAAGTTCACAAGGTGTTCAGACAGGGTGTTGGTAACTGAGCTTTGATGATAGTCGTTAGTTTTGATTCTTTTATAATCCTTTTAGAGGTTAAATAAAATAATCATGAACTGCCAGCCTAATCCCAACTATACTGTGGTTTGCGTCTCTCTAACAGAATGCTGCGGAATTCTAGTATTTTACATGGAGCGACCGCCAATTGGATGTTCACAACCGATAAAAGGTTAGGCCAAATCCCAATGCAAAGGTATTCAAAAACGATAGATCGGAAGTCTGCATCAAATCAAGTTCACACTTTTTTCAGGCGGATATCTCTCCATACAGTTGGTATAGTTAACTTGAAAGCAAGTAAAACTTTACTAAATTCCAAAAGAATTACAACAAAATGGGGTCGAAGACATCACTCTTCTGCCCTTCAAGAAAAAGTAGACAAACGGCAAATAAAGAGAGAGCAGTGACGTCACAGGAGGAGATAAGAGGAAGCTTGTAAGTCCGGGGCGTGTTATCAATCTATATTGTCGTAGCACTTGACCGCCGACAC
Organism: Noctua fimbriata; assembly: GCA_905163415.1. Lineage (NCBI taxonomy): Eukaryota > Metazoa > Arthropoda > Insecta > Lepidoptera > Noctuidae > Noctua > Noctua fimbriata. Next base: position 19,706,871 of record LR990925.1, on the reverse strand, counting down.
ACGCCCCCTGCGAGGGGAAAACTGCGGAGTGATGGCGCACAGATGAACTTTGATACGAGGATATGGTGTCTTTTTCTGAAAGTACACGTGAAAATGGATTACGAAATTCTTACCATACGATTATATTATGAACAACTTTTCCTAAGGGACTTTCTGAACTAGGTAGAACTTTTCACCAACTATATCAATTGTCGTTGAACAGATAATCTTATACTTAATTCAGTTGTTATTTGAGACGGCCTGTCTCGCTAGTGACATTTGATAAATAAAAGCATAAGGTCTGTAACACGCCTTTTAAATCAGTGTATAACAAGTAGTTATCTAAAAGTATAAAACTGTAAAATTGCTTGTTAATGGTCATAAAATTCTATTTTAGTAATCTTACAAACACGCGTTAGAATACAATTAACGGCCAAAGGTTTTCTGTTCAAATAATGCTCTTTTTTAAAATTATTATATGAAATTAAGTCTTTGTTTCTAAGTAGTTAAAACAGTATAATTTGCAGTTTTAATAATCTTCACGAGTTCTGGTGAACATTAGTATTGTTAACCGTAGTTAACAACTTAGTTTATAGATAGTAATTAATTATAATTTTTAATTAGGTACCCACGTAATAAAATTATCAAAACTCTATGATTTTTTCCTCCTAAAATTATAATTAAACGCCTCTGAAGTTAACCTAACTGAGTTTAAAATAAAAGTTTTTTATGAATACGTGATTTGATTTACGAAAATAATTTTCCCAGTTAGTAACCTACCTACCTACATCTGAACAAAACCCTTTGAGGCCTGCCGATGCTCTCGAGCTTGACGGTTTAATAATGTTTTAATTAATTTAGGTACACCTTAAACAATGTGATGTGTTTTTTATGCAATCTGAAAAAGTCTTATCTTGATATCCGATAACTCAAAGATTCATATAATTAGGCACATAAATAAAACAGTTTCGGCGCACATAAAAATTCATGGCGCGAAACGAGAATACGGAACTCAAAAAAAACCTTATTAAATATAATAACTAATTACATTGTGAGCTCAAGTGCACTGCAAAAAGTAATAACAACGTCTTTGGACAAAATGACAAGCAAACATTTTTTCTGTGGGATACGATTCAAACTTAATTGTTTAAAACCGGAAGTGGCCAATTTATAGATTCACGATTAAAGTATTTTTTATCTTTTTTCGTGGCAGAGTAAATAAAATAGTAAGCGAAATGAAATATACCATTGAATTATTTAAATATATTTGTAACCACGTCACCTATAAGGGCTATTTATTCATTTTAAAGAAAATATCGTCAGGAAAAAAATGTACAGAAAAATCGTGAACGGATTCTCATACGTACGAGTAGGTAAGACAAAAACAAAAAATTGAGGTATAACGTTAAATCCTTAAGTACATAAATATTATACAATAGAAGAATATATTTACTTTAAAAAAGTTTATACTGTTGTATCGTCATCGGTGCAGTCCGGGTCTTACTAGGGACCCAGAACTGTAAACAATTACGAAAAATGCGATCAAATAATCACGAATAGAAATGAAAAGTAAAAAGGCAACAATAATGTTATTTCTGTGAAAGTAAAATAACCGCGTTACACGTGGCAATATACGCACGTGTAACCTTTGTAAATAATTACTTGTAGGCTAAATATTTCCACTTACTAAACTCGGATCTACGATTCAATTTTAATTTAATATTAATAGGAATATATAATATAATCCCATTACGTCGGGGGGTGAGGCAAGGGGACGTTATTTCCCCAAAATTGTTCACCAACGCACTGGAGGATGTGTATAAGACGCTAAACTGGGAAGGACGTGGCATAAACATCAACGGCGAGTACATCTCACACTTGAGATTTGCAGATCACATCGTCATACTGGCTGAATCGCTGCACGACTTGCAGCAGATGCTGGATGGCCTAGTTGCTTCTTCAATACGCATTGGTAGCAGGGTGAACTTCGACAAAACCCAGGTTATGTTCAACGGACACGTCACCCCAGGACCTGTTGTTGTCAATGGCGGTCCTCTCGAGGTTGTTCGAGAATATGTTTACCTTGGGCAAACTCTGCAGTTTGGTAAGAACAACTTTGAGAGGGAGGCTAACAGAAGAATCCAGCTGGGCTGGGCAGCATTTGGGAAGCTTTGCCGGGTCTTCTCGTCGCGTATTCCATAGAGCCTAAAGGCTAAGGTCTTCAATCAGTGCGTCCTGCCTGTTATGACTTACGGAACCGAAACGTGGACACTCACAGTACGGCTGGTCCATAAATTAAAGGTCGCTCAGCGAGCTATGGAACAAGCTATACTTTGAGTCTCTCTGAGGGATCGCATCCGGAACGATATGATCCGACAGAGAACCAGAGTTGTCGACACAGAACAAGTAAGCTGAATTGGCAAAGGGCTGGTCATATTAGCCGTAGAACCGATGACCGTTGGAGTAGACGTGTTCTTGAGTGGAGACCGCGAATCGGCAAACGTAAGGTGGGACTCCCTCAGGCTCGGTGGAGTGACGATCTTCGCAGGGTGGCTGGTAGCAACTCGATGAGAGTTGCAGAAAATCGAGTTGAATGGCGTGCGATTGAGGAGGCCTATGTCCAGCAGTGGACTGCTATAGACTGATGATGATGATGAGGATAATTGAAGAAATATTATGTGTACCTACGACAGTTAAGTAATCTCATCACATCACAATTATCTTTGATTTTCAATGGTAAGAATTACCCGATTGCGTCACACACATACATAATGATACTTTATTCCCATGGGGTAGGCAGAAGTTTCAGAGCCTTTTGTCCTTGAGTAGAGAACTCAACACACGCACAAATTACAGAATTACACACGCAATTTTCCAACCCACACAAACCTCCAAAAACGTTAATTCAGGAATGAAAGCAGGACAATCGACTGGCTTCCTTACATAGTACATAAATTAAAGACGGCTAACAAGGGAAGGAAGGGGCCGGCAATCCGGCAGCCGGCGGGTTCCGCCGGACGCGCGGGACGTCCCGCCCAGCCGCTGACCACCCCATATGGCCTTCCGTTTGTATATCAAGATAATGTGCCTTTTGATGTAAGGCTTTCACTTTGTAAAAGAGTTGTCAACCTTAGAACGGATGGCTGTAACAAATGAGAATGGAATTTTTCTGGTTCGAGCAATTTGATGGACGACCTAGTTTGTGTTATGTAATGTGCTTCACATAACTTTGTCATGAATTGTGGCATTGAAAAGAGACAGTTCTGTGAAAGTTGCGGCAAAACACTGCGAAACTGATTTCAGATAAACTAGATATCGGTGAAAAGTGGAAATACATAACAGTGTACACATTTCCGCGATTTATCACATACTTTGTGAAGTTAATACGTACATGGAAGCTGTCAATTCATCTTTGTGCATCGATTGGTAATGTGACGTAATATGTTGCACATCATATTAAGGATGCAGTAACAGTCTCTGTACGTACAGCTTCCATGTATTATAAAACTAACTTATGCCCGCGGCTTCGCCTGCGTTAAGTTTGGGTATTGTGCCACGGTATCATGCTACCGGGATAAAAAGTATTCCATGTGTTAATCCAGGTAATCCACTATCTGTCCGATAATTTTCATTCAAATCCGTTTTGCAGTTTATGCGTGAAAGAGTAACAAACATCCATCCATCCTCACAAACTTTCGCATTTATAATAGTAGTAAGAAAAATAAAACTCAGTATTTTTTTAAGCTTTAACATTTTCTAAAAAGTTTATCAAACAAAATGACCATCATCATCATTCTCTTGCCGTTATCTTGGGGTCAACGCAGCATGTCTTCTTCTTCCATACTTCTCTGTTACTCGTCATATCATCAGAGACCCCCTTTCGTACCATGTCATCCTTCACACAGTCCATCCATCATATACCCATTCACATTCATACTCAAAACAAAATCAATAGTAATTAATTCAAACCAGTACGGGACTCAACTCTTCAATATATTGAAATAGGTATCTGGTAAATGTTAATATCTCCTTCTCCTTCTTATAAGAAGACGTACCTCACACTCACTGTCGGTCCCTCGTAGCAAGGGAACTGGTGAAGTTCGTAGCAAGTGCTACGAAGCGAAACTTTGAAATCACTGAAACATATAATTTCATATAATTGTTTGCCTTATCGATAGACCAAATATAGAGTTTCCTCATCAGGTAGTACATAATAGATCTATATATACTGATATAGCCCAGTACATAAACACGCGTCGAGTCGCTGAAACTAATCGAGTTTTCAGTTCTAAGTTATTCTGTTTGAAACCCGCAAACAAGTTACAAGACGTTTACTGCTTACGATACGATTTCAATTTTTCGTAAATTACAGGCAAGATATCGTCTAGATAATACTTAATCATGAGCTTGAAGTATGCTTTTCTTTTAAACGGATTTTTTACCTGGACTAGGAGAGGATATCTTGATTTTATAGATCTCATCGTACTCAAAGAAATCTGATGCTCTATGTTGAAAGGCAAAAATAGATGCGTAATAGTTTCATCCTACTTCTTCCTTGGTCGTTTAAAATGCTTTTAAAATGATTAAATTATCAGCCACGCTATCTTAATTGTTAAGTTAGCGAGATATATGTTACAATGAATACAACACTGAACAAGTGAACACATATCGCTTAATAACCAAATCCATTAAATCGTATGCTCTAAACAGCCCACCCACATTCCGGGAATGTAAACGTCTTTAACTAAATTCCTGACTATATCATAACAGTGGTTATGTGCGAGTATCACCGGTACGTGTGTAAGTACAGCTACAGGCGCAGACGGATCCGGGCCAAGGATTTAGATCGCCCACCACCGCCCAAGTTCGATAATCTTGATCGTGGCTCCGAGCCTCCGAGGTGACAACGTGATGGCGTATCGGCTCGGAATGTACTTGACACCGAATAAGGATGTTAACGGATGTCTGCTAACATGATTGCTTCCTTAGGCTAGATGACAATCTGGTATATGACTTGAATAGAAAATTCAATAAAACTGTACTAACTGTAGACACTGCTGTCAAGAAGTACAAGAAACTTCAATCAAAAGTGTACCCTACCTGTACAAAAAGAAACTGAGAGAAAAAGGTGGTAACTGACAGACAGCCAAGCGGAATGTAGTCACCGGCACTAGCCAAGTCCGAATGATTGAGCAGAAAAAACGGAATTATGAGTGTAACTTGGGATAAAATCTCCTAACCAACGAATTAACCACAAAACACAGCTCACCAACGTTCAGACTAGTGATGCGCGTAACTCAGTATCGAGTATCGATAGTCATTGTCCGCTCACGGCCGCGTCTGCCCGCCGCGTCGATAAAAAGATTACACATTTGCGTATATGATTCGTGCGTGATGTGAATAATAATGTGGGCTCCCCTCGCACACTAATAGATTTTAATCGGCCGGCCAACGACTTGTGTGTGCGATTTCATTAATTTTTTGGTTTCATTTTGCTGGGACTGTGACGATTTTAGTGGTTTATGTTCCATGAGATGGTGGGAAAGTAAAGGATTGAAGATCTGTAATGAGATGTGATCTACTAAATAATTCTGGGTCGTCTAGTATCGGAATATATTACTTGTAATCAAAAAAGTAACGATTGCTTTGAGATTGAGAACCTAGATGTGTATTTGCCTTCGTAAAGGTAGTTGCATAAATTTGCTTCACCAGCGCATATTTATTTCCCTATCCAACTTTCCTCAGCCACTCTCACTGATCTTGCATTAAAGTCTCAAGACGACACGTAAATCATACAAAAAACACGTGCTAAACCTATTCAAGATTCACTTATTTTCTTCAGCATCCCTTGCTTCATTTGAATACAAGACACTCCTCCAATCACCTACTTACCTCTCACTGCACGTTAAAATGACAACATTTGTACAGCAGCCGTAATCCGTAGCAAGTTCTCATCCGAAGTGATTGCTCAACGGCTTTCCTGTTTTTTATCTAGTTTATTTTGAAATATTAATGGCGTCGGCATTAAGAGCATTAGTACCCTTTGTTATTGCAGTGTGAGAGACTGCATGGCCTGTGTTTTGCATACGCGGTACATGGGGCAGGCAGCAGGGATTGCGCCAATGTATTCGTCAACACGTAAATAAATAATGATAAACAGCGAGATTTAGTTGTGGGAATTGAACGAGTTGTGTACTTGATAGGGTAATTGACCTGTTCGATTTTGTGATTCTGTACGAAAAGGCTGTAAGATACATTATACATACACTTATTTTAGAATTTATGAATATTCGTAGATCATGACTCATCATCATCAATAGTAATTTCTAAATGAAAAGAAACTGTGAGACCGATAGGTGAAGAATTAGCACTTACAAAGGGACGTGGAAAGCATTTTACCTTCGGAACTTGTTGACCAATTGCTAGTCCTACAACAGCTAAAGGCCTACTCTACTTACTTCCTGTCATCATGTCCCGCACAGACTTGATGGCAGAGCTAAACTTTTCTTTAAATGTTTAAGTCGCATTTTGCTTTTCTGCACACTTGTGTTTTAACGGTCAGTTAGTTTGTTAATAACTCATTTACTGCGTCGGAGGCATCTTCTGCAAAGATCGGCGAAACATGAAGACTGCAGTTTCGACTTTACCATTGCTATCCATTATGATCAAAACGTTTCGGTCCAAATAAGAAATGTATTTACCTACCTGCTATTAAACTGTGTACTGCAGCACCAAAAAAATAAGTTTTATTAACAATGTTTTCCGTTTCAGGGGCTACAGCGGTATTCAACAAATACTAGCCACCGTTATATAAGCAAACACAACATTTTAATAAAGCACCGGTACAGCCGTACACGGAACGGTTAAAAGATCAATAAAGAGACGATATGAGCCCGCCGAGATATCTACGCTCACAACAATATATCTAGCGATAGTGGAGCGATGTCTGCCCATAATATTCTTTGGGGTGCATCTCATTTGGCTTAAGAACCAGCCTTTGTCAACAAAGTTGGGGGCGGACGGAAAAATCGATAGTGGCCACGAACGCAGGCCTCCGATCATCGGCGCTTGTCTCGCGTAATTTGTGTCTCAATTTTAAATTTTGAATTTATTAAAGATGATGTAGTAATTAGTTGCCTAGAACTCTCGAAAGAAGTCGTGTGTTGCAAATACCAAAAAACTGTCCAAAGGTCAATGTTCTTGCATAAACCAACTTCATAGAATTTGACTTCGTAGATATAGCATTGCTTAACCCTATCGGGACCACAGCTATTCCAAATAGCAAACTTAACACCCAAAAGACAGCGTTACACCATAAAAGGAAAAAGTTCGTGAGACTTATGTTGCAGTATAGTTTAATGCTAACCATAAACAATATCCATATACTTTGCAAGTTGCAACGACATAGGAATTCCATTGTACCAGCAAGAAGATGTGGGTTAATATGCAAATAAGTGAAACTGCGAACACATGCAACGGCTAAAATACAACTAATTTACTGTTTTCTGTATCACCGGTAGATACTGATTTATATTTCAATACTTTATCATTTCCATGGAGCAAAAGTCAATTAAGATTTTTGAGTTCAGTATGGCTGTAACGAAGAAAAACTATAATGCTCAGTCAAACCTGTAGATCACATTCATCACTTGTTTTGATTTTGCCTGACAACTGATTTGTATCAATTGAGCTACCTGTATCTCTTGTTTCTGTCGAGCTACACGATCTACACTCATTTTGTGAAGAAAAATTTCAGCAAGATTAGCGACTGTGCTATCTAGAATAAGCTGGACACAGTTGTCAAAAGTGGAGGTTCTTTAATAATTCCTTCAAAACGTGCATTGTCTAACTTTGAATAAGGCCTGGTAGTGATCTTATTTCATTAAATGATTTGGCATTGAACTTCAAACTCAACATTCAAGGCCACATCACTACACCAATAAAACAAATAATTACTAAACAATGCAAAGAAACCAACACGCAAAACGAAAGTGATTTCAATACAAAAAGTGATCGATCGTCAGAATATTGAATAAATAATTAAAATAATAACAAGCTATTGTCAGTAATGGCTGCTAATCACAAGTTACAGCTGACGCATGGTGATACGTAAATTATTAATCATTACTTCATTAGACAATCAGACATGCTAATTCTGTATGCGTAATGCAGTATAGTTGGCATATTAAAGAGTTGTTAGGACAGCTTACTCAGTGAAGGAAAGTTAGTGCCTAAGATTTAGTTGACGATGCTAGAATTTCCGAAGAATACTTTTAATTGAAAAATAATGAGAATGCATTACAAATTGCATTTATCACAATTTTAATAGAGGCTTCTAAGAAGTAAAGGGAAAAATATCGGACACAATGAGGGTGTAGAGCTAGAGCCTGCCAAATATTCCGAGCAAACAATAACACTTTTTTCATTAAAATTCAGATCAAGTTCATAAATACGTCATATTATAATACCACATTAATTATGATTTATTTTAAATACTTAAATAATCTCCAGATAGTATCTAAGCCTACCAGTAACAACGTAGATATTTCTCATCAATCAACATTCACACAACTCATTAAAATATTCGTCAGTATAATTATGTTTACTCTAGATATTAAGTGCGGTAGTAGCAAATTAAATTAAATAACGTTACGGTTCTATTAATTATAAAATATGCAAAGTTTTCACTAAACGCCGGATCATTTTTCATAGTCACACGTGTGAAACAGTGATTAAGACCGAGCGGCGTACGCGCATGCCAACTGTAAGTGGGTACAACCCAGGTAACACTGACAGCGGAAAGCCAGTTAAACTTCTATGTGTATTTTATATATTTGCCTTTCTCGCATCGCGTATTGCATTTGCAAAAATACATAATCTTGATTACATACATGTATTACAAAGTTGAAATGTGATACTAACGAAAAATATAAAATTCACCTATCTTGGAAGAACCAGGATAGGTGATTTTTATATTCTTCTAGCTAATCTAAAAGGAAAAAACAATAATTTTATTTCTGGTCACTGTAGTCTGTCCTATTTTGTTTTATCAAAAAAAAGAGAGGTGAATAGTACTCTAAACGGACCTGGAATAATCAGCAAAGTACAACAGAGTTGCCTGTCACCTTCCAGAACAGTACAATATAATTAATGTGCTGTCGTTAAGAAAAGAGAAAACTGAGTTGACATTGGGTCAAAATAAAGTTCTTCTTCACACAATAATAACGTAAGATGTAATTAAACGTACAAGAAAGATAGACTCAGTGTAGTTCAAAAGACTCGTAACCCGCTACCCCGTACCCGTGTGACCACGGTCCAAGGCGCGTAATAAGCAGCGAAATGCTAATCCCCAGCATACATGTTTGTGTAATGAGGCTACTTGCTCGCTTAAATAAATATTGAGTGACCGTTCAACGCGTGAGTTAATCAATCTCTCACAAGCCACTTAAAAAATGATTTTAAATAATTACAAGTAATGGAGTTTTGCCATGCATTGAAATAGAACAAGCTTCTCAGTTACAATTACTTTGAATAGTGGCTTTCTCTGGTGTGAAGGGGTTGATGTTATCGTGTATCATTGAAGTACTTAATGTTGAATTAATTATTGCAGCAGTGTTTAATGGTAATGATCCGCTTTGATGTCCAACCCAAGTATGAGTGCCGTTTAATATTTTTTTGTATAAACAACAGCACAATTAAAAACTTTACAACACAACAAAAAGTCCCATTTAAAGCGCGATCCGAATTCAAATCAGACACCCGCTTGGTTTATTACGTCGATATGTAAATTTTGTACAGCGTCACTACCCTTATAAAGACCCTGTTTGAATTGAAAATTTAGTTGAACGAGCGAGAGTAAGCCGACATTCAGCCAGTGCGGCCACGTCTTTCAGCGAACTCGCTGCTTCTGTAAAGTAACACGCAAATAAAACGTTTAAAAATACATAATCGCAGTATTAAACCTCTTTATTTACACGTGCTGTTGTTTTTATGGTAATCTGTGACTTGAACTGTCAAAAATGCGCGCAATCGTGTTTGTTTTTAATCTGTGACATTTTGATCTGTCAAAAAGCGCGCGCGTACAGGCAGGACTGCGATTGGTCCGCTTCTGCTCGGTTGATATGACGGCAAACGATAAGCGGTAACTAGTGACGTGTCACTTGATATTTCGATCTGTCAAAATATAAAAGAGATAGAAGATAACGTCGGAGGGGGACGGAGCGATCGCGTGCATGTTACGTTTTCCGTAACGTAAGTAAATAATTATAATAGCTTTGATACTAAATTGGACTTTGTCTCGCGATTGCATATACATGGAATAAAACGACTACTGGTTATGCAGAAGCTTTCATTATTTTAATCGTAGCCAAATGTAATAATGTTTATATCAAATTGTTTAATTTAAATGAGCTCTAATCTCACTTTCTCCTATTAAGTGAGATGATGGTTAGTCTCCATAAAATGGTAGAATTTAGATGTGATGTGGTATTTTAATAAAGCGGAGGTATGTGTGTTTAGCGAGAGGCGATAACTCATAGAGAATGAGCTCATCACGGCGCGGGAATGGCATTCGGTATGCGTCATGGAGGACGTGATACGACGCCGGCCCACTTCGCGCTCCGATATCTTTATTATATCCTAATATCGCACTTATTTTCTGCTATTTTTAAATAACTTTATAAGGAGACCTATTTATTTTAATTTCGTGTGATAACATCCAATGTTATTTAGGCCAATAGACCCAAAAAGCACCTCAGTTGAAATAGTGCTCCTATTTAAACTTAGGTGCTTTTTGCGGGCTTCACCACTGGCACATTTTTGCAGTCACTTTTACTAGCGGTAAAGTCAGAGAAAAAACGATAGAGCTAACACTAAAACTACGAGGTTCTTGGAAAAAGTGTTTAATGCGCCTATTCTTTAAAAATAATTAATTTAAAAAAAAGTTGAGGCCGTATGCCTCAGACTATATCCCGCCACCCCATTTTGTCCCATGGGTGTCATAAGAAGCGAACTGTTCGTAGCAGCAGCATTAGCTTTTTTTATTGGATGCAGTCGATATCTGGCGAGGCCGAGCGGGAATTAGGACCAGTCTTACAAGAACTGGTAAATAATCCGCCTACACACTACACAGTAGCAGTTTACATCGAGTTCAATGTTTATTAACGGACTTCAAACCGCTCACAGTTCACAGACTACACTGAGACGACCAGTTATAGGAATCTATGTGAATCCCTAGTTGTAGAACTTTCATTGGACTATACAAGATGTAAGTAACTTAAAACCTGACAAGGAGTCTTTGTATCTATCTTTATGAACAATATTTACAAGGGATCAAGGATGAAATCACGAAAAAACCAGCATGGATAAACCAAACTGCTATTCCTACCGATGATGAACCCTTTGTAAAAGTGGTTCTTAAAGATGGATACAACAAACAGACCCCTTATTAACGTTTCAATTACTCCTAGTAGGAAGAACTAAAATAACCTTACTGAAATTGATACAACTTTCAGTCATCATTTCATCGCCATGTTTCCAGAATTATCAAACCCCAAAATGAAGAATAATCGACCGCATTCCTTCACTGAATGGTTTGAAATGAACGTCACAACCATATGAAAAGCAATAAATTGCGAACTGTCTGTTAATTAAACGGCAATGCGCTGAGTGGAGACATGATTGAAATGCGTTATGTAAGAGAGAACCAAACGGTCTAATGAAGCGTTACGGATTCAGAGCAGTCTCGTTTTTGATTTGGTTGTCCCTTAGCTGCATAAATAGGTTCTTACGCAGTCTTTTTACCAACTCTAGTTTCCAGGTAATTCTTAAAGGTGGGCAGATGGGATACATTATTAAAGTTGCGTAACATACTGCAATGTCTTTCACTTTGATAGTTCAACAACATCTATGGCGCTTTTTACGTTGTCGGGCAGGCGTTATTTTTTCAAACATTGTAAGAATAATAAAAGAATAGATGAGGATTTTAGAAATTGTTTTAGACAATGAGCGCTGATTGGTCATGGCACCTTTAAATATTTCACATACATAGTTGCATAGATGTATAGCTCTTTGTATCCTTGTTCACTTAAAACTGATGGTTCGAAATGCCACAGATACCAACGAGTACGGCACATTGTTTACCTACTTGTCCTGATCTTGCATATCCACTTCCATTCGTATCATTAAGTATAACCAACCCTTTCTTCACCACAACGGGGGTATCTAGCTAGGAGGGTTCCTAAGCTTAATGACGAAATTATTTTAATCTGCTTTTCAACATTGCTGAAATAAAGTTTACACAGGTTGGAGTATGGATAGAAAGTGCTGCACTGTTTCAGAAAGAAAATAAACAGTTTAATTACCAATAGAAGTTTCATATTGCAAAATACAACTGACGAATCAAGTTGCCCATTGTCAAATGCGACGTGACACTCGAAACCATAATGCAAGAACTCAAGAACGTGTCCCAATCCAACGTTCGTTAGGTCTCCAATCGATGACCACTCCATATTGAATCCTGCAGTACCCTCACTGCTCCTCAGCCTCGGGGCGCGATTACCATAACAAGACCCCTATTACGCACCTACGGCTATACATCCACCACCTTAACTTTACCGTCCACACCCCAAAAATCAGGAACAAAGAGTTCGCAAGCACAATTTTCGCAACCGCACCAATAACTTTGCCCAGTCTTTTGTTACTGTCAAAACTAGAATTTGACAGTCGAATGCTTCGTTTGTCAATTGCTATTGATTACTTACGGTGTAGTTGGCTGCCGGCGGCTAATTTGGGGGCTTGGAGTTAGGTATTTTTCGTCGCTAACTAGATAACAAGTGGTTTTAAATTGGAATCTACATAATAATGCGCGCGAGGGTAGTGTAATGAAGTTGCGAGGGTGCGCAACGTCACTCATCGTCTCGTCTCGCGCCCTGACGTTATGTGCAACTTATTTACTACATATTGCAGCTTTAGGTGTATGTCTATTACATTACAGCACCGCTGTATAGGTAGATACAGATATCTAGCTTTACTTTGTAATGCTTACCTACTTATAGAGTGCTGCTAATAGTTTGGGACGTCTTTAATTGTGCTTTGTATGCGAACAGACTCTGCTTAGATAATTGCTGAATAAAATATACCTACGTTAATCATGAAAACCTGTCATAACCTGTAAAAAGATCACAATCAATCCATCATCTTTAAACAAAGCTTAGAATAACTTCTAGTACAAGGTTATGGAAAATTCTGATGTTCCTATTCACGCCAACAGATGGCGCTGTACACAAGCACACGTTTCCTCATTTCTGTACAAAAACATTCTCCTCACAGTTCACTAACCACCCGAAAAACTATGTTATTTACCTTGTTTTAAAAATATAAAAGGGCAACAGAACGGCAGAGCCGCCGGCGGACAATTAAAAAAACATTGGCGGTACGGACGGAGAAAGCGCACGTGCTATAAATTATCAATATCCCATGATAAAACAAACGCGCTCGCAGTCCACCGCTGTTTGTGTTTGTCCCTTTGTTTTTACACCAAACTTTGTGATACGGCTTCACAGCACCGTAATAGATGTAAAAACAACAAGAAAAGCACGAAAAATATTGTTAAAATTATACAGAAAGTTAGAGAAAAATAGTGGAAAATGCAAAAAGAGATTTATAGCAGAGCGTGGTTTCGATCCACGGACCTCTGGGTTATGGGCCCAGCACGCTTCCACTGCGCCACTCTGCTTCGTACTAGTGATGTCGAAATAGCGGTATAGGTTTTATCTACAGACAACTATAATTTTCATGGTGAGGTAAAAACCCGAATTATCAGAATTTATGTACAATTTTATTTTGCTACTTCATAACACGAATTAGATAATATTATAAAATATATTTTTTTTAATTTGATTAAAATGTAAAATTGCAAAAAAACATTGTACAAAAGAAATTTTGCAAGTAACATTAAAGATTCAAGTGTTTTAAAACCACTTGAAAATATTTCAATCGAGAGTGATGTGTAGTAACTGAACGGGGTGAGCAGAGTGGTGTCAGTAGCCGGAGGGCACTTTTATTTAGTTCCAGAAAAATGAACCTGAATGCTGTACAAATTGTCATGATGGATGCTTAAATTTTTCTGAAAATTCAAGTGTACCCGTATAACTTTTAATGAAATTAACATATTTATTGCTAAATCGGTAATATAGTACCTACTTAGGTTAAAAAGTGTTCTAGTGTTATAGATATGTTATTTAAAGGTGTACCTACCCACTTTAAAGAATTTGCAATGTATAATTCGCGTTTATAATCTGAATACTTGTACCCAATTTTCCAAAACTTTATCAAACACCAAAACTTTTCCCAAAGCATAATTATTTTGCTGAGCATTTTTCGCCCACTATCGCATACCAGTACCAAACACATACTTAAAGAAGGCGTTAAACAGTTATTACGACAAATGACGATCCCCAGTGCGGCTATTAACAAATATGGCATATCATTTCATACAAGACCAACTAGGGTGGGTGAGGGCAATAATCGTCCGAGCCACTTGCAACAATGCAAGACCTCGGGGATCCAGTGACGCCAATAAAATGGTACGAAACATACAAAGACGCCCCGCGGCGTTGCCCGCGATGGTGCCGTTCGTTATAGTATAAGAACTGTTAATCTCGTAGGCTAGGGTGTCGACTTTATTGCTTTTTAGGTCCTGCTGCTAATCTTGTTGAGGAGATCCTAGTTTATTTGTAAAAGACGGATGAGGAGTTAGCTTGCTCATTGGGTGAATCCTTAGTTAGTTTTCTATTAGTATTTCTTATTTGACAAGTAAAGAGAAATATTGCACAGTAACCAAAAAAAGGAAACAGAAAGGTGTAGGCACTTTGTTCAGAATGCTATAAACAGAAGCAAGTAAAACTAATAACAAAATCATCACGCTCATCGTAGTGGTCCTAAAACCCATTTGCCTCAAATCGTCACAAGTAGCATTCATAAATTTTGAAAATTGTTAAATATTTATTTATTCCCTTTTCGTTCATTGTAACCATTTTATTAGAAGTGACAAATTAACCCACGCTTCCACTAAAAATGCACCAGTCACAAAGGGTTGCGCACTAAGAAGGGTGCTTTCCTCTCGAACCATAAACCAAAATTAAAACTTTTCGATACATTACTCTCACACAATAAAACCATTCCGCTTCTGACTAAATACTCAGCATTAAGGTGTCCTTAGTCAAATGACATTGCCTTTCAACACCCTAACTTAATTCGAAGTTCATTAACATTACAAAATCAACCATAATGCACTATGGATAAAGCATTCTTTTGCTAATTCAAAAAGCATCGTATAAGCCGTATGTGTTGCTTCTTAGAATAAAAAATCTTTATGAATGGGGTCGGCGTGTGACGATATTGCCCTACTTTAATAAATTATTTCAGTAATTCCGCCAATTGTTTTATGTTTTTTTTTGATAACTTCACTGTTTACATTTTGTAAAATGTTACTGGTTTTTTAACGCCTTTAAATTTTGGATGCCAACTAATGCCACATTATTCTTATTTTTTCTTACTAAAACATTACAATTAAAATTTTAATTTTCCAAGGATGTGGATACTCCATACCAATATCTAAACTGTTTCTAAAAAATTCCAAATTTTAGACTGTTCCAAATTCTTCCTCAGATTGCTATTAGTAAAATAAACAGTTCTTGCTAAAATTGGCACCGTTTATTGAGCCTGTCCTAATGGACGGTGCTAAAAATAGTCCAGTTTTCAAAACCAGTTTTCTGTTTTAGTTACCATCTAAAAGTAATATTCATCAAACAAAATACAGTATTAAGTTCCCCAAAACCACCCCAGCCCAGCATCATTCATAAAATAATAGTGTTCGTCATCTAAAAGGACGTTTAACAAATGATACGACGTACTTCTATTGTTAAATCTTTTGTTGTTTTGTTCGTACTTTCTCGTGCGTGATCGTATAACATCGTAAATCCAAATTACATCTCTCTATTTTGCACTTTGATCTGTAGAGCTCAAGGTTAATTTTCCTTTGGTGCTGGGCTCATAAACTCTACGTTTTATTTTCACATGATTTGTAATACGTACAGCTAATAAGTCACATGTGTATAATTATTATTTTATTGCTCGCGATTCGAATGCAAGTCATGATCGTTTATGTTTGGGTGCACTGTCTCACTTCTTTTGCTTTCATTTTTACTTTTGATCGTCCCTCATTGTTTTATACAAGCGTAGGACGTATTATATTGTCAGTTGTGATTTGTGCTGACTGTTTTATGTCTCCGTTTAAGTTTACACCTTACTATGAAGAGATAAGCGATAGTTTTTATGTTCTGTAATAGCGTTCATTGTCATCGCGTCAACCTTTGCAATTGTAATTACTGGCGTCTCGTATATTTTGCGCTGATATGGATAATGCAAGGATGTTGTTTATGCGTACGGGCTTTCCCGTCTACTTTTATATAGTGTTACCACCATCATTAGTGTGTACCTTTTTGTTTGGACTTGTTCTTCAAATTCAAATTCAAATTATTTATTTGTGAAACATAGGTACAATATAATAAGATCTAATTCCTTGCATTCTGTCCTTGCATTTTGTCTGTAAAGCAATCTTTATATTATTGTTTAGATGTAAAGAGGAACAGCTTGTTACGTTACGATTGAAGGTGTCTTTAAGGGGACCCTTTTCATCCTTGCATAGCACTTGTTACCCATAAGCAAAATTCGTAAGTTTGAAATCTCATTCCTTATTTTTAACATCTACTGGTAGAAGTTTGCTGTGAAGCATGCGGTTTCTACAATTTTCCAAAGAGTCATCAAGTTTAGCTTCGATGATATGATTTTGGCACGCTCAAACTATGAGAACATGCAAAACAAAAATGCATCCACACAAACAATCTAATTTTATTGCGTGAATTCACAACCACGCCTTCAACAATTAACAACACAGTCCCATAAAGGCAATGAGAACCTAATCGTGCTACCACCATAACTCATCCGGTAATGTTTTACGAAGCGCGTTTTGTTTGGACCGTCGCCCCGTCACACAGGAGCTGCTGGTCCATTGATAGCGATCGACACGCGTCTATTGTGTCCTGGTCTCCGAGACTTGGGACCCGAGGGTCCGCAGACACGTGCACTTCATTATTTTCGCGCCAAAATGTTCCAACAACGCTTTGTTAGGAGATTAGGCGCGAGGGTCGAGGGGAGGTGTGAGACTCGCTTTTTGTTTTCGTTTTGATTTTGACGATACGTTTTGTTAGAATGTTTTATTAAATGTCCGTTGTGGTGACTGTCCTCATTATTATTATCCTAAATACGGTTTTCACAAAAAGCTGTTGTCAGATGTTGGTTGTCGTCTGTCATTCATAGATCTTTGACAGCCGTTACAGATAGTAATAACCCCGAAAGTTTGACAACCAAAGTGGTATAGTACTTCTCAGTAACTGGTGGTCAGATTGCAGTTACTCGATGTTAAATTCTGGTATTGAACTGCATCCGCAAATACGGTTTTCCCAAACCAAACATAGTTTTCATTCAGCTGAGTTACCTACGATTAAAGTTGTCTGTGAACAAATCGTCTTATTTACATCCGTGGGTATTGTGAGAACGACTATGCAATTATATCAGATTTATTGGATAATTTCAACTCACGAGTAAAATTGAATTTTCGCATAACTTACTTCTTACGCCTACCATTGACTAACTCACTGCGTCGACATGTTTCTCATAAGTTCTCTCGAATTCGACTATGTCGATGGTATCTCAGCTTTTAATTAATAGCCAGACTTGCAAATAAATTTATTTTATCACAAATCGTAAGTTAGAAACGTTTAGGTTTCCTTCAACAACAGCGATCGTGCCTAGAATAGTAACTGAATGAACCGTAGGACCGTTTCTGAACACTGACTATGCAAGAGACAGGAACTATGAACCATGAATAAGCCCCAAAATATAGCCAATTCATCACTCGCACAATGGCAGAAATCATAAAACAGTACACAAGAACGACGTCGTAACAATAACCCTAGTGATATCAATGGCGGGTTAGTTTATTTCGCTTTTTCGGCCCCTATTCATTAATAGCCCCAATACGAAAATATTGAAACACAACCGGTACTATTACGCCGGTTACGGGAGTGGGCGGTACCAGAGCCATATTTATTATTTTTGTCACCATTGTACGCGTCGGGATTATAGCCAGTATTTAGATAAAATTGGGGATAAGGTCCGCTAATCTGGGCTTTCACCCTATTGTGGTAATGTGCTATCGATTTATTTTTTGCTTGTGCTGTGTGACCTAAAATAATGTAGATATTGTTGTGTGTGTTTAAAGTTTTCTAAAATTTTTTACAACAATATTCTGAAAGTCAATTTCTAGCAGCTGATATGAAATGAAATGTAAATAGGTTTGGAACTCAAACTACCTATCGAGCAGTTGGCAAGGCAAGTTGGATTCTTATGTTATTTACAAAACCTAGTCCATATTTTATCAGTTAAGATGATTGTAATTTTTTCGTCTAAATACATCTTTGCATGCCTTCCAGTGAATATTATTTTTTTTCCAAGATATGGTTATATTGGCCTGCGAATCGCGGTCCACTGCTGGGTATACGCCTCTCACAAGTTACGTCACAACACCCTTGTCTCCACCATCCACATCCAGTCTGACTCAGCCATAGTCGGTCCATCTAGCTTTGGTGCGTCCAACGCTAGGACGCTACAAACATTCAGTAAAGAGAATACCTCAATGAATAAGTATCAATACATGTGTCGTGATGTGCCCTAGTCACAACAAACATGCTAAACTAACCAATACATACATTACAGGCATGGCTGCACACCAGGCGTGGGCGCAAATCTTGTGCCGTTTTACGACACGTTTACTGCCTCAAGATAATCGTCCACACAGCATTATTACGTTATTGTCAATTCACGGCTTTATACGACTGTCGAGTGAATAATATCGCCTGGACAACTCCAGATCATCCTGGATCGATGAGTTTTGCATTTCGAGTTGGTATTTCGATTGGCTGAGTTTGTTTCTGTGAATTTTTCAGCTGGTATAGAAGTCCGCACGAAAACAAGTGCAAAGATATCAATTGTACGCTGATAACGTTTTGATAACATTTTACCGTATCACTGTCCGGTGTACGATGCGGTATTTGCTCCACAAAGATCGAATTGCCCAAACATTTAGACTTTACTCTTTAAAACAATTTTAAGACTGCAAGTTAATATTTTCTACCAGCAATTCGTTCTCAACCTAATAACATTTCAAAATTCAATTGGATCAGCAATTGGGGCCAATTTATATCAGGATATATAATCTCAAAATAGTTGGTACTTTGGTACTTTGGCAGTGTCCCCAGTCACGTAGTACATTAGCACTACACTATGCAGTGTCGTATAACCCTTGAAATTCCGCCTCGGGTCAAAGCGACCCCTTCACTTCACAATATCAGATCAAGGAATGTCTTTGAGAAAATTTACAACGAAGCTTTAGATGGCGCAACTTTGAATAACTTATTCTATTCCCGCACATACTTGAGCTTGTATTTAAAGGACTCACAAAATGCTGTCAGTTTAACATTATGCACATGAGACTTACAAGTTTACGAGCTATTTGTTTGGTTTGGAAATTGTAAGTGAATTTGTGTGAGCATGTTAAGTCTATAGTGGTCTTTAAAATGATCCATGTAATAGGTATTAAAATAATGCAATCCTATGAGCTTTGTAAGAGATTCCCAAGTTTAATTACTTCTTGATTAGTTAAGTTAGTTTGACAGATGTTCTCTTTTGAAAGACGAAGTGAGAACATTCAGTCCAGTTACCTACCTAAAGAAAATCTAACCACCTATAACTTTCTTCAAATTAGTACGTCAATCATCACACGGAATACAAACAGTAGTAAACTTATCTAGTCAGAGCTTGTAAAGTTCCTGAACATACGCAAGTACAGAGACTAATCCCACAATTTTGCAGGTTTGAACTAAATACAATGTTGAATTACCTATCTGATATCGTATAGCAGACCTCAACCAAATTCAAATATGAGAATTGATCTATAATATTATAACAAGGTATATAATTTGACCTCATAATTTTCAGCCAAATAGACCAATAACTTAAATAAACGAGGTGATCTCATTAAAAAAATTATATTGTTGTTTATAGCTTCTAAAAAGGAGCAGGAATATTCTTACTTTTGTAAAAAGCCAATCGAACCGAATAATCAAATCCGATTCCAATCGTCGAAAAATGATTCTCCAAAAAGGCCACTTATCTAAACGGTCTACAGCACGTCTTGAGCATCAAAAACAAAACTGAGTACGGGAAAAATCATTACTTGTTCGTATTGTTTTGAAAAAGGCCGCCCTACGAGTGGAGCCGGGTAGGCAATCAATACGCGGCCGAACCCGCGCTGCATACTAAGTGAGGCAGGTACTGCTGCGTCTGCCGGAGCCACCACGTGGTGCAGCCACCCTACGGCTACACATCGATATTCACGAGACGTGTTTTGCTACTAATTTTTGGATTAAGCAACTGCAGTTGTTAAGAGCAAGGAGGGTGTTCTTGGGTTTGGAGTTTAAAGTTTGTGTATACTTTACTAGAAACAGGAAATTAACACACGATATAAAAATAAAATTATTGAAAAACAGACTTTAAAAAAATATCGGAATCTATTCATAACGCTTATATTTTGAAGTTGTAGTAAATTACTTGAAAGTTTAAACCCTTCGTTTAGTTTTGAAATTCATGAGCAATGAGACGCTCGAGAGATAGGAAGGAATTGTTTAAGTATCATAGCTATCTAGATTCTAGACAGTCAATAGCTAAAAGAGACGGAACATCGAAAACCCAATGTTAGAACGAACAGATAACCCGTCCAAGACAAACAATGAGTCAAACAATGAAGCGCTCATCTCGAGAGCCAATCCAATCATCTCAAACAGTAACCGTCTGAGATAACAATACTCCTACAACCCTTGAGAATACGAGCAAATCAACTTAGCTTACTTACTACATTCAGCGCCCTTGTTGACTTTTGACGTTTCACTATATTGGCTATGTTATCTTAGTTTACTTAATCAGCGTTGTGACTTGTGCGCAACCGATTCGGCGTGTGGTCTCCGGGGGGTAGTAACCGGTTAACCGGTCCCTCCGCGGGGCCGGTCGCCGGCACAGAAGGGGTTTTTCCTCCATAACGCTCCGAAAGGAAAATATTCCTTATCTTTTTAATTATGGCGCAGCGTCGACTGTTCCGCTAGATCATCTGTTTTAATTTTCTCAGTGTCCTTGGGGAGACAGATAACGTTATATGTGAATAGCTGGATTAATATCGTCGTTTATTGTTGTGATGGAGACGTATCGGAAGCTGATTGTTTCCTTAATAGTCGATAAGGATGTGAAGTGAACTGTCACGTGGGATTTTCATACGATAGTTTAAATATCACATGTTAACTATTATGTTAGATACTCTTAAAGATAATAATCGTAGTGTTTTTAAGTAGTCTAAAATTCCTAGAAGCTTTACTCACACCAACTAACTACGAAGGTATTACTTGACCGGATGATTTCAACTTCATCGTAAGAACCAACAGCATCCGAAAATCATTTCAATCCAACATTTGAAATCACAACATTCATTCTCAATTCCGCAGTGGTAGCTACCATTCGGCGTCACATTCCCGACTGCCAAGTAACCCTCAAATCTGGTGTCAAACTACATCCCATCTGTCACTGCACGGCCGCCATAAAAACTTAATAAGCGATCCGTCACCATAAAATAACCATTAAAAAGCCGTCGGACGCTTTTAAAAATGCATCAAGAAATGAAATTGGTAGTTAATTACCAAGAGAATTCGCGGATCGGGTTTCAGTGGGGTGGGTGTTACTTATCACGCAAAATCTAACGAAACATTATATTTTTTACTACCCCATGCTTTCACCACACTTGTAAATAGAAACACAGAATGTCTTCTATTTTTTACACACATGTTACCTTCAAATACCGTGTATTTGTCTGGAAAGTTAAACAGTTTATAGGTAGCTTCGGTTCAACGACCTGAAAAAACAATCAAATTCATCAAAAAACTTAATCAAATAAAACCCCATCATGCGAAAGAGCTGAACGAGCCAACTCATCAAAAACAGAACGTCAATACAATTCATCTTTATAACGTCAAACCCTAAACACTCCACATTGATATGTATGCAAATATTTACTATCTCAGCACATAACAGGTACGCATGTACCCCGACCCTGTTCACGAATGAACGGTTGACTGACTCCTAACGAATCATTCGCCCTCTGTGTAGGTAGGTACTGCGTAGGTATTAGGTACGGCGTAGGATATGAACGGATCTCAATTTGAAATTTGCACGGGGTCTGTTAGGCCCCCGCGTCCAATGGAGGCCTCCTAAAGGGAGGGTCGCAGCGCTAGTGTTAATTGCGTTTCTGACGGTTTATGATTTACGTTTGTACTTTTGTGATTGTTAATTGATTTTTAGGGGTAATTAATTGGGGTTTGTTTTAGGTGGTTTTGTAGTTTAGACAGAGTTATTGACAAAAAGAATCCTGAAGAAATCCAAAACGTGTCTTGTTCTTGTTTGCCTAAATCTAATATCGCTTTGCAGTTAAAGAGTGTGTTTATGTGAGTAATTTCAAAATCACTATTCAATGAACATTCCATTCGAGTTACTTTACTTTCTAGTAAAAAATCTGATTATGACGACAACCACCTAACTATCTGAGCTTCAAGCATAATATTCATGACACAAACAAACATCAGACAGGTAAACAACAGCAACAGCCAAAATCCAATTTTAACCAAAACTCAATAAACTATCGCGTAACAAAGTAAAACGGGAAAAATAATCGAATACGCATCTCATTATCGGTCGCTTTAAACTAAGGGACCAAATTATCCCTTTGCATTGACAAATAACAGGCTGGCAACTTCCTTGTTAACCATCGATGTGTGGGGAAAACTACACACTCACACAACCCTACAAAAAGAAAAAACACCCTTAGCCTAAAACGATAAAGTTGAGTTTTGCATAGTTGGAAAATTGTCACATAAGTTTTCCAGCAAAAGTGATTCAGAACTTTACCAACAAAAGCTTAAAGTTAAAATTACGTTGTGCAACAAAGATTGAAGGTCTCCATAGTACAAATGTTTTGCGGTAGACCGTCATGAGCTTGCTCGCTTGCTCAGAGGCGTCAGCTTGTATGATAGGATTTGTGTATGGAAGTATGAACTAATCTCCCTCCGTGGCGTTTGATAACTCAATAACCTCGCATAATGAGAGCGGCCTTTGATGGTCCCTTCTCTGGGGGAGGTGACAAAATCCTAATTGTAGATAAAAAGATAAATTCAACGAGGATTACTTGCTTTGTGTTGTGTGCAACGTGCATTGGCTCCGGGCCTTATTTACATAAGCTTGTTTACCTATGTGTGTACTAAATGGGTTTTGGCGAGTTTTTCGTAAATACGATCTTGGTAAAAGGAATGGGAATTGCTGTGTAAAGGGGATTCTTTTTAGTTGGGAATATACTTCGCCAATAAATTGGAAGTAGGAAATAGCAAATTCAAAAGGACATCAAACTACCTGCAATAGCTTACATTGAAACTTGTATAATGAGAAACACACGACACACTAAAGAGAAGCACACGAAACTCATCTTCAATTCCTGGGTTCCTAGTCTCAGGACAACAAGAATAACCCAAACCAATATGATTAATAAATGAAACAATAACTTACTTTAAAAAAAACTGGTTGAGTATAAAACGAAAAGTTTAAGGACCACATTAACGAATTTGCAAAACGATTTCCCAACTCTCCAATTCAATTCTTTGTGTTGATCAGTGATCACCCAAACGTTGTGAATCCCCGACACCACAATTTCACACCCCTGCACAATAGACAACTCTATTCCGCGTTATCTTAAAATAAAATCTACATACGTCACAGCATCCATCTGTCCGTCTGTCTGTCCCCGGCCACAAGGGTGTCAGTGCAACAAATTGCAAAATTAAAAGTCCCTTGATAATATCTATGGTGAAATGTGGGGAGACTTAAAACTCTCCTGTAGAACATATACGCGTAATATCATACTATTGTCCCATGGGGGTAGGCTAAAAGGACTGCAACAAGCCACGGTAATTGCGTACCTACATCTTTGCTTTTGTTTCTAAGTCTAAGGTCGACTCATAAGTGAGTATTCCAATGCTAAGCAATGCGATTATGTAACAACTTAACATTAAAAAGAAATTGGGTACAGTCTCATAACATGAGGATTAATTTATGATCTCATCTGTAAGTTTCATTGTTTTCTCTTTGGAAGTTTTGCAGTCTACTTAAAAAAAAACTTTGTTTCGACACTGCGCAGTCATATATTATAACTCATTCGATATATTGGATAGAAGATCTAGTAGGTCTTCTTCTAAAACATCTAAATCTTGCAAAACTAGAAAGAACCCTTTCATTCTCTTAAAATATCCTCAACTAACACATGTACTTTCTCCGCTCAACTTGATCCCCATCAACCAATCGTTAATCACAAAATTCTTCCACAAAAAAGCTTCATGGCTAAAGAACAGCTAGAAGAGTCCTTCAGACGAGGGTCGATAGCTTACAGGCGCACTTGAGATCCGTTCCGGTAATAAAACACACGCTCGCATGTAAAAAAGTGTCGCGTCTAGTATGAAGGAGTGTGGTCTGTGTAGATAATTGAAGTAGTCTGTGGTAAACAGACGAAGTTTGGATTATGTATTCATATGTGAGAGGGTCCTTCATGTTGTGTCTGAGAACCACAACAACTAAGTTGTACGCTAAGTCATCTTTTGTGCATCAATTAACTATTTCCAAAGAAAATGTCCACTTTTCAAAGACAAGAAACGAATGTCTAAAGATAAATCTTGTAATTTTTTCATGTTTTACCAGCCAGCTGACCAGCCGCAATACTTCATTTTTTATTTATTTATATATACAGCGTATTTCTTATAGTTTCAGTTAGTTTCAAACCACTGAAAAAAAAAATGTCTAGTTACTGAATAAAGTAAGCCTAATTAAAATGTAACAAATTATAACGATTCACTAAAACAAACTTAGCGTGTTAGGTACTGCTGAAACAATTTAATCTTTTTTTTTTATCCAAATTGTTGGTTATTCCTACTATAAATTATTTAGTAAAGTAATGTAAATAGTTATAACAAAATAATTAGTACGTACTAAATGGCTATTGACGTCACGACAGCTAAGTAATGTGTTAAAATATTTGGCTGATTGTATCGCTACACAATTAGCTTTTAGTTATAAAATACCAACTGTTTTGTTTTGTTAATAGTAATTATTTAGATGGTTTATTTATGAAACGTACTCATTTAGAAGTATGCTCAACAAAATTGTTGACAAAGGACTGAAACACTCAAATTCTACACGCAATTGATTCTATTTATAGTATCACAAAATGAGTAGGATGTGAATCAATCAATTTGTACGACGAATCCAATATTGATACTAGATATTACATCGGTTGGTGGGTATTAAACTTGTGCTACAATAAACACCTGAGGGCCTAGAAAAGGTGACATTACGTCACCGATAACGATGATAGACAAGTCGAAAATGTATTGAAATATAAAACACTTGGATAGTGATACACAAGTGGTTACCGTTTTCGGCTTAGACAAGTTCTACGCACTTGCCACCTGAAGATCTAAAACCCATGCCATGCCTTCAGGTTAACAAATAATTGTTAAAGGAATTTCATACAATTTAATTCAAAATCAAACATAAATCATCGGTCTGTATTCCAAAACTCGAAAACATGACAAAATCGCATACATGATATACATAAGCGATGGCTCGACGATTCGTCCCCCGTGCGCCATCGCGGTTCACATCTAATGCCTTATTCATACTCGCACGCGTATCAACGCTGCTTACTGCGGGAGTCTGTGCTCCTGTATGTCTGTGCTCCTGACCTACTACAAGAATGGATTCAGGACGAAATTGTCACATCGAATTTGAATAATTATATTAACTGAGCCATTCATTAAAATGTTGACTTATGCCACTAAACCCTAAGGGAACTATTAAAGAAAAACCCGACCTTTAAAGATGAATGTTATATGCCATATGATCTTCAAATCGAACCACAGTGATGCTGCTGGGCAATAAAAACGGACACTATTCCAGACAAGCTTTTGACAAGAAGTTGTATCACTCTCGAAGATTAGTAAAACATTTTGGGCACACTTCAATGAAATTTACATTCAGGTGACTGATGAACATTTTGTATACAGAAGCTACCTCCGCCCCGTGTGAGTGTGCAAGCCCGGCAGCCCGGCAGCCCGGCGAAGTTCACATCTAATGCGTTATTCATACAAGCTCGCGATATCAACAGTTCTTACTGCGTTCTCCTGACCCAGTAAGGAGGACTGAGGTGCGAAACAAACCCTTGAAAAATTTGGCTTAGGAATAGATTTTAGGGAGTGGTTTTTAATTGTTTGCATAACACACAAAAACATAGAAAAGAAAATCAGATGTCCCTTGTATTTGTGTTTACATAAATCGTCAAAGATGAAAAAAAAATGAAAAAAAGCTGTTTTTTCCCGCTGTTTGATGATTAGCCTCGTTATAAAACTTATTCATAATGATCAAATACTCCTTCGGTGGACTTTTATTCTATGATAATGTAGTAATGAGCGTAATCTGTTACTGAATAGTTGATTACTTAAAACAGCCTCCTGAAAATCTGTGATCACAATCACAGTGAACCCACGCCACGCCACTGACGTCAACTCATTACAAAAGTCCGCCCCAACGAATCAGGCGTCGGTACAATAATTCAAAAAACGAATCTCCGCTAAAAACGTTGCTTTTATTGCGGGCGTGTTATCATACATGTCCCGTCCGGGCCGGCCGCGCAAAAACACGCGGAACAACACGAATCGGGCTCATGTTAATATTTGAGGTATTTTTATTTGAAATTTCCATTTACACGCGGACGGTCCCCTCCCTCCCGGGCCTCCCGGCGACCCTCTGCCCCCCTCATACATATTCATCGGATGCACCCACCCCTCCGTTACACTTTCTCCGTGCACAGTCGTTTACGTAGTAGCGATATTTGTGCGATCTGTGTACTGAAACCTCAGCAACTAGCGCCGCTTCATAACCGCTTGATTTATGTATTAATATTTTAGATTTTCTTTGAGCGGAGTTGGGTATATAGTGAGGGAAGTTTTGGTAACGTAACCTAAAGCTATTGGATATTGATGTGCTATTAATTTTTATACACATGTTGGTTGCATACCGTGTCGTCTGTTATTATTTAATGTTTTATCAGATGTCATATCGACATGATGCCCTATCGTCGCGTGTCTTCGTCGTCTTATCTTTCCCTGGGGTGCGATAAGCTTCAGTCGGAGTTACTCGTGCATGAACGCTAGTCTAAGATATTTTTATGAAGAAAAACGCTTCATACTTTGTTAGATTTAAATCATTCGAGAACAAGAAAACATGGTATAATTCCGTAGATTCTGTGAGTTATATGTGCTGAAATATAGGTATTGGACAATTTTCTCAATTAGATGGTTTTAAAGTAAGCACTTATAATGCATGCAAATGGGTCTAACAGAGGATTTTAGATTTAGGAGCACTGAAACATGCTGAAAATTGCAGCTCTTTCTAGTCAAAGTTACTTCTGCTGTCAACGTGAATGCTGGGAGCCTATCACTGACAGAATCAATCTATTCTTTAAAACAAGACTAACAGGTACTTTCCAAACCTGCATTTCCCGCCGTTCAAAACCATTAGATCAATCTCAAAGAGAGCCGCCCAGCTTTGCCAATTCCGGCAGTTTTTACGGCGGGTCCCGGCATTGGCCAGTATTGGGTTAGTGCGGAACTCCGCGCGAGTCATAAATGTACGTTCGTGTAAAGTTCTGTTCAAAGGGACGTAGTGTACAAAACTGAATGTTTGTGTTGCTGTACCGTCTCTGTTGATGTTGTTGTGGCCTATGTTTTGTTGAGATAGGTTTTAATTATTGTTTGATTGAGTTTGTCAGTGTTTACATTACTTTGTGCTAGTGAGTTTGTATTCTCCAGTTTACACAAAATAAGGTTTATGGAAACAACGTAACATGCTCAAAACTCAAATCATTTGTTTACAAAAGGAGAACCCTTGACATAGACCTGCATGGGACTCGCACAGAGCAGGAACGACAGGCACGAACAGGACGAGGCCTCACCAAGCTGCGGGTAGAACGAGGCTACCAGTGATGATGGTGATGAAACCATTTAAAGACACTATGACTAAACTTAAAACAGGATTTTTA
The DNA here is from genome assembly GCA_905163415.1 of Noctua fimbriata. Lineage (NCBI taxonomy): Eukaryota > Metazoa > Arthropoda > Insecta > Lepidoptera > Noctuidae > Noctua > Noctua fimbriata. Next base: position 19,678,538 of record LR990925.1, on the reverse strand, counting down.
CTATGTTATTGTAGTTGTTATTGTAGTATTTGTTTCGAGTGTTGGTGACCATGTCAGTTTAAAAACTTACATTTAAAAACATCCTACAATTGTAAAAAAAATCGGTCCGGTGGCAGTCACAAGGTCGACACAAGTTTGCTAGCCCCGTTTTAGCATAGTATCATGGTTTTTCAATCATATTAGACACATGCGCTTCACGAAATAAGGTTATCTTTTGAAAATTCCTGAAACTGAGCCTGTTATTTACAGCTACTTGCGGCGGAAGTGCGTAACACGCGCACCGGCAGTGACGTCACGGAGGCCGAGGACACCGGAAGTGGACCGTGGCGCCGCACGCCGGAACCGGACGTCGCCACAACGCACGATACCGCCTGGCCGGGGTAATGACCGATGATATTATTGAGCTATTATATTAAGGTACCTTAATACGATCCCATTTAGCAGTGTACCGTACAGCGAATTTTCTTCCCATAAATCTGGATCACATGGGAATAACCATCAGAACAACATACCTTTAGGCCTGTTTTGTGTGTGTGTGTGTGTGGGTTAACTACAGCAATTCGACAGTTATTTTAAAGTCCGTAATAGGGGAGAGCCTATTGCGACCAACCAGGAAGAAATCCATATTTCGGGCTGTAACAGAAATCCTGAAGAAAATCTCAAAAATACTTAAGCTTGACCTGAAAATCGAACCCAGGAATCACGGTTAGCAGATAACGCTATGCGACTACTAGACCAACGAGGCAATCAGAACAAACAATTCAAAAGCTCTCACTGAACTGTTGCTCTGACCTACCCTGCCATCTAAGCAACAGTTCAGTTATTTTTCAGTAGTTGATCTACACGCACACTGTCCCCTAGGTACCAGCCATTCATCACGACTGTACCCGGAACATTTAGATAGAGATCTCAATTCTCACCGAGCACAGTCGCTGTCTGGTCTGCTCGTGTTAGCATGCTCGCAATTTGTATAGCAGTGGCTTCGTAGTACGCAGATGACATGCAGCTTCAATTCTATCAAATTACACTGACTTACACACATAGAAAGGTGGTAGACGTTTGTCAACTAAATACGTGCTCGGTTGAGAATTTAAAGAAAAAATAAATATTGCTTTGTTCGATCCTACAACTACGGGCAGGACCTCTTGTTAGTACTCAGTCTGCCTACCACCCTAACCAAGATATTGGAAACAGTAATACATACATACAGTACGTCGAATAAGATAAATGGTATGTATACTTACGGGTTACATGACCAGCATGTTGCGCACAGCAATTACCTAAACTCACTCCTAAATATAAATAAACAACCATCTTATGTATGACTGCCGACAAAACAGCAATATATTGAAACATATCGAGCAAACAAACTCGATCACGTCGCAGCTATAAGATAACTTAATGCCTGAGTCAACAAGCGTAAGCATCGAGCATCCGACAAATATTTCATAGACAGAAAAAAACAAAAATAAAGAAAATAAAGCGCTGCAAACTTGTCATAAATATCCACCTCCAAAATCCCCTTTGTCGAGGATGTAATAAAAACCGCCGATATCTCGACAAGACAAGGAAAATCCCCCGGACCTCGCACAATGGTACAAAATGAAAGCAAAACTTAGTGTAATTAATTTCGAGTACCTACTCAACGCTTTTGTAATAAATCGTTTCATCCGCGTATAAATTTTATCCGGAGACGCGTCTGTTTGGCTGAACTTCAGCAGTGCTTCTATCTCGCTCGCACTCGCCGAAAATTTGCATAATATCACGTCACCTGTCCCTTTCGGAAATTTACAAATGATTTCCCAGTTTCCCGCTTTTCGTTAATCACGTGTCTCGAAAGCGTCGTGTTTTTCCAATGTAAATTAAGCTTTATGATTGTGTATGTAAAGATGAGTTTGGTGTGTTGAGTGATGGAGTCCTGCCAGGGGTGTTCAACCGTTAGGTAAAGTTTGTCGAAATAATTTCACTCAGATATCGGGTGCGAGGCAGTACGCGCGAATAGCCGACGAGTCGTCGACTCAGGACAGAGATAAGAGGTAATAATTCTTAATCTCAGTGTAGAGGGAAGTTTGGGTCGCGGTCGGAACCGAGACATTGTTTTAGAACAACGATAATTTTCATAGTCTACGAGTTGAAAGAAGTTAGGAATCGCGGACATAAATAATGTTAAGAAAGGAACTGTTAGAGTAGGTACTGAAACAACTAAGTCGATGGACCTATAACTTATTATTGTTTGTTATTACGAAACAAACGTACAAGTTTTCATGTTTATTACAGCGAACCACAAAGTTTTAATACATAATTCACGCAATACTCATGAAGGTCTATGTAGTTCATCAACTTTTGAATAGTTTTTCAGTGTTCTTTTCACATTAATGCCAAATGTGGTAAGTTACACGGATTTATTGTAATCACAGATAATTTCCAGTGGAAAATCCACTGAAAATGTTGTACAGTAAGATAAATATAAACGATTCTAATTCGAAAGGTTTTGTATACAATTAAACTGGAACTTTCGAGCTGTCTCAGAGGCTTCAATTGCTGAACAACAAGGGATATCAAAGAAAAAATAATGTTGGTTTAAATAAGTGAAATAAAGGTTGATTAATTTTTTTTTTAATTCACCATTTCGTAGAGCACTATATAGTGATGTAGAGAGAGGAGGATCTACCCATCGTTCAATGATATTTGACATTAACAGCTTCTAAATCAGAGCAACAAAATCACCATAATGTGAACGACACCTTACCCTCCAAACAAAACTCCTGAGCCAGCGCGAACCAAGGGTAAGTGCAAATAACTGGCGCCCTTCGAGAGCACCTCTCTGCTGGGTACACATCGGATTGAGCGTGAGTGTTTGCTCTAGCCGCTTGTGTTTCACGACAGATGGATTACCTGGCTGTTTTGAATATCGCTTTAAATGTTGTTTAATGTTTACGTATTTGTAAATGAGAGAAATAAGAAGTCCTTTTGAGGATTTTATGTTAGTTCGAAAAGTGATAGCTGTATCGACTGACCGTTCCACGTGCTCTTCAACATAATTATATAGAACCTTTAGGATCTTGCCTGTACTTCGTGAAGTCATGTGACAAATGTTTGCTGTGATTCTGTGACTGATACTAGCTACGAAATGGGACTTGTCTGTCAACTGATCTGTCTGATGTCTTTCAACAAACTAAAAATACAACGATATAGTTTTGTTATAGTTGTTTCTAGTGCCAAAAATACTACGCCATTTACAATTCAAACTTGCCCTACATTTTCAAACACAGCAGCATATTTGAAACAACTGTTATTTCGCCTAAAAGCAACAGTTTCACACAAACAAACTAAACGCCGCTAACGGTGGCTAAACATTAATGTTTGCTGAAGAAACATCACTATTTCCACGGCTGCCATGCTAGCTGGTACGAACAATATATACTATTTAACTTTACAAATATAACTAACAACAAAATAGAGTAGCAGAGGTTTACACTAAATTAATAATCATCATTTTATTATGCATTCATAATTGGATACAAGTACTTCATAATGGAGCTATTGCCTACCTGACCTCAACAAAACTGTTACGGGATAGCACGATACCCCGTGGTATGACTCGTAGCCAGATTTTCGAGCTTCAGACTACCCGTAACGACAGTCTTTTAATATTCTAAACCACAAACGTCATTTCAGAACCTCTTACTTCCTTGTTACCAATTCACACATCTCCTAACTGAAGTTAGAATCAACTGGCACCAGAGACAACCCGCAACGCACCGCAGCGCACGCAACATACGCAATCCTCCGCAACGCCTGACGTCTTAATTACTGTATTTATGGTTACATGCTAGTGGGAACAATTAATGGCGGAGCAGGGATTACGGGAAGAAGAACAGTTGGAGGAACATCTGATAAACACGAAGATAATATGGAAACTGTTTAGAGTTAAAAGATTTGGCGGATCTTAGATCGACTGTCTCTCTAGAAAATACGAACACTTTGAACACGATTGCCCCCGCTGAATATAAAAACATTTTTAATAGTAAACGTTTGCAGTTAGCATGGGATTTTAAGTCTTTTTCAAAACATTATTTCTGATGGGACGAAAGCTCTATAAAGTTTCAGAAGGATTGTAATAAAATGTTTTATTTAGAATCATATGAAAATAGGTTCCTAAGAGAGGTAGATAAAAATACCTTATGTTGACGTTTACAGCTCTCAATCTGCTACAGTCTACCCACGTGCTTCTAATAGGTAACTAAAGATACATTGTAAACAGCCTCAGCTCCAGCTACACATACGTAATAACCACAGCATTAAAACCCATCTTAACTACAGCCTCAAAGTCAGCCCCCTACTCGCCATTAACTGGCATAGTGTGAACACGGAATACCTGTACAAGTATAGCAACCTATACGTAGTTACATTGGTTCTCCTGTCGAGGACGCTGATCAGATAGAGATGGATAAGTAAGCGAGAGGACGCTCCTCTGGGACCGTCTACACAACCGGGAGAATAAGGATTGGTGTGGAGTCGACTTCACTGAGGAACTTTGAAAAAATCTTATTCAATTCAGAGTATGAAACTAAACCCTCAAAGGGAACTTCCCTTGGAGGGTTTAGTTTCATGCTCTGAAGTTGTCAATTGAAGTATCACTTTTTCAATAGAAATAAATGACGTCATCATCGCGCCTGTATTTCCCCAAAGGGCTAGGCAGAAAGAGGGTACCCACCCGGTGTTGATTAAATCAGAGCTATTTAAAGAATTCCTGTTTATTTTCCAAGTTGATGAAAGATATAATTTTAGGATATATCTTAATAGGTTTGTTTTGTAACGAAAAAGTTAGGTATACTTGGCGCACGTAAAAGGAAAAGCCGCTACTTTCAATGGTCGTCCTTTTTAAATTTCCGATTAAGTTCAATTGACATATAGTTTTCCTTTAACTTTCCTATATTTTACACAGATTTAGCATTTTCACAAATTTTTCTAGCAACAACACAACTCCACCCCATCCGAAATCTGAGAGACAACATCAAAGCCTTGCTACTAAATTAGACGTTTTGCAGATACTAAAAGATATTTAGCCGTCCCTTGCCCCCTCCCGCGCCCCGCCGCCTTCACCCCCGCGCGCCCCTCTGACAGTAAACTATTTAAAAGGGTTGTTTACACACTGAGATATCACTGAGCCTTATATACTTACGTCTGAAGTACGAGTCAAGGTTGATTCACTACATAAGTTGGTATATAACTATTCGAAGATCGTGAATATTTCTTGAGATGATATTTCAAGGGTTGGGAAGGTTAGCCAGGAGCAACATTGATGATAAGGTTGGTAGTCGGTTTGGTTATTCCTAGAAACACATGAATTCAATTGCTTCATAATTACACTGTTTCATATTGGGATAGGCCTCTAACTAGTAGGTTATTATGCGTTGTAGGTTAAGTTAATTTCCTTCACTCGGTAGGCAACTCTTTACTAACTAATTCTCTGAAACTGAAACCAAAGTCTACGCAGAACAGTTCAATTGATGAACTTTCACTGTTCCTTTTGAACTATTTAAGTAGAATCGTCTAATATTATTTAGAGGGTACTTTTAGCTGTTCTCCTGATATAGATCTTCGCTTAACACATCAGAATCTCGTCCATCCCCAATCTATTTAAAAACAGAACACATTAACACTCCCAACCTCTGAGTGCGACACAACATACATAATGTATGATGCAAAAAAATCGTTACAAAATTAAAAATACATCCGAGATCGACGAGCGAACATCAAACGTCGATCCCTAAAATATTCCATTTGACAAGTGACACCAACATCGCCTTTGATCCGTCGAGGCGGACGGAATTGCAACCAATCACAGGCCGTTCACATTCTGATTGCTTGAGGGACTCTTAATTACCCGATGACCTTTCGTCCTGCCTCGCAAAGGCGTGTCACAAGCCCTTAACACTTGGATGAGTGCCAATTTGCTTTGGGACGGCTCCGTAGAATAGGGTGCAAAGACGTTGGGACCAATGTTTGGGACTATTTGCGAGGTTCGCACTGTTAATTGGACTGTGTTTAGTTATTTATGCTGATGAAGGTGTAGATTTGGTTGCCTTTCATATTTTGGTACAGGTTTAGATGAAATTGTCAATAATATAAGTAAACTCAAATCAGTCTAGTCATCATCTGCCTAGCCTTATCCCACCTTTGTTAGTCAGGGTCGGCTTCCAGTCTAACCGGATGCAACTGAATACCAGTATTTTACATGAAGCGACTGCCTATCTGACCTCCACAACCCAGTTAGTACTAGATGATACGATACCCCTTGGTAAGACTCGTTGTCAGACTTTTTGAGTCACTGACTACCTGTAACGAGGGTCAAAGTTCTACAAATGACAGCCGGGATCAACGGCTTAACGTGCTTTCCGAGGCACGGAGGAAACACGTAACTCGAAATAATTGATGGTCACCCATCTACAGACCAACTTAGGCAAGCACGGCTTAACCTAAAAATCGAACCGAGCGGCTGTTATTATTTAGCTACTCTGATCCAACACCGACTGTTCTAATACTGAACTTTATATAACTAAAGATCGTCTCACATTGTGACTTTAGTAGGCACATTGTACCTATCTACTTATAGTGTAGAGTTACCAAATATCTACGAAGTATTTGGAAATAATCAGTTTGAGGTTGGATGGAAAAACCGAAAAATAACATAACTCAACAATCACATAAAAATAACTCAACAATTTCATCAACATCATGCAATAGCGCAATCTAAACACTCATTAACTACTCCTTAATGAACAGGGACACCCACTCCAAAAAGTCCACGTTGTATATAAATACCTGTTTCCAATCACACAAGTTGATTGCTCCGGGAGGTCCCCTGGTTGCCGCTGACCTTAGTAAGCGGTGCCCTACGGGGCTCTGGGGGCTCCTCAGATAGACTGCCGATACATTATGCTGGTATAAATACTCCGAAGAGATGCGCTATTATGGTGGGTAAAGGAGGAAATGTGATGAAATGTTTGTGGAGGATTTGACCTTTGGTTTTGTATTTAAGGAAAGAATGAGACACGTGTTTTTGCTGGGAATAGTGGATGTGTTTTTGCATAATTGAAACAAGGAGAAAAAAGTTTTGACAGAGAATGAGTAGATGCAACAATCTTGCAAAGGACTTTTGCCAGTTTTAACTAATGTAAACGTCAAAAATGATCTTTAATTCTGCCTTTCATCATTAAACTCTGTTAGTCTAGCCACTCATCATTATCGGCCTACAACAGTCCACTGCTGGACATGGGCCTCTTCAATCGCACGCCACTTAACTCGATTCTCGGCAACTCTCAGCCAGTTGCTACCAGCCACCCTGCGAAGACTGTCGCTCCACCGAGCCTGAGGACGTTCCACCTAACGCTTGCCGTTTCGCGGTCTTCACTCAAAAACATGTCTAAGCCACTAGTCACTACACTAGCCACTGTGCAGTAGCATCTACAGTTCATACTTTTAATTCTGTCGTTTTACATTAAATTTTATTAAACGATAGTCTTTCCACTGGCCTGTATTTTCGAGTATAAGTGTTGTGACTATTGGTACACATTTTGTACATGGTGACGCTATTGACCTTCGTTCTGCCGTCCAACATAAAACTCGCAGATAGTCCAGCCACGGCAGTTTCCGAGCATAAGCACATTGGCTATTGACGCTCAGTTCCGTACTGGTCTTTAATTCTGCCTATAAACATTAAACTCTCAAATGGTAGTCTAGCCACTGGCCTGTATTTCCGAGTATAAGTGTAGTGGCTATTGGCGCTCGCTACGATATCGACTCCTGCGCAGTCACATCAGCGCTCCAGCGACAGGATGTGTTAGTTATGTTCCTCTGATACCATTAAGCTGACTGGCTCGCGTGATCCCGTGGCTATATAGAGGGTGGTAAGAAATAGTTGAAATTAGTTTTGAAATGTAAATTTTGATCAATTTCATCAAACTTTTCTATATTGGCATGCCTTGTGAAAGTTCTTTGAAAGTTTGTAAATCCTTTATAAAACTGTGTAAACTTCTAGGCGAATTTGTTTAAATACGGAAACGAGACCAGTTATTTAACAAAATAAACATTAATCTACCAGTGAAATAACCAACTACATTGTAATCTACCATGCATTGCGATACATTATTAGATATAAATTCTTCAAATCTTCAAACTCATGGAATTTAAAAACCGTGAGTGATCATAATGATCATTCTATTTAGTTTCCACTTTGAATGTCCCTCCATTTAGATGTAGACACTGTGATCTCAGCTTGCTGTGGGCTTCCAAACAATATTCAGATGTACTTAACTTAAATCTCAGCGAAATGCAGCACCCTGTAGATAGTCCGAGACGCAGCTACAGACAGCTGATGTCTAAGATCAATCCTCGGCTCGGGGCTGGCGCGACGGGTCCGGTCCGACTCCTACATATACCACGATACACTCCCTTTTATTTATTTGCACACGACTCAATAAATTCCTAACTCGCCACCGATTGTTCGATGCACTGAAAAAAGGCCAACCAACCAGTGACAGTTTCGTGGCACAAACCATTTTTTTTCTTCTCATACTAAATTAGATTGAATGTTTTTCGTGACAAGCCAGGCTGAATATAAATTGCAACTAATACCTATTTCTTGGATTCATATTGGCGTTTTTCGGTATCGGATCTGGTGATGGTTCATGTTGACTTATTACACGTTGTTGAGCTAATAAATCTTGGAGTTTGTTGTTTAGTCTGTCTGTCTAGATTACAGGTCGTAGATGTTGCTTTCAAAAGTTGTAGCTTGGAATAGATATCGATGAATTACGTTCTCGTCAAAGGTTGATGTAATAAGTTCAGATCCTACGTAGTTTTAAAGGCTACCTTAACAGAAGACAACCATCTTTGGAAACATACAACATTAAGATAAAAGACTTTAATGAATGGGTCCCAGCAGCACGTATGTCTTTTTAAATAGCAGTAAATTTCAATAAAGCATTAAAGCCATTTCATTACCAAAACATTTCAAAACAAAAGCCTTTTATAAAATAAAGCCATCCGCATCCGTACAATACTAAATCTCCGGCTAACATTTCCAAAACTCATTAACGAAATAATATAATTAATTGAAATTCCTTAGATTACGCCAACATCTCACACTAAAAGCAACTCGGTGTAGTTGCGAGGTGAGGGCGGGGAGTGGGCCGGGGGGGCGCCACTGCGCTGTGATTAACGCGCCGGCGCGCGCGCATGTTTCAGTTAATTAGCCCACAGACATGCGGTGTTCACACCCCCCCTCCCTAAAAAGGAGATCTCAGTTAGCCTTAAGTAGACGACAGTGTTCCGACCGTTCGTTTTGTTGGTACCATGTTGGTATTTTATGTAGCTCACACCGCGCAGTATTGTTTACAAGCGCGCTAAATGTGTAATTAAACTTTATTTGGTGCTACTCCTTATTTACGGGGTGGCTTCAAGAAATAGAGCCTGAGAAAATAGGGTTCGCAAAGGTTGATGTCATTTCTTTGCTGCTCGTTCGAAATCAAAGATTGGACCTGAAGGACCAGAAAGAACAAGGACCGAAAATAATAACCAGGATTGAGACACCAATCGTGACAAGTTCGTAAATATCAGCCAGTCTTACTCAAACCATCTCTCAAAGCCTCAACACAATAGTCCACAAACGCAGGAAACGAACCATCTGACAGCTTAATCTCCCAGCGCATAATGGTATCAAGCAAATCATCACCAAATCGTTCCCAATGCTGAACAAGAACACAAACGAAAATGACAAATTATCTCACATCCGCCGTTTCAATCATACCAACTCAAATTGGAACGCAGAAATAATTACATACACATTCAAGATCATATCACATGGCTCACGTTACATAACACACATAGAATAAAACCTGCTGCAGAGCAAAAACTTGACGTGGCATTGAGGAAAAATAAAAAAAGAGACACAAATACACAATACCGAGGAGTCTTGGGTAGTATTACTCCATTCCGTTCGAAGCTCCTGTACGGCTCGGAGCATGCGAACAAAAACTATAAGAACGTTGCAATGCGGCCAACGGTAGCGAAATAATAAGATCGCACAACAAAATAAAGAAATGCCCTCGAAACAAAAGGAAGGCTAGTGAAATAAGGCGAAGAGGTTTACGGAGTGACGCGGTGTGGGCCCGCGCTCATTGTCTTCCAAATACATGCAGCCACTGCCAGTGGATGTGGCACTGAAGCCGCAATCATCCATTTCTAGAGACTTATTTTTCATTGTTGTACCATCGCAAATATAATTAAGAAAACGATTGAATTTCTCCTCGTCATGAGATCCAATTAGTTCTCCAAACATGTATATGTGTTACTTATAGTTTACGATACAATTTGCATTCTGTGGCAGTAAATCATACCATCCCTATATGATGTAGATGCAGCAAACCATAAAACAGTTTGTATGTGTCAGAATTTTGTGTCATCGATCAACATTTATTGATCACGGAAATCTCAATTTGGGTGCAACATGTGTGACCATGGAAAAATTCGTTGCATGTCCTTATTGTCCCTTTAAAGGCACAGGACCAGATAAGTTGAGGAACCCAGCACCTCTGAATCTCAATGAGGTTGCTAAAACTGGCAAGGTTGCTGTATATTCGCTTCCATAACACTTCCCCATAAATTATTGATTTATGGTCCTTACAGCCAAATCAATATTTAAAAGAAATCATATAGGATATATAAATTGTACGCACATTAGGCAGATGTCAAAATCAATTAGTGACTCACTGAGTTTCGCAAACAATTTATTATGGTTTTGGTATTTTAATTCGATTAGGTGTGGTTAATGGGTTCAATATCTGGGGTAATAGCGGATCAAAAGTAAAATTTGATTTATAGCAGCTGATTACCGTCTATGGGTGTGGAGAAGCTCTCACTTCCCTTGGAAAACATTAGGTTAGACAAGATTTCTAATACCTACTGTTGTCTAAAGACCAGAACTGGAGAACAAAGAGGAAATAAGAACCAATAAATAGATAATTAAAATAGAATTCGCTTCTTAATCTTAAATACTACTACAACACTACTAATACTACTACTTTCTTATCTTTTTAATCTTATCTTAATTCTCTTCTTATCTTTTGTCTTTCTTTCTTCTTTATTATTATATTAAATAAAGTAACGAAAACATCCTAATTTCATCCAAAGCGGAAAATTACAGATCAGAAAATCAAAATCAAATGTATGAAACATAAGGAGTATGTAAGGAACGAGTAGTAAGGTGAGAGTAGCAGATGGCATTCCATAGTATCTGCCTACCCCTGCGGAGGAAAAGCGTGCATGGGTTTAGGCATGTACACGTATCTATTTAACAAAATCACGATGGTTAAAGTTTCAAACGTCATTAAGTTTCCGTAAAAATAAAATAATGCCCGATCCCCTTTTCCTCTTACCTCTTCGTAACCCTCAGAGGATACTGGTTAAAAAAACCCTTCGCAATCGGACTGGTTGAGGTACATCATTGTTGGCTGCGATACCTGTCTGCGACTGCCTTGTAACAACACGACACTTTACTACCACGCTAATATAGCCTTTAACTTCATAGCCTTAGTCATTAGTTTTGTGTGAAAGCGAACAGTCGTGATTGTGGCTAGGCATAAAAATTGGTTCGTTATTTCTGGTTGATTGATCGGGTAGGAGATTAATTAGAATGGTCTTAGTCAGAATGTGTTTAAGCTTAGTAGTTTCTTTATTAGTTTTAATGTCTGACACTAAAATGACTGATTTATTATCATAATCACAAAATTGATGTATCTTGTTAAGAAAAATGTGAGATGTGACTGATTAAGTGGTCAATATTAATGTGATCAAGTCAGCATTCGTGCAACTGCTCAAAAATGGTTATGATAATTTATGGTGATTAACTTGTGAAGTATTAAGACCAGAAAGATAAACTAAAGTGCAGTTCCTAAACAAATTCAATAGTGTGAAGTGAGATCAGAATGAATATTAGCAAAGATATCAGTCAGAAACCCCAGGAACTCTACGTTACTTAGCAGGCTTCGGTAAAAAGTTATGCTTTACCTTAAGACCGGAAGCCGGAAGATCATTACTGAAACTAGAAAATAATCAATTACCTACTACTGTTAGCACACCAGGCATTAAGATTATTGGCACAGAAGAGTTTCAAGTCTTCTGTGCCAATAATCAAAATACAGTCAGCAGTTATACAACAAGCAAAAATCTCATAATTTCACGAAGCAAACCGCGCTATCTCCGGCGCGTACATCACATCCCGTAAACGCAAACGTAACGTAAACGTAACGTGAACGTGCACGTCACAGGCACGTGACGTCACCGCCGCTAGCGACACGGAGTTAGTTCGGAATCCGGCCCCGGTTTTACATTACAATTGTCGCTCCAACCTGCGCTGCAATATGATAGATCAGTCGATGTGCGTACTTGTATGGAGACAAGTGGTTTTGTTTTAGGAACATGACGATCTTTATTAAATGTAGGCAGAACTGAATAACACAGATGATGATATTTTTGACCGAATTATGGATAAGACACTCAACATTGGCCAAAGAAACCAGAAACAAAAGCGTACTGGCTTATGTTAAGTCGCGGTAAACACATGAATGGGGGACATATTCGCACGCACACCTAAACCCAGTTGTGGGTATACTGCGCTAAGTCACATCATTACCTTACCTTCAGATGAGGTCCTGCTCAAACGTGATCCAATCAGACCTTGATCAATCAGATGTCAAGAAAGTAGACATAGAATCACTCGTAGAATACTACGAGAATCAACTAGCAGGTCTCTTTCAGAATATCTGAACAAAATCCACAAAACACCGCCGTTGCCGCATGTACCAGGTGGAGATTTACACAGGCGGCAGGTACAGAGCTCATATCTGTAGGAATCCAGTAAGTTTAACACACACCCTGTAGCCGCTGTCTGCTAGTGCTATATATATACAGGATGCTCCCGTTTCTATATCTTCCACTGAAATGAAGTTTTAGCAAGTAGAGGGAAATATAGACGAGGTTTAGATTGTTACTTCGATATGGATTGAAGTGCTTTAAATCTTACTCTGGGTGTCAGAAAGGTAGCTAATGTAGTATGTCATAACCAGACAGCATCGTTGTAATGTCTACCAAGCGTAATTCTTATACTTAGTGGTTTGGGGAATCAGCTGTTCATCAGATTCAGGTTTTTATCTACTCTGTACTACTAACTACAAGGCTTTCGAGGGTAATTGGGGGGCAACCCAGGACAGCGTTTACAGAATTGATTAGCAGGAACAAGGAGCAAATAAATAAACATACACACAGATATGCTAAGTATAGAAGCAATAGGCATCAGTCATCAGAAATCAAGTTTTCAAACAAACGTTTAGTCTCCGTAATCTATTTATTTTATTGTGTGGCAACAAAACCGCGTGCTACACCGGCGCGGCGCAGGCGCAGCCTTCGAGGAAGGCGCCTAATGAAGATCTTAATTGGGTGGCGCGCGTGTGTCCCGGTGTTATCGCCACGCTCCATACTTTACTGTTTATATGATGGGAGAACTACCCTGTCATATTGTTTACTATTTGACTTTAGAAAAATATGAAATGGCTTTTTAGTCTTTTGGATCGAGCTTTTTAGTCTTTTAAAACGTTGAAGAAGTTTTGGTTTGTATAAAATGCAGCCGCTGTAACGATATTTTTCAAATTATTTTTACCAAAACAAATGCTTTGACTCGACATAAACATGTCAGCGCTGCACACGATGACAATTACTATAAGATTTAAGATACAAACTCTGAATCAAACCTCCGCTGAAAAAATCAACAAAACAAAATATAACAAACAAAAACGTCAAAAAAGCTCACGCGATACCACCATTACAAAATAAGTCGGTCGTGTAGCCAGTGATTCGATTTAACTGAACGCAAATGTGAGATGCGACCGACATAAAATCAATCGGCGGGCACGCGAAGCTTAACACCGAAATAATGTAAATTATTGCTCGTAAAAGTGTCATTTTCGACGTACACGTGACGTCACCGGCACGACGTAACGCCGCACGTACCCACAACACGCACACTGAAACAAACTCTAAACACATTCTTGTAAAACATAAACTCCCGTAAACAGCAAACGACCTGCCAGACTAAACGTATTTGAAAATTGTTTATGCTCAAACTGCCCCCGCTTTGTTATCTTTGTCATCAGTTAGTGAACATTTGCATGTCTGCCGTGTTCCTCTGCGAGGAGACAGGAGTCAGGACTATGCACTGCCGCTGTTCACAATATCAACATCGATATGTATGTAAATAATAAAGAAAAGTCCAACGGATCTATGAAGGACGTCGGGACGCATCCAATCCGAAATTCGTATTTAAAATAGGACAAAAGCTGTCAGGGCAGTAAACCTCAAACATGGAGTTGTCGGTGTGGTGCTGGTGGCGTGTTGTTATAGGCTTTCGCACACATAACCGAGGAGACGTTCATTTACATACGGCGGGGGTGGGGGCGCGGGACGGCCGCCGCCCCGGCCCTGGGGACCGCCGCGACGCCCGGGATCCCGCGCGCTAGACAGAGACCACTATATTATTATCCTGAGCTAAAAAAACGAAAAGTGGGCGGGGGATTACATTATAGTAGCGAAAGTAATCGATATTCTGTTTTAGTACGAGGTTGTTAGAGCTGCACCGCTGCAGCCTAAATACGTAAGGCAGTTAGGTCACGGAGGGCAGGCAGGTGGAGTGCGCTTTATTTTTATGCGGGACCCGCTAAGAGGATTGCGGCCATGAAAGGGGTGGAAGCCGTAACGCAGCGCTCCTGAAGCCTTCAAATATATCATAAACACGGATGGCTTTTATCACTTACGGAGCGAAGGACTCCTCGTTGCTTTAATGACTTGAGTGCACAGATTGAAGGCTCTAGTTTGATTTTGTTGAAGTCTCTGGGATTCATGAATATTTTGAGCTTACCCTTCAAAATTATAGTTTCGAAGGCAGAGATATTCTCCCTTTATATTTGTCTTCAAAGGCATATTTCTGTACATAGCTGGACTAATAGTATAGGGCTCGCAGTGGTGTGCCTCCTTTGCATGTAGGTATCGTTCTTGTCATTTATCCTTTACGTGACAAGCTGGGTTTTATTATTTCGTCCAGATTTTTTTTTCTTTTAAAGAAAACTGGCGTAGTTTCATGCACGTAACTAATTTCCTTCAAATCTGAAGAAGTTCAACTTCGGGTTTTTGGAGTAATATATCACTTGAATGTCAATTTTTGAGCAAGATTAGAACTAATGGCGTCTTAATTGTTAGCCTTAACGAATTATTGCAATAATATTCGATTCTAAGGACCAGCTTCTTGACTTTCTTAAAGACTAAACCAAAGACACGTTAGCTCAATTTGGTATTTTGCAAAAAATTCTTAGCAAAATTATTCCGACATCCTGGCAGGGTATTATTAACACAATTTGGCAAGGAGACCCTTACATCAAAGATGCAGCGTTTAGACCAAATGAGCCGTGGGCCATTCGCGCATAATTCTGGCTCGGAGCTCGTCGTAAAGTGGTGACGCCGGTGACCGGCCTGCGACCGGCCGGTAACCGGACCGGCAATATCAACCGTTTCGGCTTTATGGATCCGGTGTAGGTTTTCTATTGACCGCTCGTGGTAAATGAAATATAACGTCCGATAGTTTCAGCCTGCTGTTCCGGGTAATGGGGTTCAATGAACGACGTCGACTTTCCTGTTTATATGTTTTTAGGAAAAGATATTAAAACTGTTTAAAAAATATACATAGTATAAAGATGCCTCTACATATTTTGCTACACGTACTTATGTCACACGCATCAACTAAGTGCTGAAGTATAAAATTACAGAACTTTAGTTTAACAGTTGGGTCGGTTACCATTTTAATAAAACTTCTGAAAAAGTTTCGTTCAGCAAAACTTGATATTTTTCGCCTCTGGAATAAGAAATAAGTGCCTAATGAAAGTGTAACAAATTCAAGGCCTTAACCTAATACATAGAAGCCTTCCGATAGAAGCATATACCTACATTAAATACTCGTACATCGCACCCTTTTCCCGCACATTACCCGAGCAAACTCGACATAAAAACAAAGTTATAGTAAAAATCACGTAGTATCAACATACTTATAGGAAAATCCACGGTGACGGGACATAGCTTAGCGTCGTAACGTAAAGATAGGGGGATATTTATATAGTGATAAAATCCATTTACGACGAACCCTGTACAATGCGGAGCGAACAAACTTTATTTCCATTGCTTTCATATCTAGGGAGGCAGGGATGGGGAAATATCGATGCTTTATGGCGTTGAAAGGTGGACGTTTTAATAATTTGAAAGAGCGTAGTTTTTGGTGAATGAAAAACTTAACATGCAATGTTACATGGTAGCAGCCCTCAATGAGTGATAGCATTTCAGTCTATAGCAAACATAGTTTAACCATGACGATTATACAAGATATATGTACATTTGAATACTACGCTTTAGAAAAAAACTATATCAATGAATCGGTTATTCTCGTCTTTACTCGAACTTTAAAATTTGAAGTCCAAACAACAGTTTTCATTCAGAAACCACACTGAATGAAACCAAACTTTCCTTAAAAGCATAATACTTCATCAATTAATCTATCATCGACACAAATCGACCGTAGCCCAGCACTACCAAAGCCACCCTCAGTTTTTCCTTCAATTTTCCTTTTGCTACGATCTCCACTTAATTGACGAAGAATTTTGATTGGTCCGTACCTACGCCATATTCTATGCATTCGTCGCGTCGGGAATTTTCTTTTTTTTTCATTCTTTTTTTAATTTCAGCACAGCTTCATTTATTATTCCGCCTCTTATTTTAATGGCTAGCTTCGTTATTGTCCGTCGAGTTCTCGATATTATTTTCGATTTTAATTGCTGGCTGGATCTGTTCTGTTTTTGCGGGGCCTTGTTGATTGAAGTGTTTCCAGTGTTTTTGTTCAACTTGTATATTTAAGCGTTTGTTTTCAATGGTAGGTATTCTCATTACGTATTTTAATTTTTACTATCTTTGTAGTCGGAGGCGTGGGTTTATATTTCTTGGTGTTTTTTCAATTGTTACCTACTATATATATAGATAGCGATAGCTGTGTTGCCAGTTTAAGAACGAAATGGAGATAATAATAGACTCAAAAATAACAAAAGCTCCAGAAAACTTTCAATACATTCACTTTCCTTAGCTCCAAATCATCTGCATACCGACTCACACATTAATACACATAAAAATCTCCGCAATACTCAGGAATAACATTTCAATCGGTGGAAGCAATTACTCGTCAAAGGCGGTACAGTTGAATGCAGAACTGATTAAACGGTACAATCGCGGACAGTATTGACAAAACTGCGCGCGCGTCGATGCGCCAGCGTCGAGTATTGAACAAATTTCCAGTATGGCCGCCCATTGAAACGTCACCGCGCAAGCATTGTATGCTCATCTCAGCGATAGTTGGGAGAATAGAATAATCGGTATTATTGGGATTTTTTAACGTTTTTAAGAGGAGACAACTAGCCTCGTTTGTTAATCTGTGACTCGCTTTGCTGGCCTGTCACACGAGGGGATTTGGTATTAAAACGACTTTAATTTTTGACCTTTTAAACGCGCACGTCATGAGTAAGGAATATTCTGTTTGAGCCACTATTTTAAGCCATCCAGAAAACTGGTGACTTTAAGCAAGAGATGCGACTAGCTTTTGCCAAATTCCATTCAGTCTGAAAATATCTTTGTGAAACAAAGATATTGAGCAGCTCAAACGCAGTCTCCTGCTAAGAAATTGTTGTCAACTCATCAAAAGGAAACACCTGCAACTCCTCATTGCATCACCAAACCTGATGCGTCGATTAGCGCACATTTGGACTGACGGGGATTCTTCCACACAATGTCTGATTAATGGGCATTAAGATTCAGACCGCGCGCGCCGTGGCGCCGGCGAGGTGACCGTGCTCGCGAGTTGTGCACCCATGACTGTTCCCTAGCCTAGGCTAGGGAACAGTCATGGATAATCTGATAATGTTACAGGAGATACAGTATTCGGAGGATATTGTACTCTTAAAAAGGACCATAAACGAGAACACAATAAACATCATCCATCGCTTTCCATCAGGCGTGGTGGAGGTCAAGAGCAGGCCCATTTTGAAATAAAAATAGATGAGCAAAATGAAAATACTTCATCAATATTTTCATTGATTTCTGCTGACTGTCGTCAAATTTTAAAGAAATCTAGATTACGCGAAATGTATAAAGCCATACATTTGAATGCATAAACCAATCACAGACAAACAGTAATCACCACCATCGGCGGTGCACACTTATCTCCAAACTACAATAGTTACAGAAGAGCACTTCCTCCATACATTTCCTGCTCTCAAGATTCCACTATTCGCGTACCGTGTCATAGTAGTGCTGCAATTTTTCCTATTCGACTTAGACACATTTATAGGCCATATTGGAATTTAGGAGAGATTTTATTGACTCCGTTTTATGTTAATTGGATTTCCTTTAATTCGTTACGGAAAATATTCCCGTTTGTAATTGGATAAAAAGTAATTCTCTGTAAAACATTTTTTCTTTTGCGTGGGTGAGTATTCCAACTGGTCAACGCCGTACTTCCACAATCAACCGCAACATGCCCACTGCTGGGATACAGACTTTCCCTGTATAAGAGTGAGTAAGTATGGCATTCATATGTGACATTCATGTCTCGGAAATTTTGGTTCTAAAGACATAACGTTTTGAGAGCAATGGTGATCAAATAAATAGCACAGAGGTAAGTTCCTGACGACACATCGAACCCTCGATATACAACACGTGAGATGGGTCCACTACCACTGGCCACCACTACTCCAAATCTTGATTACCCAAAGCTGTTATCCAGCTGCATCCGGTTAAGACTGGAAGTCGACCCCAATATGGGGGAAAGGTTAGGCAGATCATGATCTATATTCTTTATACAAATTATAAGTGTTTAGAGAAATAAATTATGATTTTAATATCTTTACTCCAGAATGATCCCAGAGTCTGGCAACGTTAAAATAAACTGTAGGAGTCGGTGCACTTCGCTTACCCGAATCACGATTTCTACATAAAATTCATCTGCTGCGAGACCACGGCAGATTGTTACCGGGCATGACCTGCCCAATGCCTGTCTTATCTTACCATAATTCTGGATTTGAGCATCATAAGGTTTAGACACTGCAATAGGTACAAGTAGATTTGTTGTAGGCGAGGCTAAACAAGTAGTTGGAATATCAGAAATCGCTCGATGTGAGTATCTACCTAGTTCCCACAACTGTTTCACTAAAGGCCCCAAGTTAAATTACAACTGCATCAGCAAATTCAAAATCTTTGGGCGCACAAACACCGCGAGGCTTTCATTTCAGCGCTGAACTAATATTATTGCGAAATGTCCGCCGAGTTGCATCCCTGCGGGTTCATTAACCGTACCCCCCCTTCACCGACCTGCCCCCCTTCACCCCGCCGGCCGCACCCCCCACCACCCCCTTGAACATCCAGCTACCCCGAGGAACTAGTATGACTAGATTATTAAATGGGAGATTCATGTATGAAATAAATAGGGGTTGTCTATGTTTAGTGGTGGTCAGACTGCAGTTGGGCTATGTAAAAATAGAAACTCGCTACTTGTTCATACCTATCGCATAGAAATATGCCGCTAGACTAAATAATAAATCTACTAGACCGTTACTAAATTTCAAAAATTCATCCATGAGGTGGGTTTGGTGACCTCCGCTGAGATAAATGGAAAACGATTCCAATCCTGTTAGAAGCTCAGAACAACTTATTTACCTAAACACAAGACCTGAATGCCTGAAAATATGTTTTATGTATCTAGAAAACCTGAAGTTAAACGTCAAACAAAACAGATAAACCCGAACAGAGGTTCCGAAATACCTTCCCATAATTCCAAACACTTCTGAATCAATTACACCCCTACAGCCCGTATCTTTCCCAACCGTGTCGAAAAGTGCGCGACTCCAGCACCCAAACAAAAATATTTTAAAATATGCAAACGACCGACGCGTCGCTTACTTCAAGACTTCATTACAGAGTAAAAACAATACCCGTTAGGACACGGATATAATGAACGAGGTTCAAAACAAACGGGTTTTTTTGGAGAGGATCATAACAACCTGCTTTTCGTAGTAACCTTGGGTATGTTTGTGCTTCTAATCTTCTAGAGCATAAGATGGTTAAGTGATTTTCCAACTTACTCGTTGAAATACTTCTAGTGGTTGACTGCATGTGAGCAGCTACGTACGTCAATGAAACAATGGTAGCTTCTTAGAA
This sequence comes from Noctua fimbriata, assembly GCA_905163415.1. Classification (NCBI taxonomy): domain Eukaryota; kingdom Metazoa; phylum Arthropoda; class Insecta; order Lepidoptera; family Noctuidae; genus Noctua; species Noctua fimbriata. The sequence goes on along the minus strand of LR990925.1, from coordinate 19,658,183 downwards.
ATTGACTAAGACGTTATACTGAGCATTTTAGTTTCTTGATTAGAAGAGTCGTGTTTTTTCTGACAAAAACTAACCGAACAGTGAGTCTTACTGAGGCTTCGATCTTTGACAGCTTACTCTACCAACTAATAATTTTTATCAACTTTGGCACAAGGAAATCTTTCGTCTTTTGGGTGTGGTTAGTGCCTAACCTGGTGTCAGAGTTTTTATGCCACCCATGAACCTCTGACTTTGCTTTACATGCTGTCGAGAAATATTTCTCAGGCATGCTGGTTACCTCATGATTTTGGCAGTCCGACGGTCACACCACTAGGCGCACACGATTCGTAACCCAACAGTGCGTCCTAAATGGGCTTTGATCTTTTACAGCTTAGTCTCACCACGTATTCATTTTTATCAAGTTTGGCACAACGAAATGTGGGTGTACTATTAGGTAGACCTCTGCCTAACCCTTCAAAGATTACAGGCATGATGTTATGTAACAATTAATGATACCATAAAAATAATAATTGGTGATAAAATTTACTGCAAAGGACCAAACACCGGACAATGCTCTCCACCCTCTAGACATGAGGTGGCATTCACTGTTTTTCAACCTCAATCTCATTCAACAAACTGAACCATCCATCGTCCAAACGTAATACATTGAAATATCTCCGTACGTAGTCACCAATCTTAATTTCCCGTCGCTGGCACTCCTCCAGATCATTTGTCTCTGCTAAGTGACGCTCGGACAATGCTACTGGTACATATGTATTTGTTATGTACAGCTAAAAGGTACCAGACATATTACTTAGTCTATTGTGGTCTTGAGAAAATGTTTTTTAAGCTTAGCAGCTTATGGGGCAAAGTTGGGAGTTCTTTACGAGATCCTATGTTTCTCCTATACGTAAGATTTGATATTTTTCAAATAGATGGCCGCCAAAATACAGCTCAGTATTGGGAAACAGATCCTATATATCTTAAGGCTATCTACACAGCCTACACTGGCCGCCAACATACTAATAACCCAGCATCTGTGTCAATACCCTCCAAAACCCTCGACTTCTTCTCACCTTCTCACTTGACAACAAACTTGCATTACATAATTCATGGACGACACCTCGCACGCATCTACACACACACAGGCACAGCTCAGTGACATGTGTTTACAAACAACTAATTAGAAGGAGTGCAGTGTTGTGTGCGTGTTTTTGTTTCGCCGACAATGGCCGCGCGCCTGCGCGTGTGTGCGTGCGCTTGGCTGTGTGAAGGCTAAGGTAAGGGGCCTGATGGCTGGCACAGCTCATGTAAAATGCATAAGATACGCTTTCATACAGGCTCGGGTCGCGTCTCGCGTTTGTCTCACTACGCACAGATGTTCGGTGAAAGCTGGTTTTTGTGTGGCCGTGAAACTTAGCTGAAAGAGTCACGAAATATTTTTGTGGAAATTACTTTTGGTTTGTTTTTGTTAAAGCCTTTAGGGGCTTCGGCTTTCTGTTTGAGAGACTGAATCATGAAGTATCTATTTCTGTTATTTTTTGAAGTGTATCGAAACTTAACTCACTATTCACATTTTCGATTACTTTTGGCTCTATTAATGAACAGGCAGAATGATAATAAATCCATGTCTCTCAATAACCATATTTATTGAAGCGAACCAATGCTGTTTCTACAATAATTCGTATTAGAGAATTATTTGCTAACACCTACACACAATACTGCAATTAAAGCGTAAAAGATTAATCACCACCATTGACAGCCGAATATCTATTAACCTACAAATAAATATAATCTTAAGATCTTGTCGATGTTAAGTTTACAAAATACTGGAACTAGCTGACATTAAACATGTAGGCAGATTATTTATTTGCTCAGCTACGTTTACGAAAATAAATAAGTCTTATAGCACTCCTTCCTGCCACAAATTCCTGAGATTTAAACCTGCTTTAGCTTCGATTATCCTTGAACACCAATCATATGTTCCACCTAACCCATATATCCTGGAGACGGAATACCGTGACCTTATTCAGGCAGCGACAAAAGTATTGCGCGTGTTGAGCATTGCAATAGCAAGGTCGACGTCCCGGCTAGAGGGGGGAGGGGCACATAGGAGGTGACGGCGGGAGGGGGGGGTACAGTAACCGTCCCCCCCCTTCAGTATTGTTCTCACCTCAGACACAACACTGCTCCTGAAATATAAGAATTAAAGTTCAGATGGTAGAAATTGTTTTGGCTGGAGGTCGGAGGACGGGAGGACCGCGTGTGAAATTGTTGTGTCGTTGAGATGATTACGTTGGCGTGTTTGAACGGAGAAATTGTGCTGTTTATACTGTTGGAGGATTTACTCGAGAGGTGTCTTAGGAGACTACCATGAAGCCACGACAAATACCATGAATGCAAGCTTGCTCACTATTGAAAACAATAAAGTCATACTCGAATTCTAAGATGGACCACTACGAATAGAACTGAACGTACCTACTAACAATACAATACATATTTTACCTTTGAGAGTTTCCAAACTTACACAGTGGTGGTAAACGTACAAGACTTATTTCATTAAGTCCTGAAATGAATCGTCGGCTGAAAATAAAATACTTGTATTGATATTTTCTTTTTTCTCATTCCAGGTAAACCTCCTGAAGCACGAACGCATAAATCGGAAAACACCTGAAACCTAGATCCAAGATCTGTTTCAAATTAACTTCTATCTCTTTACCTCTGAAAATTGACGAAAACTTGCATTCAGGATAGAAGCCGTTTTAATCCCTGGTAATGGCACGAGGCTAACGGAGTGGCGGCTAAAAAGGCAATATCAGGAGATAACATCGATAGCCGTCGGAACAGTTCGGCTGTAGCACGTAAGTAGGCTGTGGAAATGGCCGCCGTAACGCTGTGCTTGTACACACTATGACGGCTAATGGTGAAGGTATGGTTGAATTAAACTGTGTTGATTTATCATGACACTTAGGTAGCTTAGAGGGCATTGTTAAGATAAAGATATATTATCGAACCATGTCAAACTCTAAAAGAACCAACAAAAGATAATTCTACGGGCACTAAAAATTTAAAATCACAAATTACAAGAACAAAAAAAATTACAATGTAAAATTAACACAACAGTTCACAGTTTGGGTAGGTTTTAAGAATGTCTCCGTCAAGTTGTAAACTAAACAAAAACATACAAATAATCCTGAAATTTCCATCACAAAATCGAAGAACTAACTGAGGGAAATGGCTCATTAAGGCTTTCTTATTCTTACAACCTTTCTATGGTTATTGGCGCTTTTCAAACTATTACATTACTGCCGCAACCAAACACTATTAAACCCTGGTGTGGATTCCATTCAAAAGTTTTGTTGCCTCGTAAACCTCACCTACTTATGTTTCTTCGTTGAAACTGGTAATCAGTCCCTTCAGTGGAAAATGTCGCTTTGTCAACGCTTTTCAGCACTTAAACTAAATTTTTCATGACGTATGGCAGATTTTTTGGCAACAAAACCGAGTGTAAGGCTTGAACCTGTAAATATAAAGGGTCATGACGGTCATCAACCCATGTTGAGTAAGAGAATGAAAAATTTCTATTAAGGCATTCCATAAATCCTTTTAACAGATAACGTCAAAAATCTATTAAGTGAAGTTAGAATTTACTCTTACGCTCTGAATAGATATTTTAAGAGTCCTCATGACGAATAGTTTATCTTCAGCAAACTGAAGTCTTACGAAAGTTCATCTTTTCTTGGGATAACAAACACCACAGTTTAAAGTCCACTAAACACGGTCATTTACTTCAAAACACAACTCCAAACTCATTACCATATACACGTTTTTTTCCGCTTCCCTCGTACTCCACGCTGTACGCTCACTAATGTCGGACGGGTGTGTGCAGGACATCTGCCCGTGTGTGACATCGCCGGCATAGTAATAGGCCTCTTGTGACAATCGCTCGACTTTCCATCTACATTACGTATTCGACGGATGCCTTAGGACCTACAATAACCCGCTTCGCACCGGACACGCGTATCGCCTCCCGCTGTTTTTATTAAAAGCTATATTTTTTTGATTTCCAGGTTATGGTGTTATGGTGCATCGATATCGTGGTGATGGGTTTCTAAGAAGAAGAAAAGTTTTACCGTCCATGGGGCCTTGTTGACGTCCAAGATTGGAAGCTTAGCTGGATCGTTGTAAATAAGCTTTCCTAGATTTTAAATCTGTGACAAACAAAAAGAGTATGTGAGGATCGTTGCAAGCCTGCCGGGGCTGCGGGACTGTTCGAAATAGATACCGCGGCCCTGGAACACAAAGGGCTAAGAAGGAACATGGATGAGTTTTAGTCAGTACAAGTCTGACACTCCCTTCCGCTCCGCCCAGAGCAGGAGGGGTCTATTGATGATTTCCCATCTGAAAAAAAAGGGTGGTTGCAGGTGGTGTTCTCCAGTTTCTCGATTCACCCCCAAGGGAAAATTTGAGAGTTTATTACACACGTGATCTTGAAATTAAAGAAGAATCTGACTAGATTTAAGAAAGTTAGGAAGGTTGTGTTGTATTAGGAAACTTCCTAATAAGATGCTCAGTACGTCCAAGTTATGTGAAGTTATTTGTAATATTAAAAACAAAACCCACTGTACTAAAATACACAGTCATTATTATATAATGTTCCTCAAAGGTCATCAAATTATTTTTATAGTCCCTAAAATATAAAATTATAATAAGGTACATAATCTGTAGTAATAAAACAGCATTGTTTCGAGATACCTTGGAAGAAACCAGAAATGAGTTTCTTATTGCTTTACGAAAATACATGTTATTTTTAACTTAAGTATAAATAAAAAATATTATAGTATGTAATAAAACTGATTATGAAAACTCGAATAAAGAAAAGATGTGTAAAGCTATCTTAGTACATGGGGATGGGCAGACAATATAATGCCAACAAACAATAAGAAAGCACTCAAATCAAATACTCAAATGGCGTAGGTAGATGAATTAGTCATGGATTACCCTAGAGAAAGCACCAGAAACAACAATATTGTTAAGCCGCAGATCCTGGTTACACTTTAACTTCTGATGATAGTGATGAAGCACGAGGGAAGATCGAAAGAAGAGGAATCAATGTTACTAAACTCTTATGAAAATAATTTAAATACAACAAACAACTACGGCATCTACCTAGCCGCTTCTGAAGTATGTTAGAGTTTGCTTAAAGTTAACCCGGTGCAGCTGAAAACCAGTGTCCTAATGGGGCGACGGCCTATCTCCACAACCCAGTTACAATAATTACCTACCTTGGCGTTTCTTGAGAGTTCTTCTCAATAAGAAACCGTGCACCTATCTTCGGACGTGTCCCTAGTGTTCAGGTTAACGTAAAATAAAATGTTTCGAATTTGCGTAATGCGACATTACTTGGCAAGATTGGTTTTATCAGACTCTCGGGCTCCTGACTACCCGCTAAGACTAGCTAACAACTACACGCACCTAAAATATGAATAGATACAACCGAACTAATTGTAAAGTCCGAGCTAATTGTAAACTACAACATTGTCGGACGGCTGTCAGCACTAAAACTAATACAGTTAGTGTTACTAAACTAATTGAGGAGCTTTAACGTGACTAAATAGTGGACCTTGAGACGGAGACACTTTTGTTTTACGAATAGCAGACACGGGTAATGTTGTAAAAAGTGTGCTTTGAAAATTCTGCGTTCATAATTTTCTGTTAAGAAATATCACTTCAATACCTTTCACTTCTGAGAATTTCTACTATTTCTTCTAGAAATATTCAGCAATAAAGTAGAAAAAAGTTGTGAGACAATCAACACTACCTTTCGATTAGCGGTTGCCGTAGGTCATTATGAAAACAACCTTTGTGCATTTTCTTTTGACAAAATCCTTGAATTGTAGAAAACATACACCAGAAGAGCCACTCCACTTAGCCGGTTATCATTTGTTCCATTAATTTTAATAAGCTTATATTTCACAAGTTCCGAACCTAGTATTTACGCATGGTGTGCATGCAACAGATAACAGCCGTCAACATAATATGCATTACGTTAATTTCTACTAAACTTCTTTCATACAGGATATTTTGAAATCCAACTTTTAACTCAAATCCGCCTCAAGCGTAAACACTGCTTATACCAGGAGGACAAGGTCAAAATTAAAATATTCAGGGACTTGCTAAGTTTAGTTCGCGTAATAGCAGCTGCAAAACAACACATGCTCAAAATGACCGACAAATGTAACGTAGCAATGACGACTATAATTATCATAATGATCAATCACATTTTCTGCATTTACAACCTGTTCTTCTGTACATCTTAGACAATTCCAAATTGTAACCAATTCAGCGTAGCTACACTAACTACCCGACAAGCCAGACCTCCATCATTACCTCGTCAATCTCCAACTGACAGACTGATGACAACTGTAGAGTGTAGCTCCAATTCCGCGAAGCACCCCCACCAATACACCCCCGAAACAAAATCGCTAAAACTTAAGAGGCCGACGACACCGCGGCCCGAACTGCGCCGCTCCAAATGTATTCAAATATATGCGCGATTAATTCAGGCTGCATAGCCAACGGGACGGTGTTAGTAGTGGCAGCCAGTCTCACTTTCTACGCCGGATCGATGGGGCCGTGACCTTCAGTGCCTCTTATTTGGTTCCTGAATCGATTTTTTGCAGGAATCTTTGGGAAATGGATCGATTTTTTTGGGGAGATGCTGGCGGATCTCCGTTTGGCTGCACTGTGACGACTGGGCTCGTTTGAAGCTGCAGGATCGTAACCATGACCTTCAGTGATTCTAAAGTGGTCCCTGAATCGATAATTTTGCTGAAAGTTTCAGGAATAAGCGCGTTGTTTTTGGTACACTGCAGTTTTGACTCGTTTTTCAATTGGGTTAAGCTTCAACACCACGGGACACTCGTGTCAATTTCCTAAACCAATATTAAGGTAATAATAGTTTTTTTAGAGTGTGGGCTTAGTTATGAACAGTTAAAACTTCTTTCAAAACTTTTCAGAAATAAATCAATATGACCATGAACTTTAGGCGTTCCTATTTGACTCTTAAATCGTTTTAAATTTGGGAAATTCTGGATTAATTTCCTCAAGTTTTCCACTGATGGGACCAAACTACTTAAAAGTGCTATCACTTTTATCCAAGCAATGCTGCTGATGACTCTTTATTAAGGCGTACATAAATGGCATGACTACCTACTTACACGAGAGCAAAAAAACGAAGAACCACGCAATAGTCGTTTGGTGGGAAAATATTCTTATCAACACGAAAATAACTTCCATGTTTATTTTTTTTGCTGAAGATAACTGCCTCGATAGCAATGACTTCACATCATGCCATATCGACATTTACATTTGAAATTCAATCGGGTCTCAGTCTTTACATTTCTGGCAATTTCCGTGACACAAAGATTATGGACTCGATAGCCTTCGCACTCTAAAATCTGCATACCCAGATAATCTAAGCCACCGTTTGTATCTTAAGTAAACAACTATTCATAGCACCTACCTAATATTGAAAAGTGGCTCCATTTTGAATAATGGAACCAGATTTTCCGGAATATAAAGACGCAGACTGGGTCAAGGCTGCCGTTGAACCTAACATTCCGCCTAATGACTATCACACATAAAATATTCAAGCAAAAAACTTCGCGCCAAAATCGGGCACTTTAAATAAAGTACGCACTTAGGCTGTATACCAACTATATGGACTTTTTTATCTTTACGATTACGGGAGCGTCCCGCGAGATGCCAACTACAAAGGAACCACTAACTATCAATACATCCCTTTATAACGGTTAAGAGCCCCCGTTTTACAGCCAAAGGTTCGCGTTCAAAAGAAAAAGGCGCCCTTGTAAAATTCCTTTTCAGGTCTCGAAGGAGTTTTCGAGTAGAAGTAAAGAGTGTTGGAAGTACAAACATAGTTGTAGATATAGTAGGTAGTGCGGGGCGGTGAAGGCGCTCGCAGTGTGCGTGCGACGTGACACGCGCACACACGCGCACGCGGCGCGGCTGTGTGCGCGGAATGCGGTACACGGGAGTACGGCGGTATGATGCGTTCGCGATAAAATGAAAAGCTGGTGACGTCACAGGATGTTTACGAAATGCGTTAAGAATGATTTTCTGTTGTAAGTATGAGATCAATTGGTAAGTATTACAAAGGTATCATGCTTATCAGAAGAATAAAATGAAGTACAGCCTCTACAACCACGGGGCTAAAGGGATCCTCTACCCTAAACACAGTTGTTTTTATTTTTAAAGAGTCGAAATACACCGGTGACAATAACCTCCCTAAAATAAAACCAGAAACAACAAGGTTAGAGGTTGGAAGGAACTAGATCTGAACAACCTCTAACAGAGCTCCAGCCTAAAAAGGCACATCTACAAAACTGAACTGACAAAATCAAATATAGAAATTCTACTTGTTTAGCTATTATTAAATACGATCCGTCGCTACGTCCTACGAGCGCGTCCGTACACGGCGCACGCACACATGCGAGTGGCTACGTGCCGTCGTCTTGGCAACGAGACGCATGCGCGGCGCCGCCCACCGGCCCCCCTCCCCCCACCCTAGACCAGACTTAGCACTACTAAGTGTATGGAAGTGAATCTATTCTGTATGATTGGTCATTGAAGATAAGTCGTTTCGAGTCGAACATGGTTTCAGCTTTTTTCTTTAATAGGTGTCGCTAAGTATGGCTTCCCTTTTACAGTTGTATGTCTTATTTTGCCCGTACCTCTGGTTCTGTTGTGTTGGGTTGGCTCGTTCCTCAATGGATGATGATTTAGTAGGGTTTGTTGACACTACCTAATTAGGTTATTATCATACATAATTTTGTGTGGCTTATTGTAAACATTGTTGATGTAAACAATGTTGCTTTTTATACAATTCAAAAGGTATACAGAAATTAGATTTACAAAAGTTTAGTTACTGAGGCAATACATATAATAGTCTTATTGGAATAACACACCTCTTACTCGATAATCAGTGGGTCTTACAAAATTTAAAAACAGTTAAACACATAATTAAGTTTAATAAATTCAACATTATTTTAATACGAGCTCATTGAATACATCTACGTTAACAGTCTGATTGGTCACTTTGATAAATGTTCAATTATCCGATCATACACTGATATTTATAGCTCATAATTGTTCAACAGTTATTTATGTATTATAAACTATTGATAAATGGAAATTGTCATAATTGTAGCTTATCAACGAATTAATTGTTGGCCCGTTTTAATGAATAAATTGCATATTGATAACGTTTGTAGGTGATAATAAAGTTGTCATAAGAAATTACTGAAAAATAGCTGTAATATAGAATCTGAGAGTTTTGTTTGGGACTATTTTTCTTTTCAGAAAAAAAGCTCAATGTGGCACAAAAAACAATCCAAGTTTATTAGATAGGTTGAATGGATAGGTTAAAGTTTGTCTCTGCATCACATTACTCTTCTAACTTACTAACTTCAGTTCTCCGTATAACATTCATAACATCATTTACATTCACAAACTCCGAACAGAACACCGTAGGAACAATCCCAATCAATAAAACTGTAACACCAACCAATCATTTAGAACTACGTAAATCAGATACAAGTAATAAATATTTACAAAAAGCAAAGACTAAACATACAATAATGGGCCGGAGAACACGGGACAACATAACTATAGAACAGGAAAGAGAAACAGAGACAGGAGCAAGAGAGAGAAAACATCACTCACACTGTGGAAAATCGAACACTGTAAGGATGGGAAATTGCACACAGAAGCCGGAGTTTCCACTGTGTGTGTTTAAGTTTGTGTGTGTGTTGTAAAGATATGTGTGTGTTACGGGAAATGCTCGTAGCATGAATGTAGGTACCCGGTTGATAGCGTTTGTCATGCAAGATATGAATCCACTGTCTTTCTAAGGGCTGTTAATACTTTATTTTTAACGACAGAGTTTTGCTCCAAGATTGTGAGAAAAACGGCCTGTAGCGAGGTTTCCTTTTGGTGTAGAGTAAAATGGAAATTACGAAGTTTGGTGGTACAAGTTAGAGGTGTAAATAATGTTGTTTTGTTCCTATTTACTAACTTAGACTTGAATTAAAGGTCGGGTAAAAGTTTTCAAAAGTTTTATTTTGATTTCTGAATCCTTACTTGCGTTTTAGTGAAAGTTTTTCCGAGAACATTATTCCTGTTATTACAGTTTCCTGTAATATGGATACGAATTATTTTATTACAAATAATTGTTTTATTTTACAAAGAAAATAGATACCTCCAACTTTAATTAAATTCAACTCCTACCATGTAAATAAGCCATAATGGCAGGCGTTATATAATTAATTAAGTCATCTATAAGCAGCTCGATAATTTGTTCTTATTTGAAGTTCGGGATGGCAGATTGTTTTGTCAGTTCTAATTGATGGGGAAGCTTGAACACTGGAGTAATTTCACGAATCACTGCTACGGTAATCAAGCTATTATATTATATAATTACTTTTGTAATAATAAATATCAGAAATTATATAGGAGGTGAACTTATGATAGATCAAGGAAGTGAGCGAGAAAATATAATAATCGGAGTATATTTTACAGTCTTTAATGCAAGAAAGTTTCTACACAAATGTGTAAATAAAATTTGAGTTAAAAAGTAGTATAAATAATCTTATCGTAGTACAACTCAATCTACATCTTTTTGAACGACGTTTTAGTATTACAACGGCACTTATTGAAATATTATGATCTTCCAAGTTTTACGGGGCGTGAATAAAACCTAAAAAAAGAACTCAAAAGCAGTTTACAGAACATTACAAGTTTACGACTAAATAATCGATCGTAATATGCGACGACATCCAAATAAACATAAACCCGTCTCGCGAACACTCCCGTGCCGATTCATTCACAATAAACGAATGCATTATAATTATTTAAATTTCAAACTGTTGTAAGTCTGCCCGCCATGCGCCAGACAAGCGCCGGCCTAAAATAAACACGAAACAAACTTTTATTAAAACGTCTACGAGCCGCTTTACGTGTTCGGCGTAAAAACGAGCGCCCAACTGGCGAACTTCCTCGTTCCAACTTTGATACTGCCAACGCCATCTATTACCGAGTAGCGGAACTGTTATGGTTCACATAAAACTCGAGTGGGGCAATAACGGTAAATACGTAAAATAGAGCATTTTATTAAATGAGACACGTTACTACGATTACGTAACAATGTTAGTGTGAAAGCGTACGTCTGTATTACCGAAGGAAATAAATTCAAATGACCTTGGTTCATTAATGCGGAGTGCCATAAATAATACATGAGGCACATTATCATTGTTTGAAGTTTTAACAGCTTTTTCATTGGTGCTAGTGCTGATGTTCCCACAGTTGCATGCTTAGCCTTTCATTCATACGCAGTAATTATTCTAAATGGTCGATTAGTATCATTTATAATGATGATAGACTGATATATTTACAAATTACACGAAGCAAGCAGTTTTTGTTTAAACATTTATTTATTCATACTTTATTTGCGTTGAATTGAATTATTGGAATATTTTCATAACATTGGAATGTAATCAATCATTGATATTGTGTGGGAGCACACAAATAACATTTGTTTTCATAATGCGTTTAATCTTCACGAATTGTTAACATGAATTATTATTAGTGTTGTGGTTAAATGACACTATACATTTACATTATATTCTAACACTTGTCCTGAAAAAAAATATACTATTTTCTTTTGTTGTTGAGACTTATCGTTACTTTTTCATGAAAAAGAGAACGCTAACAATTTTAAAGATCATCCCGGAGAAAAACAACATTACTTAACCATAACTTAAAGTTACTCATATGTAAGTACCGTCGTAAATTCTCCGTGAGCGAGTGATCCGACTGGGTGCCGCGTGCTCACTGCTTACTTAAACACAACTTAAGTTACTTATTTTACTTCAGCGCTCAAACTTCACCTGTTTCTTCCCGCTAAGATGTATAAGTATTTTACCTGCTAGAAAAGTTTTATATAAATGCTTTATCTTTCTTAGTTTAGATCTTTTTCTTTGTTATGTTATTCTTTTACCATACTTTATTTTTAAGATATTGTGTTATTTCCCACACGAACAAAATCTAAAACAAATTGTCCTTTTCATTAGTTATATTGAGATCTCTTTAAAAAAAAGTAGCTGAAATCCGAAGTGGCAATGTTTAAACATAATTTTGATAACATAAAAATTAAAGAAAGGAATACCTACGTATGTTATAACTATTGTGTCAATACAGTAGAAACAGAAGGAAAGAAATAATTCTCTAATTCATCTCATTTTATTTTTTCACATGCGTTTTTATTGTTCTTAAGTGTGCTAAAAATAATAATTGTTTTCAGTGCTCACACTGAAAACAATTATTATTTTTTGAAATAGAAAATGTTTTAGCACTTTTAAAAATACTTTAGTTATTACGATAACTATTTTGTATCGTTTTCGCGCTTGTGAAATATTTTTCATACTTTGATTGAATATTTAAACAACCTGAAATTGACTGAAACAGTTTTAGGTGGTGTGCGACACACCAACTTTAATTACGCGACGGTAAATACGCGTGCCAAGGTGTCTGTGTGATTACGCGACGTAATTTCGGTCTGATGTGTCATAGTACATTTAAAAAGCATTGTCAGTAGTTATGAAAGCACGCCTAATTTTCCTTCGCGTATTTTCAGTATGTACCTATAATGTCGCTAGACGTAAGTCCAATTACATCTTCACGCGTTTTATGCAAACAACGCAATCAAGAAAACACTAGAAAAAATAGTTACAGTACACAGTGCCGTCTAATTCGCCATGCGTTATGATTTTGAGAAATAGTAGTATAACTTGATTGTGTTTTACTGTTTTTTGTGTAATGCCAAGTGAGCCGGTGAATTTCAAGATATGGTAGTATCTTGTTTATTTTTTGTGTATCAGTAATGTTATGTTTTCACAAAAAGGCGTGTACCGGTTTCTAGATACACGATTATTTTTTCCGGAAAATAATAGATGTATCTTTCATTACAATTCTTTGATAGCAATAAGTCTTTGATAGGAAAAAAGAATATGCATCATCGTCAACGCCGTATTTTTATTGAGAGTTTTTTAGATTGGAAGTTTATCATGAAATACAAAACTAACAATAACGTCGGTTAATTACAACTACCTACTATAAAATACCCGTAAAATTCCCATGTCCACAATAATATCGAACCTAATCCATCGTCATAACCCCATTGTATATGACAGGAAGTTGCGTCACTTGGCCGGCCAATCAGCGGCCGCGTAGACCGGAAGTGGCGGACCAGGGTGGTGTCACGATCTGATTGTGACCCCAGGGGTGGACGATATGGTTGGCTAGTAAGTGATTTTGGCAATTAGGACGAAAGTATTTTTATTAATTAAAAGGTAGGGGGTAATAACGCTAAGGGCCCTAGACGCCGATCAGCTCAAGTTCGATAGCAGCGATCCCTGGCGGCAATTTGTAGCGAAATTAATTAGGTATGTAGGCAATAAAATTATAAAAATTAAAACATAAAGTACCGAGGAGTATTTTTATTGCTCCTGAGCACGCGTGCTACATAGTGCCAAATGAAAACAATTACGTTTCAAGCTATGAATGTCGTATTTACAATAGAAACATGTCGACCGTTTGTAAATGTTAGCAGTTTTCATTAATTGCTTAATGAATAAGCTGTATGTTAGTACTCCTGATATCTAAAGTGACTGAAAGCAATGCTAACGAGTCAATTGTGGCAGCATTCAAGCAATTCACTTAAAATAAATCATTAATGATCTCATCCGACGTGCTCTTGCCACCAGGTTGCTAGCTGTCTTTGAACCCAATGGCATGGCACGCGTCGATGGGAGAAGAAGAGAGCGTGATATGACCATAATGCCCTGGAAGTTGGGTAGGCCTTTGGTGTGGGATGCAAGTTGCGTCGACACCCTTGCGCCATTCCATCTTCCTAGCACAGTGAGCTGCGCTGGGGCGGCTGCTGCATTTGCTGAAAACCTCAAACGGCGCAAATTTAATCATTTAATTGGTAGTTATGTGTTTGAGCCGTTTGGGGTTGAAACACTAGGTCCATGGGGTCCGAGTGCCCACCTAGTATTTCGGGGAATCGCCAAGCGGTTGGTCGACTCTTCTCGTGACCAGAGGGCGGGCCTATTTTTTGGCCAAAGTATCAGCATTGCCATCCAACGTGGCAATGCTGCCAGCCTTCTGGGCGCTTTTCCTGTTGACAGCGATGTGGATGAATTTTTTGACGCCCTGTAACCCTTTTGATACTTCTACATATTTTATTGCTATTATAGATTTGTAGTTTGTTAATAATGTAAATATTCTTTGGAATTTAATAAAAAAATCTATCATTTATGTGTTTGGTGCTTTTTAAGTCAATAGCCTGGCCCTTGTCTCTGTTGTTTTAACAAGTTTAATGTTCTGAAACGGCCAACAAGTAGTTTTATTACTACTTGTTGGGAATTTCAGGACATTAGCGTAGTGATCAATGATGAATGAATGTATTTGAGATATACTAGATACATCACTATGTTCTTCTTCTTCTTAGCTTGTAGAAGGCGATCTAAATTGAATCGGTCCAGACCTTGGCGACGAGTTTGGCATCTTCAGTAGCTTCCATCAGTTTCTGTGACGTGCAGACACCAGGACAAGCTAGACACCGCATTTAATATCCCTTCGTTTTAGGTTAGAGTCATCCATGACTACGTTCTCCTGTCCACGCATACTGATGATAGTCTCCAATAGTACCTGTAGGTGAGCACCTCGTACACCTACTTCATATAATAATAGTGAGCAGCAAAAACAATAGCTATGCTCGCGGGTCGTGCTATCGGGCGCGTGTTATTTCACGGCGCGGTGTGCAAATAGTCGAGCAACCACAATTGTACTCACTTATAGCTGAGAGTAATTTGGGTACAGATGTGGCAGTAGGTGGGAGAGGCTGTTCATGATATAAGCTAACTTAATACTTCAGAAAACTGACGACCGTTCTAATTGAATTTAGTTCGGTAACCGTCGCTTATGCCTCGTTGTCAATCAAAAACATTAAATGGAGACGACCTATGTGTCACACAAGCATTTATGTTTCAATTATAAACGGTTTAACTTAAATTATTTAAACTGAAAAACACTACCTCTACTTGCCGTTTGCAATATGATAGTTGGTAGTAGAATGAAGATGACGTCACCGTTATTTTATTATTGTTTCCTATAATTGTTTAGATATGTTCTGTTGTTGGTGTACCAACTAACAAATAAACAAGATAGGTACTTTCTCGAGCGAGCTTTTTCAGGAAAAGCTAACGTAATGTAACCAGGTAGAATCTGACAGTTTGACTAACACTCGTCACAAATAGTAAGCATAAGCAACGAAGCTACGGCACGCAACAACCATATGAGCGATATCATAAAAAGTTGTAATTGCATTACAATCATCCAATCGTTGTCTCATCTGCATATCTAAATATTCTTTGCGTATAGTTGGCGCAGGTCGGTTCGGTATGATTCGGAGGCTTCATGCGATTACGGCGACACCTGCCGACGTTCCCACGGAATTTATAATTTCGCCGGCGATGCAGCACGGATTGGCCGGGATCGTTTTAATTGTATTCCCCGAAACACCCGGATTTATTACTGACATACTTATATTATACGTATAGATGGAAAATAATCGTATTCCGCTTTTAAAGCAGAGGTTTGATTTGCATTGTTTTGGTTGGTTTTTGATCTGAAAGGGTGTTGGGTGTCAGGCTTTCAGGTGTTGGCTGTTTGGGGGAAATAAGTTGAGGAACTAACTGTTGGCAGTCACTTCTACAGGTAAATTTATGTTTGACTGTTCTATTATGTCATTTTTAGATATAGCTACAATACCTAGACCATCAAAAAAGCTGTCTTAGTAATAGCTTTTCCTCTCCCCAACCAGTGTATTGCAGTGCAATGTGTGTGTCATTAGCCATTGTGAAATTAAAATAGATATAAATTATCTAAACCTTCAAACCCAACATGTATTTATTCACCATCCCCAATAGTTATCTTGCAAATCTGCCACTTCGGTACAACAAAATAATCCCGATACGATCAGAACCAGCGTCATGATATTAAGTAATTTCATGTAATGCCCTATAATAAAGGCGTCCTCCGCACGGTGGGGTAGGACTGCGCCGTCGGCCGCGACTGCCGCCGTCTCCTCATTTCACGCATCGACTTACCAACAAACGACACTGCACTTCTCATCTGTGCATACACTTACCTATACGAGTTTATGGGGTCAGTAGTTTAGTGCAGCTCGTTGTACACTGTTGAGGATTCCGACTAGATAGCAAGTCATGTGGATTCGAAACATTGGAAAAGATTTACAAATACATTGTGACTTAACCAAGTGAAAAGTCAATGATGTTATAATGCTATGCTGTAACACTCATCATCTGCCTAGTTTTCCCAACAACTTTCAGTGTAACCAGAATCTCAGTATTTCACAAGGAGCGATTATCTATCTGACCAGTTGCTACCCTTTTGCACTAAGTTTTAATGACATATTGACAAACATACTCTACCCGAACAAGAAAATATGTTCATTAAATGGTGCATGAAGAGAGGCAAAAATAAATGAAAATCTTACCTAATCTGAGAAATCTACATCAATTTGTTGAAAATTTATTAAGAAAAATCTATAAATAGTGAAAAAACTCCTCAACAGTGTCACAGCTCTATACCACAAAACCTACGACACATAAGTGTATATAACTAGG
Organism: Noctua fimbriata; assembly: GCA_905163415.1. Lineage (NCBI taxonomy): Eukaryota > Metazoa > Arthropoda > Insecta > Lepidoptera > Noctuidae > Noctua > Noctua fimbriata. Next base: position 19,641,414 of record LR990925.1, on the reverse strand, counting down.
TACACAGCGGGTATATAACTACCCGACACACGATAGTGTGCGTATGGGTGGTTATTTTCGTTCATTTCACGCATGGCGACGCTCGCAAATCGATGTGAACAATGCACGACTGTGTATATGTTTACACTCATTAAATATGTACGTATTTTCGATAGTTATTCAGCAGTAACAGTTAATTTTGCGGAGAGACGGCGTAAAATTTAATATTTGCTTGCATCTGTGTAGAGTAGATAGAAATGAGCCCTCGAACACAAAAATAAATTTTATTCAAGTAGACAAATTCTTCGAAACTCAATACTAATAAATTCTGAATAAAAACTCAAATGAATCAAAAAGTCTCACACATATCTATTATAACCTGATATCTCTCAGAAAGTTTTTGATCTCCATTAGCAAAAGTTTCAGTTAGGTATTAAGTAAACGCTAATCGTTTTATATTGCTACCTCCGAATTAAAAACAACATTTCAGTAAAAAAACAAATAGACGTAGGTAAATTATAATTTCGCCAATACATTCATCAATATTAATGCTAGTGGGTTTTACGACACCACGTGTTGCTATATTAATGAGACAGCTAATCGACGCATTACGCGTAGCAACACTGGAAGAGCTGTTCCGTTGCGTTTGGTAATAAACGCAGGTTTGATGCGTTTCCTTTGCCGGTTAGTAAGGCACTCGGTTTACCTCAATTTACAAGAAAAAAACTATTTGATTGATTTATAATTCTCTCGGAATAGAGCCCCTTGAAAGCAGTTGAACTGATAGTCACAGGTATGTACCTATAACTCATTAATTACTTGATTCAATGAAAGAAAAATTTCTTGCTGCTATCTTAAATTACTCTAAAAGCTATAGAAGTATTTCCTTCCGGGGTATCTACGTGTTACCTGCAACCTTACTCTGCCATAGGTAATGTCAAAAAGGATTTTCTTGTAAAATATTTGACGATGAAATTTAACTGTAAAACTCAGCCTATTACCAAACAAGAGCGTTTGGAAGGCAGACCAACAATCCAATACACCTCAAACGCGACATACCTACACATTTTGGAGTGGTCACATCAAACGGTAAACTCCGAAGGTGGAGCCCACATGTTAATAACAAATTCAAGGCATGTGTGAAGTCCTGAGAATGATGCTAGCGCCGCCATCTTGGACGTCGCGCGTCGTGCGCCTACGCATGTCGGGGCGAATGTTAAGTGTGTGTTATGGCTATTTTCAGTCAATAATGTGATGTGATGATCGTGTGTAATGGTTCAATTATAGCCACGTGTAAACCAAGCAGACGCCAAAGATTTGTGTATTAGATCTATTTCCCTATTATTTTATGGAGTTATAATATGGAGAATAAGAGCCCTACATCATCGCTGTTTCTTATAGCACTGGTAATCTAGGGAGTCCCTAAGTTGACAGCGAGATGCTAGGTAGAAGTGGTTAGTTATGATAACTATGATACCTTCTCTCAAAGCATAGATAATGTTTGAACCAAAAACTTGACTACTATTCTGTCCGCAATGCAAACATGAAGTCCAAGTGACGTGTGCGCTGCCACCGACGATGCTGTGGAAGTGACGAAGTTTTGGGTGAAAAAAATACGAAGCAATCTCATTTCAGCTCACGATGCTGAAGTCAAAATTAAAATCAAAAGTCATCATTTATTCAAATTAGGCTGAAAACCAGCACGTTTCGATCGTCAAAACTAACATAAGACTGTGTCCCAAAACGGTCGCCCTTCGAAGAACTAAATATTTCAATATATCTCTCTGACCTGGAGAGATGGGACACAAAACAGTCTTGAATGGGTTATTCCTTGAACCATTCATTCCAAAACGAGTTCATGGCTAACCGTAACGTAACCGTTTCGAAAGACAGTCGGTTAAAAATATCCAAAGCTGTGGGCGCTTAGCTGGCACTTATGTAAATGCTATGCAAATGCATGTATCGCTCGATCGCGGGGGACGCACTTCCTTCCGACGTGCTATGCGCGCGCGCACCGTATGTGACGCCTGTCGCAATGATAACACACAGATAGTTACACTGCACTAACTGTTGAAACAATATTTTTAATGGTGGTGGTAGTACCACTAGAGACCTAGATATCAGGATATCTGCCCCACTTTATGTACTTGAAGTTAGATGTTATTATGTCCTTGATGAAAGCATTTGTTTTAAAATGATAGTGTCTAGTTAGTTTCCAGACTACACCAAGCAAGAAAGTTCTTCAATATTCCAATATCAGTGGGTAAACGTTAGTCCTATAAATGGCCAAAGAATAACTGGACGTTTACATCAACAACAACATCCATTTATTTTCAGGCTACTTTGCCCCTAGATATATACCTTACAGACTAACATACATATTTTGATAAAATACAAATTGTATTAGTAAATAGAACGTTATAACTATGTTAATGTGCACTATGTCACTGTACGTTCATGTGGCAATTGCCCGTGGAAGCGACGGTATGCCACTCCCTGCGGATAAAAGTCCTCCTCCAAGACGAGGTGCAGATAACATGTTGGTATTCGCACCATGAACGCCTTAAAGTTGACGTTGCGGCGCGACTCAGGCAGGGTACACCTACTAAGCCACAATTATAGGTAGACACTTATCACAGTTTACAGGTGCTAGTATTGAATACCATGACTGTAGCAAGCAGACTGGAGACAACAGCCAAACCTCTTCGCATGAATACTATGTCAACTGTCCTACCACTGTTTAAGAGATTGGACTAAATTCCTCCTAGTACATAGGACAAGAAACATACTGACTATGTAAGAAACAAGTATGTCTCTCCTATTATTTCAACGGTTGTTTCCTAAGAATTAGAAGACACACGACAATATAAAACAGTCCTCTATCTTCCCCTTTAGATTCGTATCACGTGCCTACTTAATATACATGGAACTAATTACGAACAAATTCCCCATAAAACTATATGTGATAAGATAACAGATATACTGTGGATTAGATGGCATTCGCAAACTAACATGGAATTATACTTCTTTGATTGTTTACGTAAAGGCTTAAAGTTATTTAGGAGAAGCAACAAAGCTTAATCTGAGTATTACAATACCATACTGTACCCTTGAAGCTAAAAGTTAAATTCGTTCAATACCAAGGAGATTTGAGAAACTATACAATCTATCAGAACAAGTATTATACAAGTTTGTTAATCGTAAATTAACGTCTGTGTTTAATACTTATAAAATCGTTTTATGTTTTAGATTATAGAGTTTACTATTGAACATTTGTAAGTACAAATCATAAATCGGTTGGTTAATGCTAAGTATGGCTATTATGATGATTATACTTGAGTATTTGCAATTTACAAAAACCATTAAACCACCAAAACCATTTTTTTTTTAAATAGTTGTTCCGGGTCTGGCTGTTTGTGTATGTGAATTTAAATGTTTGTAAACGCACCCACGATACAGGAGAAATTCCTAGTGTGGGGCAAACCTTAAAAAAAAAAAAAAAACAGTTCTATTTCTGATGTTGAGTTATTGATAGCACACATAATATTATCTCAAAATATTTGAACGTTATGTTAAAGTAGGTAGGTAAGAATTTGATGAACGCATGTAATTCATAGTTTTAATTTTTTTAGAGCACTTCATAAAACCATGATTTTATAGTAATGCTTATAACATCAAAACCTTGCATGATATTTCCTGAGGCGTATTTAAAACATCAATATGGTGTCATTATTATCATAAGGCGAATTTCAGCAAAGAAACTAAACGCGATCAATACATTTAAATTGTGTTCAAGAACTGTCATTGCTATCAAATATTGACACTAACAATTTTTGAACGAGGTTTAGATGTTAAGATCGCGTTCACTTTCTTGGGTAAATTCGTACTTATGGCCGTCAAACCCTTTGCCAATAAAACCATCTCAAATAGGGAAATACACCGACTTCCAACACTTTTCACCAACAAAATTAGCATATTAATAAACTATCAATACCTTTACCTAACAGCTATCCAGCTTATATTTATAGCTGAACTCCTGACAGTTGACAAGCGGCCTTGTTTCAAAGGTCCTATCGCGAACGTGCGAAGTAAAACATAAAGTAAATTCAAACGATTTTTTAATCGAAAATACAACACTTTTTATACAGAATTTTTATTTCAAATGCGACAAGCACAATTAGTATCAACCATACATATGAATAAACACACGGGTGGGTAAATGCCTGTCCAATATCTTTCCTGGTACTCCTTTTATGCGCCATATCGAACCAGCCATCGTATTGGGCGTCCAGATTATCTCGCCCCCTATTTCGGAGCCAGTCCTAAATAAATATTAATTATGTGAAAAGCGAGTATTTTATTGCTGTATGTTTCAATTGTTAGAATTTACGTTACGTTTCCTTCGCGAGTTCGTGCGAGGCCGATAGGAAAACTGGTGGGTTTCCAACCTGTTCCTACGTTGAAGTGGTTCGTACAAGGAGTGTCTGTTTAAATGCAGCGCGATTTGTGTTACATGAATGTTATTTGAATACTTAGTTTGTATCGTTTGTGTTTGTATAGCTTATGTTGGTTATGATATTATTATAAGGTTTTAATGTGTTTGCTTATGAAATTACTGGACCTTATTTCATTTTCATTTTATGAGTAGCGTAGTAAATGTTTAACAGCGACCAATTGGAGTTTTTAGGATGTAACTTTTTTTTAATGAAAATATGAATCCTCGACGTTTTTTTAAGATATCTAAGTATACGGTCTACCTCAGATTAACAGCCGGATTGAAGCATTTTTCAGTATTAAAATAACGTACACGAGTATCTACTTCTTTTTGGCCTGACCAGCCCATTCTTTCAGGCATTAGCAACTGTAGATCTCATACCAAATACACCTTCTATTTCATAAAATGTAAGTCATAATACACGTCAAAACCTTTATCCCCCACGCAGTTAAGCGTCCACCTTATTAACAAAAACTACAACATTATTCCGCTCCGTCACGGAAAACCGTCATCCGATATTAAGTTAATAGCGGCCAGTTAAATGTGGACGTATAACACTGAAACTAGTTTACTGAAACATTACCCGAATTTGTAAGTAGTATGCGACCGCGCGTAAAACTGTGAATAACTGTAATACTGTATTACAATTAGTACTAAGTAGAGTGTTCTGATTAATAGGTTTTTTGTTGGTTATGAAGAGATTAACTTATCATTTTATGTAGGTACTTATACGAGGATCAAGTAGCCTTACTATGCAATAACGAACTGAAAAATAAGCACGTTATAGTTGAAGAACACCGTGTGATTTTTGCCAGAAAGAGTGTGAAAAACCCCTTTGCCGGCTTCTTCTCAAGAAAGTGCTTTAGAGCAATATGTGGACTTCAACCTGATGACTCATGTCGAACAATGTTCAAAAAGTTTGATTTGTTACCGTTGCCATCTCTGTATATTTATGAAATACGTGTGTTAATAGTTAAGAATAAAGAACAACAATCGGAACAGATGAGATCTTTATAAATTGGTATTGAATAATTTGCCAAGACTTGTCAAATATAACAAAAACTGACTAGCAATGTGCGTATTCATAACAAGATACCAATCTTTTCAATTCAAGATAAAATTGCATAATTGAATAAATTTAATGTAATTTCTACGGTTTAAAAGAATTTATGGTATTTGATAAAAGATGTCGATTCCTTGCAACATTTTGCTAAACCCAGAAATGTTGCATGCTGTGTTTTATCTTAGCTAAACAAGTTTAATCCATGTTTTTAGAAATACCTAAATGATTTACGATTTAGGACATCCATGATTATTTTCTAACGCAAAAAAAGTATCGTCAGTTGACACTACACTAGCCATAGGTAAATAGCCTGAAAATATAGCTGACATTGTCAGGTTACAAGAAAATGCTTTTCCTCTAACAAAAACTCATTTCAGCGACACCGGTGTCCCAGTTGGAACAAAAGTCAGCAATTAAACAGCGTGACGCGGTACCAGCACGATATACTCTATAATACCGTAATGGCGTATAATCACCGGTGTTTGCCGCCATACCATGCTTTATGGGTCACCTCCTATTACGGTCATTACGGACGCCATAGGTTTTAGGTAACGTTTTTTGACGGTATTTTGCATTTACAAATAGGTTGTGGTAGTTTAATATTTTTTGTATTTTTCTTTACGAATGTGAGAAGCAATTTCTTGATGAATGTGTGTGTTAGTGCTAATTACAGTAGTAGCACTACATGCACTGCAAGAAAAGCTGCACAAAAGTTCTCCTGGCTTCAAAGAAAGAAAACACTTCATGAAAACGTGCTAGATTTTGTAAATTTGAACTGGGACGTAGCTTTTAAGCATAAGGTACAATATTACTATTGTGGTCTAAATAAAATGAATATTTTATAAAGATATGTGATAAGATTGCAACTTGTCTAATTCACAATATTATGTCAATACAATATTCATCAGGTACCTCGGCTTTACCCAATTGGGCGACAAAATCTCCAATCAGAGAAATTCTCAAAACGACGGAAATAAGTTCAAAGGTACCAAACAATACCTGTAACTATTTCTTTGTACTTTATCCGCAATTGACAATAACCCAATGACTGTTCACCTACTACCTACTGATAGGCTTATTGTTGGTTATTCCCTGAAGCTGAAGATTATATCACTTATTCTTGAACCGTTCAGCATTCAGCTTCTATAGCTTTAACCATGATCTATTGACACATATACGAGTTTATGTCATCTACAAGGTCTTTTCATTCAATAGGGACTTAGTTTTGTCTACAAATCTTGGTCTGTTGTTAAAAATATCTGGCGACCTACTGCTATTATTAGATATAATAGTTTCTTGTGACTTGTACCTTCAGGCGACACACAATACACAATACGGTATACTTTGGTAGATTGTGGAAAAAAACTTTCCATGGTTTCTGGAAGTAGTAATAGTAGATTTCACTGTCTTGTTCAGCCAATCTTCTCCTTTATTAGAGAATTTATGTCAAGGTTAGGTCCAATGATGAAAGTTAGGCTATTGCCTGTAGAAAGACGCCGAATACACATTTGAGATCTGAGCCCCTTCAGAGATGGGGGCTCAGATCTTAATGATGATGTATCTTTGCTCCGGCCGACTTGGGTTCGAAGTCTATTTAGAGATTACCAAGTCAGTCAATTATACATCAGTAATAACTAATTACGTGCTGTCTCAATCAAATTGTGACCATAGGCGTTTGATTGTTCTAATTCCTGTTATTACTCCATCTAGATCTGTTACCTAGATACTGGCAAATGTCTACCTTCATTTACAACCGAGCCAAATCTCCCCAAGTCGCCAGCGGCACTACCACACCAACCGAAAGATCGCAATCACAGCATACGAGTAGATATCGATATCTCGCGTATCAACAAAAGCTAACGTTAGTTCGTTTGTCCGTTCGTTACCGAGCTATCGAGGCGAGGGGTCGCCAGCCACAGGGTATAAATATGCATGAGGAAACGAAATGCCCATATGCTGTGGTTGACTATCGATGGGAACCGACGGGGATTTTTCTGCGGTCACCATGACTAGACATTGTGAACTCTTAGTGGTAGTTTGCTGATTTCGACAATAGATAAGTATTGGGCAAAAACTATTAAGGCAATCGGAAGCCCTCTACTCGGCCAAAAATTATACGGAAAGCATGAGAGGGTATGACTCCTAGGATTTCTTCTAAGTTTTGCTTCGACAGCAGATACATTTTATTAAATAGGTAATCTGTTGAACAAGTCAGAAAATAATTAAAGTTTGAGCAGATATATAAAAAAAAGACATACCTTTTCTGAAAACAAACTTTTACAAATCCCAGTTAGGACATCTAATTATAGAACTTAATAGTAATGAAAAGAAATGAAGAACTGTAATGTTTACTACTCTCTGCAATCTTTCTTCTATTTTTCCTCAACAAACAGTAACACAGCTAGCACAGACCACAAGCTCCAAAGCTCAACAATGCCAGGGTATAAGAATTTCTCAAGATTAATTATTCATTCTGTGGCGTAGTATGACGAATAAATTTGCTTGTATTAGCTGCGAGTGTTAAACATTGTGTTTGTACGGTATTTGTTTAAGTACACGCGATCGTAGTGACGTCATCGTGACGTGGTATACGCAGTTGCTGAGGAATGTGAGGAGATGGGTATGCGAAAGATGGTTTGTGGATGTTGACGTTGACATTGACTTCATGTAAGAATTATGGGGGCTGAATTTGATGAGTATGTCTAAACTATAATGCTGATCGTGCTAGTTTGTTTGAAACCGTTTATAATAAAATCTAGATAAAAAAACAGAACTGGATGTTGCGAAAGACTTGCACTTATAAAGGTTACCACCGCGCTTACTTCTTTTCGATAAAATCAATTAAATTGTTAGATAATAAAGGTAAAGCGGAGTAATTATTGGACTATTTTGAGCTGCAGTTGAAAATTTAATATGAGATTCCATTAAACTAGTGAATAAATATTTATATTTCGCTCTAATAGTGTTTTAAAAATTGGAAATTAATATTCATGAATAAATTAAGTTCAACGCCATCTACCATCGAATAGCAACACTCAACTATTAAATGTTTATTCCGTTTAAATGAACAAACTGACAACTGTACAATAAATTCTAGGTGTTTATTTATTTGACTAAAATAATTCTTGCTTTTTCCTTTCAAACATAACAACGCTGAAATTCCCAAAGGGTTAGGCAGAGTTGTACCCTTTTGTACATCCTCTCTGTGCCAGTTAGGTCTCATGTAACAGAGCCCGAGAATATTGTTATCCACTGAGCACTGATATATAATAAGAATACGTACAAGTATTATGTTTTTGCACTAGTAATCTCACTTTGAAATCGAACCCAGGACCTCATGCTCAGCTGTTGCACTTGTGATTGTTCGTTTCTAGTAGCGAACACGTAACACAAGTAAATAATTATGAATACACTGAGATTCTGTACAGAATCAAAGATAGCATTGAGTTAACTATCGCTTGTCGGTTGGTTAAGTAACGTAGTACACCAACGATTTATGGAATATCGATACCCCAACTTAAGATTGGATCTAATCGCAAAAAAAAAACAACAAAACTTTTAAATAGTGCTCAAAACAAAACTGAAAACAACCGTGCGACCGTTGGAAAGCGAAACAGATACGAAAAAAAGTAAAAACAAGGGTTTTAAAAAAGCTTGCCATGTGCGTCTAATTTTATTCCCCTGTTCACTGGATATGAAATCATATGCAAATGTATGCGCCGCGCGGACGACCGGTGTGAGGCGCAGGCCGTGTGGGACCGGCCTACGATTGACAATTGAATGTTATGATATTTATGAAAAAAATAAAGAAATTAAGTAGGGTTACTACTGAGGTGTCGTGATTCATTGAGTTGGTGGAAACTTCGTGAAGGTTGACACTTGACCACACTTGATGTTAGGTGACAATGCTGTCGATATCGACTATGAAGCTTTTCTACTTTTTGCAGTCTTGGCTTGAAGAGTCAGCTACCATTCGGCGACCATTTCGGCGTGTCAAATTACTGATGGTATTGATTAGTAGTTGATATTTTAAATACAGCTCAAGAAAGCGCAATAAAGCTTAACTAGGCCTTTTTAAACTCATCTAAATTAAAATGAAGGCCAACATAAAGCCATCAACAGATGCTATAAATTCTTTTGATATCCTAAACCTAAGATTAATCAACAACAACATCATGAATTTATTGTCAGGCAACTTTGGCTCATAGATATACAACTTACAGACTACCATAAATAATCATAAAGAAGGATAAATTAAAGGTTTGTAGACAGTTAAAGTGAGTGCAGTCCCAGAAAGTAAGATGTCTACAGACTGTTACGGCAACAAAGAACAAGAAGACAGCTTTTAAAATACTTGTCCATACGCAAGTACGCAAACCTTTGTATCAATAACCAAGCAACGCAATTGTATGTTTCAAAGCGCACTAATCACTGTAATTCTGGACACAGGCGAAGGAATTCCAAACAATAGCGCCCGATTGCACAGTAAACGGTTAAGTATTCTTAATCTACGGTTATGGCCATCCAGTTTAGTGGTCGCACTCGCCGTGAATATAAAACAGTCGGTTTGGTTTCGACTGTCCGTTATTACGGACACGCTCTGCTAGATTTACGTCTTACGTCTGTTAACTGGCATCATTCTTTGAACAGCTGATTTTGAGTTAAGATTTACTTACCAAGAAACTAGCGGATCTCTTCTATGCAAGTTAACAATCAAAAGTAGTAAAAAAAATTTGGAAATAAATTTGGGAATGATGACGATGAAGACAGATGATTGAGGTAATCTCAAAGCTTGGTCTTCCATAGAAGATTGAGCGGTCCCTCTAAGCACGTTTCTCTCTTGAGAGTTCTCTCAGACATCGCTTTTAAACACCTTTTTATTTTGTAAATGCTTTCCAGCTATGTTTTGTCTCTAGTTTAAGATTTCTTCCATCTAACGTCAAGTGCATATCCTCTTTGAATAAATAAAAACAAGATTGGTAAGAAAATGTTTTAACACTACTTCTAATATCCAAAACAATAACACCTTCAAAAGTTACTGCGATATTTCATTCGTATACTCAATTTACGCTTTAATTAGAAACCTCAACAATTCTAAAACTTCAGTCTTGACTGGCAGCCGACGGTTCACTCCGCGATTTTTCTAATTTTTCGAATATATTAGAGTAATTTTTAAAAACTTTCTGTTTGTCCGTCCCTCAGGTTGGTCCATTTTTAATTTTCCCATTTATTAATTTCCATCTTGACGCCTCCGTAATATATTCTGTAACGTTCCCAAAATTGAAAAGTTACGGCACGCGAATTGATACGTATTCTAATTTGAATAATGGACAAAATAATTAAACGTTAAAAATATGATGTCTAATGTGTTTTGCATATAGCTTTGAATATACCTACTGACGCGGTTTGGGATTACTTTTTCTTTTCTTTTGCGATAAGGAACACCGTCTTGTTATATTCATCTGTGTAAGCTATTTTGAATTCGGCTTGGAGCATCTCAAATGTTTAACCCGTTTTAGTGAAATCCCCTTCAGTCTGTCTTCATTACAAATAAGTAATAATTTGAATAATGACCTTATCCATTATTGTTATCTTAATCTACATCAATTTACATCAAACAAATACTAGAAGAATGAACAAAACACATTTCAGCACAATCTTTCAAATCACAAACAGCTAGCATAAATTACTCGACAATCCTTTATAATCTGGCGCGAAACAAATCAAAGTGCATTACTAGTTCCTCTACTTGCTAAGAGAGGGCGCTGTACATTACCATAACAACGTCGCGCCCCACCGCAATTAGCATCGCTTGCTTCCGCCAAATGTAAGCTTTTTTTGTTAAATCCTCTTAATTTGTTTCTGGGTTACCCACTTAAAGAAAGGGTTTTTGCATACTTTTCAGTTATATTATATGTAATACATTTTTCATTACCTGAAAGAAACCTACACATTGTAAACTAACCCAGTCAACCAGGGTCAGGCAGGCTGGCTTTCGGTTATGTCCGTCACCTGGAGTAATGAAAATTCGATAGAAATCCTCACAGTAGACTGACCTGCATGATCGCAGTTTTTGTGTTATAATTTTAGAATTATATAACCTTTCTTAAAAGAGTAAATGATAGACATCACCTCAAATTTTGCATATTTTTTTAATAACTACATATTTGGTTCAACGGTAACGAATTGTCCGAATGAGAATGTTTCTTGACATGACAGTTTGGCCCAATCAAACAATAGACAAAAATACTTCAATCGTTACCCCACATCCGAGGTAATATCCGAACTCTAGCAACACCCTTAAATTTTCTCCAGTATTTTGCAAGTAACGGAATGCAAATGGTAAGACATTAGCGTGTAAAAGATAAGAAATAGGATTAGCAGACCGTCGCGGCTCGCCAGGGGAATGAATGAAGCAGGGAACTGTTAATTGGTGGTAATTAACTGGCTGTCAATACTCACCGTGGGTGGATTATGTCGCAAGCGTAGGTGGTGTCTGGGAGGCGTAAGTCTAGGGATTAAATAAATGGTTTTGTTAATAATCGTTGAAATAAATTAACTATAATTTTATAATGGCCAGGTTTAATAATCATTATTTGGACAAAACTCATGCATTATAAAAACACAAATATTTTTTCAAATCTAAATCCAATCCATACTAATTTACCAGTTCCGTCGAAAAAAAACAAATGCCCATCTGCTAATATCTTTAAGTAAGCACCTTTATCTAAAAGCAATATTTCACGACTACCGAAACAATACATCCACTTGAAGTAATCCATGCAAATGAAACACATCCCAACCCTTTTATATTCCCAGAATAGACGCTTCATCCCCTGGCGAGTTTTATCAATAAATGGCCGAAGGAAAAATTGATAAAATAAAAAGAATAAGGTAATAACAATAAAATATAACGGTTGGTATAAATTTTCCTTTATTTCTTTACCCTGGCCGCTGGCCAGTGGCGGGACTGGCGGGACTGGCGGGACTGGCAGGGTGCATACGTAACGCGGGGGACTGAGTGTTTCTCTAATTTGGAAACAAGATGGATTGGCTCCGGAGTCTGGGTATTCGTGTAATTTATCAAGTATTGACTCGTATTTGTTGTGGTTTTCTTTATTTTGGTTATTCGTGATGTAGCAGGAGAAGTCAGGGTAAATAAATTATGTTTTTGTGCAACGTATGTTAGCGTTTAATATCACGTTAAGTTGGATAATCTATTAAACTAAAGTAAATTCTATAAAAGAGACAAAACAATAATTAAGACAACTTTACCACATCCTGCAATACGTAGGTTTTATTATCAGATTATTGTGTAATCATCAGTTGCAAACGGTCACCACTACTGCTGTTACATATATTTTGACCGTGAAGGTATTGTACTTTAGTAGGAAAAATAAATCTGTGAATAATTTGTAGTTGTTTGTTCGGATTTTTTTTTTAATTATAATAATGCCCCTCACTGGGAATTTTTCCTGCATCGTGGATTAATTTTCAAACATTTAAACTCACATACACAAACAACCAGACCCGAGAATATTGATATCATTCCTGCAGAAAAAAATACGTGTACATAAGATTGTATTCCTTTGGTTATTCCTACTTGCAGCTATATCACACAGTCAAAACTTCACAGTCATAATTATCTGTTCCTACAAGAATCTCTTTCTGAAAGAATTTCTTTCTCTATTTCATTCGTAAATAAATACCGATACTGCACCCGTAAACTATTTTAAATTTCTCTTTATCCCCCCTTGTTTTCTTTACATCATTCCATTCACTCGTGGGTCATTACCATCTAAAAGTAAAAAGGTCCGTATAATATTGATATCGGTGCAATACTTTGAGCCAACAGTATCTATTGACGTGTAAATATTTTTGTTTTTTATTTATGACCACCCCGTGTCCGGCCAAGTGTTTGCTCTGGCAACATCGCCTGCCGTTTGTCAAAGAGACTCAATGTTAACGCATGAACGGTAATGATGTTTTATTTACATTTTTATAGGATACGTCGGGCGTTTATTTTCTTATGACATGTTTTTAAGAGCGGAAAATTTTGGCCTGAAGTTTATTCATATTTTCGATTCGATATTATTAACTTCCATGATTAGACAATTTATAAGGAGTATTATTAACTATTCCATAAAACTCCTAAAAATGCGCCACGATACAGCGTCGTGGCGCATTTTTAAGTTATTACATAAAATGAGCAAGTAATTTCTGCAAAAAAAAACAAACACAAATCTTAAGATACCCCTCAACCGGCAAAAGCAAATTAAAACGTAAAACTTAATCGCCAACAAAACCATTTCGCAGAAAACCATCCGTTTTTATCAAGCCATTCTTTCGCTTAATCTAACAAACTTGTGTTGCCAAATTTTCTTTAGGAAAACCTCTGGAATAAAGCTTGGGCCTCATTACCGCAGGTCATCAGTATGCATAATAAATTAGGTAAAGAGCCATCTCGCGGCGAACGGCGGAACTAAATAATGGTTGGGCAAAATGTACGGAGAATTGGAGATGAATTACTGCGCGCCTGTGACGAATGGTTTCGAGCTGTGATTCCGTTTTTGTTTATTTGATATTAATATTATACTGATCAGAATTGTAATCAGTTGGGATCGGGTTCATTCGAGTTTTGTTTCATAGGAAGTAAAGAGGCGTGCACCCATTTTAGGATAAATTTCATATTAATGCTAAGGATATTGGAACATTTATTTCATAATTAGTGTTTTAATTAGTTTTTATTTTGAGTAATGTTTAGGTTCGCTCATTTAAAATAGTCTAAAAAATATCGTTTGACACATAACGAGACGAGAAGATTGATTAAAATGCTATTGCTTTCTTGCTGGCCGCAGGAGGCAAAAGCCAATTTAGCAATATTTAAACTGTGTTTAATAGTTCTTATAGTGATGGATTACTTACACAAATAGGTAGATATGGGTATCAAAAGGCCGTTTGCAAACACCATTTTATGAACGCAGATAGGACCACATCCAATTACATTTTTGGTTAGATCACTTGGTGTTGCAGAATCATTCCCATTTTTCAGGGAAATTTTGTCAGCTTTAGGATGTCAACCAGCCACACCAAAATTGGCCCTTCTTGTTCAAACTTGTAACTCCAAGTCCCTATGGCTGTTGTTTCAACCTCAACTAAGAACCGCTATAAGCCAAAACATCTTACTAACAGACATAATTAAATACTGTATTTATCATAACGATGACATAACCACGACCATTACTGCGGATTCTCTACAGGATCACCCTTAAAGTCGCACATTTTACCAACAACCTTCACTACTTCCAAACACAGCACTCATCCTTACTCCATCTACCCTAAGTTCAATTTCGCCTGCCTTTAATTTGGAGGTTGATATTATAAGGTTGGTAGCAGTGTGTATGGGAACAATAAGTAACAGGCGCGAGATGGCGCTGGTGTCGATTTATCATGGAGTTAGTATATGACAAGTGGCCTGTCCCCGGCAGACGGCTGAAGATGCTTTTTACTGAGCTGTGAGCACCTACGAGAAAGGAGGTATATAACACGAAGTTTGGGGGCGACATTGGTTACAATGGATTTTTAGGGGAAGATGTTACTGGTGGTGGTTGATATTCTATAAATGTACATAGGTAGGTACGTTCCATAACTAGCAAGGGCATGGGCAATGGCAATGGGTGAAGCAATTTGGTATATTTCTATTATTTTTACATCACAATTATCCTTGTACTGTGGTAAGATACTAGATTAATTTAGTAAAAAAAGTACATGAGCATGTTTTAATTTGCCCTCAAAACGAAATAAATAAAACCAAATAAAATAATGTTATAGAACTTTAATCAAGATTTACACCGTGCTAATACCGTACTCATCGAAGTGCTCTCACCCCTGTTGTGATCACCAAAATATTGCTATTTACCTCAAAAACCGATCCAAGCGTAAAGATTTTTAAAGACTTCATATTTTAAATTACTATATTTTGCAATTTTCTTCAAAGTCTTGCTTCCAACATCCCTCGCAGAGTTGCCACAGACTATGGTAATGAGGTGCGGGCCTCGGGTTTTTGCTACTTTCATCCCCTGTACTTTCATCCCCTGTATTTTCACCCCCCATTTGAATAGCGTGTTCAGCTGCGAATGTCGAGCACGCGGAATAGTTTGTGATTTTTAGAAGGATTGATGTGTTGTGCGAACTACGTTGTTTACTTTGGAAAGAGAGAGAAAAGTTCGTAAAAAATTTTGAACTTTTATTTTTCTTATTTTGTAAACACGCAATTTTTCTTGGCTTGGCCTAAGTTTCTACCACAGTAAGGGCCCTCTACAAGTTCCAAAACTCTTGTAATTGGCTGTCATTTATGATGTAGCTAAATTCTAGACACATGGAATGTATGGCAAAACACATTTAAAAATTAAACGGCGTTCAAACAACAAAACGCCGTTACAACTGAATTCATATTATTAAATTCTCAGCCTTCCATATCAATGTAAGTTGAATAAAACAAAAGAAACCCTCTTCATTATCATTCCTTGACAAAAATCAAATATCGCACCGCTCCTGGCTTCAGCTATTTCTGGTGAAACCGTAAAGTTAAAATAAACGTTGGCTTCGCTCTCCGTAATGAAACGCCGCGGTTTTTCTATGACTATTCATGACACTTAGCCGCCGGCTTACCTACCAGACCAGCTACCCGCTACCCGCTACCAGCGCTGTACTCGCTGAAAACACTACTATTCAGTTGAAGCAGAACAAGGTAAACGACATTTTGAGGAAGGGATATAACGTTGGGAGAATCATCCTTTGCAAATCTTTCGTAGACAGACGACATGACGTGATGTAGACATTTAAACGTTTGATATTTATTTCGTTTTAAAATAGGATTATGTCAACGTTACCCTTAATGGTTAGTTTTCTGAAATCACTGACATTGAAATGATATGAAGATCATTTTTAGTATACCAAACTATTCCGAGTGTTGAGCGAGCCCAACACCCCACACAACACCCAACACTCGGAATCTAAAATTTGTGTGAAGCGCCCATCTGCCATCTTTAGATTCTCAAAGGACTATATCAAGTCCAATTTTAATTAAGGGTATTTCAGTTCAATTGCCAGTCTTATTATAAAATATTTTCACATAAAACAATATCCTGTAACATCAATGCCAGATACTGTGTTCTTCTTTGCGCCACCCTATCTCATTGAGATGCGGTGACCTCTCGAAAATCACAGACTCCACCCACATTATCATTCCACTTTTATATCGGCTGTTAATGTAATTGGCCCGTGGCCCCCGTGGCCAGCGTGGGCTTTGGTCGGTCACTCCGGATAACAAGTGGACTCTAGTTAATTAATTTTATGGTCACATACTTGTGTTGTTGTGGTTAATGTAGCTGAAACATTATGTTTGTGCTTGGAGATGTGGATGTTTAATTTTAGTAATGTCGGGAAGAGTCATAAAAATTGTGTGGCTGAAGTACAAATCTGTTAGGGTTGAGGGTGAATGTATGTTCGCAAACAATCACTTTCTACTATTTTGAGAAAGACAATAGAAAAAGACACAGTGTCCATGTAAAATACTGGTATTCAGCTGGACCCGGTCAGACTAGAAGCCGACCTCAATGTAGTCGGGAAAAGGCTAGGTAGATGATGATGACACTGCATGTCGTAAAACAAATATTTCTAAAAAAAAAAACCAAACAGCCTAACGTATTACTATTTTAAATAAAATATTTTGTAGTACTCTTCCATTATGCATAATTTAAAAGTAGTTATGTGAATACCTTGTTTTAGCTTTCACATGGACACAAAACATAACTCCAGATAAGCCAGTACGTTACAAAGAAGAGAAAACGCAATAAAACCCAGAATCTGAACACCAGTAAGTAGGTGGCTACTTCTTACTTTACGACTTACAGTTCAAACTGACTCGCCGTCGCTGTATACAATGGCTCTTACTTTAAACTTCTAAGTTTAGTTAGTTACTACACAGAACCCACCTAAGTTATGTCTGTACAGGGCTGCCAAGGCTGGGTTAAGTTAGATGACTTTAGAACTTGGTCAAGTTTCTGGAACAACAGGCAATTGACTAACAGATTGAATGATCTGCTTATATTCTGGCTACCGATCGACGTATCAGTAGGATAAGCTTATTTTTTGTCTTTTCAGCCTATCTACCCACAAAGTGTTCATTTATCGTAAGTAAAGTTCCAAATATGTGCAAGATCTTAAAGATAAAAGCAGTGGGACCCATAATACTGCTTTTTTATAAGATCTAAAGTATCGTTCTTTAGGTAGGAGGTCGTTAGCAAATGTCTTTGAACAATGCTCTTGGCTCGTGGAGTCGCGGCGGTATCTCCTCGGCGATTCGAAGCATAGTACGAGCCGAGTAAGGGCTGTTTGAAAGGAATTATTTAGATTTACTTTTTAAGAGTTCAAAAATAAGTTAGAGAATTCGAAAGATTATTATCAAGGCGGTTGCTTGAATGTTATTTTCCAGTTGTTTTGAGGTACATTCCCACAATTTAATATTATTGTCGTGTTTGCACTCTTGTAGGGTTCAACTTATATTCTCTTTACTTAAGTTACCGATGCCTGAAAGGTATGAGGTTATAAAAACACTTCGTAGGACAACACGGTCCATCTCAAAAAGTAATAAAGCATCGAAAACCCTTAAAACAGCCCCAGTCGCCACCACTAACATTAAATCGGTCAACCACATTGAAATAAACTCCTGACGCAACATTATCCGGGATGACCGCGCCTTAAAGATATCCGGGCGGGTCGACTGGAGCCGACACCTCCCTTCTCATCCACGGCCCATCCATACCATCCACCCCCAAATGTTGTAAAAGAAGGAAAAACGCCCCTCTAACCCCCCCACCCCCACAACCCAAGAACACTCGAGATGGCGATTGTTCATGTATGAATTCACCACATTAAGAGTCAAGTAGGATAAAAACAGAATGTGAAGAGAAGCTTTGAAAAATATAGCAAGCATTGAGTGATATTCTTTCGGCCTTAAGTGGTCCGTTTTTATTCGAACCCTCGTTTTAGGTATGTCGAGTAAAAATATACGGACAGATGTTTTTCGATTGTTGAGATAAGGTTTCTTAGTAGCCGTTGACGGCGGATGGGAATTGTGAGACATGAGCAAAAGAATTAGTATGATCTCCTGGGAGGTACCATTCTGTGTTAATCAGCGATCGATGATAAGATTGTCAATGGAGAGAAATTAAATAAATGGCGGGCTACAATTTTTCTGTACAACCAAAAAAAAGTACACGACATACAAGTGAACTAGCTACACTACCGCTATGGAGTTCAAGTGGTATCTAATAATTCCTGAAACGAAGCCTCATTTTCACCTAAAGATTGAAAGATATATATTTTAAAATATGCGACAGCAGTTTATAATGACAGCAAGAACCTGGGATTTGCCAATGAGTTCCTAACCCTTCTAACCGAAAGGAAACCATAATGACAGATTTTCACAGCGCAACACTGGTTTGATTGATTGATGCCTCAACTAAGACCTTAACCTTACTTTCCAAGGCTTTGCAACGTTTGCACATCGATCATCCAGCTCACGCATCACCACTAAAGAAAGCACAACTGCCCACATAAGTCTATGGTAAGCAATGGTAAGTAAGTAACTTAACCGGTAACATTACCATAGACGTCCGCACGCGCCAGTGAGAGTAACTATAAACTTGACTTCAATCCAACATTGAGGTATTAAAGAAAACTCCGTAAATAATTTTTGAATTTAGTCTTTTTTAAGGCGCTTACAGGAACCGTTCTCAAACATAATCTCTTACTAAACTAGATCTTGATAACCTAAACAACATATTATCCATTGTAATACCCACAGTTTAATTCAGAATTGCCAAATACATAGATACTGTTGGCAGTGTTGATGGGATTTTCATAAAGGGAAAACATAAGAAAAGAAAGTAATCACTTTAATTGTATACAAAGAGGTGTAGATAATAAGGTTTTATAGCCGGCCCGCAGTTTATGTCTTTATATATGGGCTATGGGAATATGATGGCGTGCGAATGGATGGAAACGGAATACATAAACGCGGGATAAACCAATTGATATTCTAGTACGAAGATGGGGAAAATAAAGGCTTTCTTCTGTAGGCTGGCATTAGGGCCAACGGGCCTACTATAGATGTGCTTTTGTTTTGAATGGTTCTGTAGAAAAGAGTAAATTTCGAAATCACAAATATTGCAATACGGTCAAAAATAACTGAAAAAGAATTTTCTTCAAAAAATATTAGAGTGGCACTCCCCGTCTTTAAGAACGATCTGATCTCATCCCCAATTTATCAAAAATACATCGAATTTACCTTCATTTAAAACATTGATTGGTCGCCGACATAAAATGAATGTTATTACTTACGGGATTGACATTCTGAATTTGCGATAGAATTGACAATATTATTTCATGAAACAGTATTTTCTTTCCAAAAAGGTACCTACATGTTCTCAAATTCAAACTTCACAAAGCAAACACAACGAAATCATACCTACACCTACAGCTTACAGTGAACCCCGACTGCATCTCAAAGAATCCTCCACACCACCACCAAAAGAATGTTCCCTCAGCAAATCGCAAAGGTATGTAAATAGCTTGAAAAACCCTCAGTTCCTAACGAAGCCGGGGTACATGAATATGGACGAACTGGAGAAAAGAGAGGTGTTAATCTTGAAACTCTGAGGGATCTACTTTTAATTAATACAATCAAAACAAACTGAGGGCCGCTCAACGGCTTAATTCGCAGGGATGGATTTGAAGATGATTTGGGAGACAGATTTTGTTTTGTGTTTGAAGACTGTGATTGCTTTTAAAAATTGTCTGTTAGACAGATTTTCATGTCAATTATGAAAATTGTGATATGTGGGTGAACTACGCACCCAGGTACAGTTCTGTCTAACCCTTCGGGGAACACAGGCGTATTATTTGGTAAGGTAAGAATGCATCGACGAACTTTTTTTTTTAGCATATAATTGAGCTTAGAAAATTAACACCTCAATAAAATGATTATAGGCAGGTAGGTATGCCACCCTGTATCAGGAATAAATAATCTAGCATTTAACTGAAACCTAAACTTACGGAAATGTCGATAATCACGGGTGTTGCCTAGTTGCAACATGAAAACTTATCGCCACTAAAGATGCACTATTTAAATCCGTGCCTGTCCCGTCGTCCGCAGTCCGACCCTTCGGTGTTTCATAAACCGCTGGGTATTAATAAAAACCTCACCTATTAATCTCAACTGTAAACTCATTTTCATACTCCTCTCAGCTTTATTCATTTATATTTTGCTTTTTTTATAAACCAAGGAAATTTTCGGATGAAACTGATCGCTTGCGTTAGGTACGTTTTCCAGTACTTGAGAGAGAATTCTAGTATTTATTATGAAGATCAACGAGATAACAATTCGAATATTTACGGTTCCTACTCGATACAAAATTAAAATAACATAGGAATCAAATCGTCATTACTATTAGCTATCGGTAGAATGACAATGTACAAACTTATCTAGCCAACTGTACAGATCAGTGACTCAATTTTATTCATTTCAGGTTTTTACGACAGCTGGTCAAAATCGCCAGTCACTTCCTTTTGTGGAATCCTATCAAACAATGCAATGAACCTTAACTTTCTGCACATAATGACTAACATTACAGTCTTCAACATTACAGTAAGTATGATTTCGTTCTGTTTGCTTTTTTACATCCTTCTGTTTTTTCGTGTTATAATCTGAGGGTTTAAAATAAGACCCATTATTCAAATTAAAAAAGATTAAAGTAAACTCACAAAAATACACTCAAGGAAGTCGCTTTAACCCCAATATTAAACTAAGAGCCGTCTATGAATACCAAATTCGCAGACAGACAGAACAACTCCTGAAATATAGCCCGTTGAACGACTGAAATTTACATGAAACATTTTAATATCGGCCCTCCACATTCACCTGCCCTTTTTTTTCTCACGCCATAAAAGTAAGAAAAAAACTTTTTATACCACCCTTAAACCCGTTCCTTTCGCTTTAATAAGATAAAAATAACGTTGTATAAAACCTCTTTGATTTACGAGGAACACTGGCCGAGATGTGACAAACTTTTCTTTTTTGTCCGCGTTCCGAATTCGAACAAACGTCAATCAAGTTGGAAAAGAACGTGTCTTTGTGAGTTCTGTTGTTTATCGACTGACTCTTGATTAGCTCTTAAGTTTGGCATAAAAATTCAAGAATTTTATTTGGAATACAAAGAGAAGTATTCGAATGTGATGTTTTAAATTAGATTTATTTGAAAATTAAAGCAAAGATTTTAGAATTCCACGAACAATCTGTACTTAATGATGATGACTGAAGAAATATTTAAAGTAGAAACTAACAACAAACCGCAAAGTTGAATTTAATTCTGGTATCTTGCACATAAGAAAACAGCAAAGGCTTGATTCGTTCTAAGTCGTAAACACCACAAAACAAAATAAAAACGTAATAAATCGCATCTAGCAACACTCTCGAGAACCGTCAGACGAAAGCCCTTGACGTCACAAAGGTGGCGGGGTTGCCATGTCACAACTCTCCACAAAATTTATGCACATAGCTTACGTCACGAGGGCACTCCGTCACACGCGGGACGAGGGATAATGTGGCAACACTGATACGTAGAACAGAAAAAAGATGACACACTTTTTTTGTTACTTGTTCTTCAAAAATTTTCTTGAAAGGTGAGTTATTTAGTTTTCAATTAAGTCATAGCAACATCTTTTAAGCCTACCTAAGTTCCACACAGTTCAACATTCACGTATAAACTTTACACAATGTATTAGCTCTAGTGATTTTCATGTCGTAAAGAAAAGACACAGACAAAAATCTATAAATTCTAGCATTTTAAAATGAGATCTTGATTCATGCAATATCCTCCTGCTTATTTCCTCTATCTCTGTTATTTAGTCTGTGGCATGAGACGATAAAGAAAGGAAACCGTGTCAAGAACAAAAGCCTGGAGTGTCGGCTTTGTAGATACATGTTATTTACTGCGAATCACATAGGAAGGCGCAGCTATTTCTTTGGCAAAGCGAAATCCTATTTACTATGAAATGTCTATACTAATTAATATTCATACTTCGATTTCTAAAGATTACTTGGTTATTAGGCCGATCTGCCTGATGAAAACAGGTTTATTTTGCGGCCTTTTGACTGCTGGATTGGAGACCTTTAGATAAGCCAGCCAATCTTTGCCTGTCTATGAAGAATTATACCTAAGCCAGACACCAGATTCCGACACTGAAGGAGTGTCCACAGCCGATCCGCAATCTGTTCGTACCGGTTCTGAACCTTTTTCAAGCTAAAACAAGCTCACATTTATTCAATTTGCCCACTTAATTATAAGCTTTCATCCAGACCAGACCTTAAAAAAAACTAAACAAGACCGCAGGTGCAAGTTGATGAAAAACACCCCTTTTAAAAAAGAATATTTTCCCGAATTAATAAACAACCCTTCATGCCAAGGTATAATAGATTCAAAGTGGGCTCTGTTTTATTAACTTACTGTTTATTTTTCAGACAAATAAAGGGGATTTTCCGCCTTTTGTAAAGTCAAACTCTAGTTGTTTGTTTAACTTTAAATTAATTTTTACCGAGGCTAATATTGTGTGGTGTGACTTTTTTGTTTTGAAATATAAGGAAAGAAATAATAATAATAGAAGGAAATACTTTTCATGTTCATGTTTAAATCGAAAAATAACATTTATTAGGTATCTAATATTAAGAAAAACTGAATCGGATTTAAAAGAAAATGTTACGAGATAAAATGAAATACGTAAACAACCAGGTAACTAGTTATTTTTCTTAAAACTTTTAAAATTCAACCCATGAAATCACTGCGCATTTTCTTTTTCAAACCATGTTTCAACAAGATTTTTAGGCACGTATTTAAAAAATACAAAATCAAAAATTCTCGATAACCAAACGCCCGCGCAAATTATACAGTTTCAAAAAAAGAAAACGCGGGAAACAAAATAACGTAGGTGGGTAGTGGGCGCAATGGGCGCATTCATTTGAATAATTTCCGCGAGTATTTTCTGACGCGAATCCATCATTTTTGCGGTGCGTTCATATCGCAGATGGCGCTCGTTAGCCTGTGAAAGAAATTAAGTAGGAGGAATATTACATTCTTTCAGGTTGCAATTACCTACCCACTTACTCCTAACAATTAATTCCGTATTACATTGCCAGATTTCGATGAAAAAAGAGATTTCTTGACAAAGTTACTTGTATTTGGATAGTCAGCTCAAAATTACATTATAGAAATAACTAAATGTCTAGTTTTTGAAGAAAAAGGTTATGTAGAAAATTGAAGCATGAAAACTATCGAAAGTATATACTTAGGTAAATACTTAAATTTTCTTCAACTGTAACAACTCGGATTGAATTACATTTTACAAAATAAAACCAATATGATACATAATATACTATGTCCACTGATACATAGCCGGTAGCCCAAACATTGCTGGTGTTGTGTATTTGTTTCCAGTAGATTTAGCCACAATATTTTCCCGGAACATCCATCATTTTCCCGCCAAAATAACAGTTTGGGGGATGCGGTGGGCCTGTTATCGGCCGACGATAATCAATTTCAGCGAGCCACCTACTTGTGAGTATATTTTACCTTGGCTACTTGTTTACCCTGAGAGGGGGAACCATAAGATGGTAGGTATATGTAGGTATGCCTAGAGGAAATATACGCTTCATCCTCTTGTAGGCTAAAGTACGTTCTACAGAGTGTATCGAGAAGAGCGTGATCACTGATAATATGGAAGGGTGTGGTACAGACAACAAAACTGAACAACTTTATCAATAATACCAACATCAGAACTGTGAAAATTCATTATTTTCGTTGGGGAATCTAATTTAACTACAATAATTTATAATATGTACAGATGGATAAGCAATACCAATTTATTCGGCAACGCATTCCACCGTACTGAAACGTATGTAGGGGCACCATATTCAGGTGAGAAGGTACCAGTTCTTACGCTTCGTAAGATCCACACTAGCTAGACGAGTCCTTAGGTGTGTGACAACAGTGCTACAAGAATAAGTTGAACACTTTTCTCTTTAAAAAAAAAAAAACAAAAACATTTCTCTACAGTAACTAAACATATGTACCCAAAAAGTTCATCAAACCCATTAAAATAATGAGCTTCATAACAGAAGAGTTTACTCAACCTATGAATCAACCTCGTTCAAGTGCAGTAACAGCAGAAATGTAACAAAATAGTGAGTTGTCTGCTCCCTATTAATTCACTTCCCCTCAGCATACATTAAGCGCTATTTGTTTTTGCAACATTAACATTTTTATGACTAAACTGAGAGAAATCACTTACTCTAAGTGTACCAACTTAATTGTACCACAAACTCGAAAAGCCTCACCCTTAATGCAACTGCTCAAGCTTTAATTTTCCATAGCAATGTGTTTGGTGTTGGTATTTAATTTTGTTAGAGAATTGTAATGAGTACTCGAAAAGTCAAAATAATTGTATCTGTGAACAACCGTTTGTTTTGATTCTGATGTTTGATTTAATTTTACAGCGCGGAGAGTCAAATTTATTTATACACTACGCGTTTTTACAGTGTTAGTGAAAAACCTTCTTTTGTATACACAT
Source organism: Noctua fimbriata (assembly GCA_905163415.1). Lineage (NCBI taxonomy): Eukaryota > Metazoa > Arthropoda > Insecta > Lepidoptera > Noctuidae > Noctua > Noctua fimbriata. The sequence continues at coordinate 19,616,191 of LR990925.1, read as the reverse complement.
TTCATAAGTCTGACCGCAATATTAAATTAGAAGATGAATGTCCTTCATTTCCATTCCGTTCTCCAAAACAGAACTTCTTTAAACTCGCAGCTTTCTAGAAAACATTTACCAGACGGCGCATTTCCTCCGCCCTTTAATTTATTTACTCAAATAATAAAATATAGGTCTTAACGAACGGTTCAAAACCCCAACTAAGATTCAACGAAGCATATTTAGAATGTGGGGGGGTCGCAAACTCTCTCAGACCAAACTTAATTCCGCCCGTCGCGACCGCAAAGAAAACTTTGCTTCAAAATTAATATTTCTTTCATTAAAATGCTGTAATATTTTCGCTTGCTGCATGCATAAGTAATGTCCATGAATAAGAAACGTGTAAAAATTCAGCGGCGAAGTCTCACTGATTGAACCAGATATCGGCGACGGTGTGTGGAGCATTTTGTAAGACGTGAACATCAAATAGAATTTGAGGAATAAACATGTTTGGAAACTGTTCAGGGTAATGAGGGACGAGGTCGAAAAGTTGGCTTGGAGAATATTTTCTTTGCATTTTTGTAGTTTTACTTCGCATATGCGAGCGTTACTGTACTTAAGGAAAATGAACTTGTAATTAAGTAATTTAACCCTTGGTAAAGTTTCCTTGGTTAATTGACGTACTGAGCTCTTTGACTGAAATCACCGAGGGACTTTGTTAATACTAGGTAAGTAGCTAACTTTCACTTGGTATTCGGCTGCACACGGTTAGAATGGAAGCCGACCCCAATATAGTTGGGAAAAGGCAGGCAGATGATATGACTTACACTTCAAAAACGTGGCGCATAAAAGCCGCATTTTAAAATTATCGTAAATTGTGTAATGTTTTAAGTCAAAGATATAATATAATTTGGCTTGACTCAAACGTACGAGTTTTTTCTCCAAAACGTCTTAAGATTTCAAACGATCTTCTTTCCATCCAATACCTCGTCTCTCCGTTAAGTACACGGCCGTTTGTTTAACTCCATAGATTCAGTTGTTTGTCTTGCAGATTTGAGAGCCTCGAAAAAGTCAAGCATTGACAGAAACAGGGGATCGAAATGGGGCAGGTTTGTTTTTGAATAATTTCATTTGCTTCAGTTCTTTCTTACTTTTAATTACATTGTTTTTGTTGGCAGGTTTATGCTGAGCAAGTCACATGAGTACGTGAATTCGACTTGCTGCTACCATTGTGTGTACCTTTTCAATTGGCGTTAGGTAGGTACAGGTGGATTTTGAAAAGCTAACAAGTACTTATGGAAAATAAAATTCTAACACATTATAGTCAGCCGATTACAACTAATTACATGAGTTTAACAGTCTGCAAGTAAATTTTTGTTTTCAGAAATCGGTGCTGGTTTCGCCTATTACCTGACGAATAACGACTGCTTAAAATTACATCTAATATGAGCGTACCTAGAACATATATTGTTAGATAATAAAACTTCAACTAATCGTGTCGAGTCGTAGCGATCTCCTTTTTTCCCGACGAACTTTAACGATGTTCTCAAGGTGTAAAATGAAACAAACAAAGCACGCCGTTTACAATAACACTACAATAAATAATAACATAACATTTACGTTATCTTGGAGCATCATTAAGCTATCGCGAGGACCGGGGTGAGCAGAACTCTCCCCGCTGAATATAATTTACATGAAGTCCTAGGGTGAAGGAAAAACAACGCGTTTGTTCGTTTAATTTGAAAAATCGGTTCTGTAGTCGTTTGTAGATGATGTGTTATGGCTATAGGAATTTATGTTGGTAGTAATCATTTAACCAATGATGTTGGTTTCCATACTGAAAATAATAAAAAAGATGTCTTAACGTGTCCAGAGAAACAAAAGATTATGTAATTTAAGAACTGCATTTGTACTGCAGCACTACAGTAATAAAGAAAATAAAGTCTAAGAATACATCAGATATCTTTTTCTGAAAATTGAAGAAAATTTATTTCATAGCTTCGATTCCAGTTCATAATTGTGCTTGTAGTAGGTAAATCATTGAACCAACTATGGAACACTTATATGTTACCCGTCAAAGGTAAATGTTTCATATGTACTTGTTTTCTAAAATCATTGTTTTGTCATTACTTATTATTATTTATTTCTCTCATTTAAAGCGATTCTTGCTAGCATTACAATATTCGCCCATCTCAAACACAACCCGCGTATTTTTTGTCGCAGCTTTCAGCCAAAACAAACGGTCCATTTTCCAGCAATACTTAACCCAAAAAGTAAGTTTGCTTAGCATCTGCGAAATACAGTTTCAGTTCATTTAGCGAACAAAATGTATATAAAAAGTTAAGGCGCTTCCCTCTTCAACTGTTCTTAAGACTTACTTTGAATAAAGCTTCCTGTTCGCTCTGCGACTTAAATGTCTGAAATTCAGTGTTTGGAGATTACTCGCTACAATGAATTTCAGATGACCATTGTTATGTGATCGTCTGAGAAATCAGTTATCATGAAATTCAGTAAGATTCCTTAAGGTGATGTCGAGTTATAGTTATCGTTAGGTACCTTTTTCTTTTGGAAATACTTGATTAATCACAGAAAATAACTAGACATGGATAGCTTATCAAAAAAAAATCATGACAGAATTAAAACGTCTTTGCTTGCTGCATCAAACTACACTTTCCAACGACTAGTCTTGATTCCAAAGTTACTTCTCTTGTTGTTCGTGCGAATTCGCGTCGAAGTCGGGTCCTGAATAGCAGTCTCCCCAGAGTGTTTTTTTCTTGAATAATGCGAGTGTTATGGCTCGAAATATGCTTCATTTGGCGCGAGGCAACTTCTCTAAAGTGCGTAAGGAAATCATATTCATATTTTTTCCACTTCGACTGTTCGCGACGCGGAATTTGAATAAAATATGGCGACTTCTTTTTTTCTGTTAGATTACTTTGACTGTTGCTGTCTGAAGTCGCGCCCGCGCTGGTGAGAGCACTTATGAGCTCGTTTGGAGAACGACGGACTTTAACGAGGATTCAGAGGAGCTTTTATGAATAAAATCGTAACAAAAAAGTTTGGACAAAACAGGTGAACTCGGAGTTTTAAAACCGTATTCATCAACAAACAATATTTTCTAAGCAAAGATCCATGGGTTTTGCTCTGTCACCTATTACGCGAAGTGTTGAGCTTAAAGTTTTTTAGAGCATAACAATACTTTGTGAAGTGATTTTTATTTAATTTCCTATCCTCCTCGAGAGACTAAACTTCGTTCTAAAATATTGCACCTCAAACATCCAATTATGAAGTACACTTTGTCACACAAGTCTCGCGTCCAATCCTTCCAACACTTTGCAAGTTTAAACGCAATAAATTACAACAACTTTGTTCATAAAGGGATTCTTGCATAAACACATTTAGCGACTAAAAAGCCGAGTGCCCACAAAATTAAGTTTGAAAACCATTTAAGTCCAACCAAAAATCGCGTTACGAACTTTCGGGGCTCCAATCTTCTCGCATACATTAACAAGAGGTGTGAGTACGGACTAAAACAAAATCATTATTCAAATCCCCTGAATAATGTTTTCAGGAATCGGGACTGAGTTCCGTACGTCGTTTTTGAATTTTAATACGGACCTCTAACAAGTTTTCAGTCAAAGGAGATCGGTAGAACTCGATGGGCGATATGCTGGGGAGTATAACGGACGTCTGGCGCAACTCAGATCTTAATTTTTATTTTTTTTTGGTCAGTTTTCAATGCGGTTACAGTATACCTACATATTTATAAAAACGCAGTAGTTTGCGCAGTGTAGACGGTTAACTAAAGTGCTAGTTTTATTTGCAGTACCTTTCAACCCAAGCAAAATCTAGTTATTATATTTCACATAGGCCTACATGGGCACTTATAAAACGTTGAAAAAAGGTACACGGCTCGGTTTCCTATGGAGAAGAACCGGCAAAAAACTCCATGGTCAATTGGTTACTCTTTTCAAATCATTTGGTATTGCAATGTTTTCATGTTACTGCATTAGTACATAAGTATGGGGGAACAGCGTAAACCCAACACTAAGTCTCCACAAAAAACGTAAAATAAGATAAAAAGTTAGCAAGCATCTGGGTATCTAAAAAGCCTACAATGTTTACACATTCAACAACAACAACAACAACAAACAAACAACAAATCAACAACCGGTAAAAAAGAACCTATACAAAGGTTAGAAATTATTATGAAATACTAAATTAAACATGTGACACAAATATTGTAATCAGTGCTGTAACTATTCTGAGCAACATTCATGTACTTACAATCGAATGTACGCATCTAATGTTCAAGTTTTTAAATACCGAAGAATTCTTAAAATTTCCGTTAGAGCTCGTACAGTGAGAACCGTTTTCACAAGATCCAGTGTCCGCTCAGCTCCCAAGCGACGTACCTTTACGTAGTGTCGCCGGCCGATCAAAGGCTGGTGATCAAAGGACGCCGGTGTCCGGCCGAGGACGAGGTAATTAGCCACCTTCACGCCGTCTGAGGGCGGCACGTGCCTGCCTGCCTGCTCCGCGAGTAACTGAGTTCGAGAGGAAATGTGGAAGTTTCATTAAAAGTCTCTGGAATATAAGGATTTTGGGAACACCTATTGATTCATATTTATGATAACGCTGGTTGACTAACTGAATGTTGGTCTTCAGATCTTCAGTGTGTTAAGAAGTCTCAAGTATTTGGTCTTTAAGGTTCCATATATGAACGTACTGAATGCAAGACTCGAAAATCCCGCGGCATGCAGTGACATTGCGTTAGGGATGAGCCAAGTCCCGACTGCTTAGGGGAGTTTTAAAGTATACGAGTAAAGTTTCCTCTAAGTTGTCAGCTTATGTATGTTAACCCAAGACGAAGCTAGCGCTGCATTTCTTTTATGTTTCAAAGAACATGCTTTTACGAATGTGAGTTTTCACAAGAAACTGTAGAAGTGTTCCTCGATTCAATACGATTCCGTTACAACGTAAAGTTAAGACAGTCACTGACTGGTTGATATCACAACATCTCGGTATAATGAGCTCACGGGGGGATCTGCTCGTAGAGCGGGGGTATAATGTGCAATCTAAGATGGCGACGAGTCTCGGCGATCGGCGGTCACTCGGTCATTACTGCCCTCGCAACATCTATGAAATATTTATGACGACTGCCATAATAACGCCGGCGACGATATCATTATACTTTGTGATGGGGGTGTCGGGCGGGGCGGAATTTCTGAACGCTCCTTACCATTGCAAAGTCGCAATCGCGGGAGCTTCAAAACGCACGCGGATGCTCCGGACAAGTTTTAAACATTTTCTGCGCAGGTGAATTTAAATTTTCGTGTATTCCGAAATCACAAAGGCTTCTCGCTATTCGAATGAACCTGAATCCGACTTCGACATTCAAATTTGTAAATCCTGAATGGATTCCAGGCGGTGTGCGCAGACGCGGCGGCCCCGGATCGCCCATATTAACTTGTTAATTAGGTCCATAATACGACTTGCAGATGAGCTACAGAGTTGTGAAGTTGAATACATAAAAAGCCCTTTTTCAGCGATCGCATGCATTGTTGGTGGTGTGTGCGGCGCCGGTGGCCGGCACTCGGGGGAGGCGAGCCTATAACGTATTTCGTACGTCCCACCAGCCACCAGAAGTTTGCCTGTTCATAAATAAACGCGAACGGTATTCAACAGCCCTTGGTGCTGTATGCATAACGAATTTGAAGGAGGCAAACTTGGAGGCTCTGCTGACTGGGATGGAGTATAAAATTCAGTAACAACATGGTGGAGGTTTTCATTCGACGATCCGCTGCCGGGGAAGGCATAGCTCCGTCATCGTAATTAGTGATATGTCACTTGATTGGACATGTGTTGTGACCCTCATAGTGCGTGAGCCGGGGTGACCAGTGGCGTCGGTCGGAGCCAGTGTTCTGCGAAGTGTTCAAAGTGTTGATGATCAGTAGTGAATGTGGTGGAATGCAGTTTATTGTTGCATTGTGGTGCGCAGTGGTGTCTTCCCGCGCTTTCTCCGGCCGCCATCTTGGGGATGCTGTCAAACGTGTGAGTACCGAGCCACCGCCAGGCGGCGTGCGTGTCGCATTGTGTATCAAAATAATATGGCCGCCTTAACTCACTGCTTTGAATATTTTTGCATGGAATCTGCAAATATTTTATTATTTTACGATTGTTTTGTAGAGTTTTATGACAGTTTTACTAAGGAAATAAACGTGATGTTTCTGAATTATTGTAGTGATTTCTTATTTTCTACGGAGACATGTGGACTGACAGGGACAGTACATTTGAATAAACGTCTAACGTTTTTTAGTAATTGGAGGGTAATATCTTAAAACTTTTAAGCAATTTAAAGCTTGTATTGATTGCTTTATGTTACGCATAATTTTAGCGCAGTTTCTAAATATATCACCAAGTGAGGTGGTCACAATATTGTATTCAGTTTGGAACTTTTTGGTATGGACTATTATATGAAATGCGGTCGTATCTGCATGAATAGGCTGAATAGCTGATATACTTACTCGAAATTTATTTAGCAAACAACACGAATGGTTTAGTGACTACGTTTCGTGCTTGTGGCATGCAACGGTTCAGCGGTAGCGGGTTCGGTTTAGATTTATGATTCGTTTCTATTAGGTGAACAATGAAGTAATCAAAATCTTTTTAACATTTAGGTACATACATGAAAATAAACATCACGCCTGTAATCCCCGAAAGTTGGGGTTTGAAAAAATAAGTGAACAATAATTTAATCTTTTGAATGTCTGAATAATGGTTATTTAAAACCCAGTGATATTGATGTAAATACAATATCAGCAGACAGTTATATGGACATTCCCTTTTATGAAGGATGTTCATGATATATTTATTCGTCTACATTCATGTACAGGTTTAAATGTTAGCAGTGTATCATTGTCTAGCTGCGTATCATATCAAAGTAAATGGAATAGCCAATAGAATGTCATCCCAAATTCAAATGTTCACTCGTTCAGAATTCAAATTTTACACCACAGCACAGTTAGACCAAAAAGTATGAATAAAAATGCTAAAAGCTAATACCACTCGTGTCAGCATCGAGGTGTTAATATGACGTCACTGGCTGCGAGCACGGTGACATGTCATTTTCCGCACTAGTGCATCAACATTTGGATATGTCACGCGCAAATATAGGGTTATGCAGAACCAACTTTATATTACCACCCCTTCATACACAACACAACTTTAAATGTGAGGCGTAAGGTTTAGTTTGGATTGGAATGTTGTAGTGTAGATGGTGTTATGTTTGTCAAGCTTGATGTCAGGTCATGACGCGGTGTCCAATCTGTGTGAAACACGCATGTTGGTTTTGTATTGAAAGCTTCGGAAATAGTTGTAGCTATAGGTAGATAGTATTATGAAGACTGAACAGAACTTCTTTTTCATAGAGGTGAAGCACACAAAACAATCTCTGACAAGAAAGGAAAAAAGCTTCTTCGATCGTGTACTTGTTTCGGTTTTTCCTAGGGCACGTCATTCAGCATCACAATGCCGAATTCGTGAGGGATTCGGTGCTCTAAAAAAATACAATCTAAACGAAATTCTTTACCACTACATAAAGGAAACTTTTGGACTAGGATTATGCTCATGTTCGTCAGAAAGGTTAGGTAGATGATTAGTAATCGCAACCGGTTGTATGACCAGGTGTATGATCGTGGACGAAGCAAAAGTAGTTTTAATGACTGTAGCAGGTGGCTTTTTATTAATAGTTTCTGCAAACTTCCATGAAAAATGGCGTGCGTCTATGTACGCGTTATGTATGGACAAGGTTTACACAGAAATAAGAATTAAAACTTTAAGTTTACTACTTCATACTTCAAAAGTCCTTAATTTGATGTTATCGGACAAAAACTGAAACAAGTCTAGTGAAACTGGCATTCCCTTGCATTTGAAACCTCTAACACAAAATATAACGAACAGTGGTATTTACACGAATATCGTGTTAATAGTTTTTACAATTATTAATGTGTAGAGTACACGAACGTCACTTATTTATTAAACCTGATATTAACAATGTAGCTAATTATAAATAAGGGATTGATTGAACTTGCGACCTAGTTTTGTGCTACTTGTTATTACCTATTAGCAACAAATGGTGCATACTAGTTTTAAGGCTACTTACTATTCTTTGATCGTTTATCAATATAACATAGGTACCCGACAGTATTGTTGTCATAGCCTTTCTTTGACTTAGATTACCTATTCATTTGATTGTACTATTGTACACTCGCATACAACTCTCAGTTTAAGTAAGAACTTCGTTGTCAAATCGATAACAGCTGTACAGAATTGTATCTGAAGGACCTTAGAAATCAGGCACAGGCTGTATATGAACGATAATGGGATGAGTGGACGATAATAATGACTTTCAATACATTTTTTGATCATTCGACTACGAATAGGTGCGACTACGTCTACCAACACGCGACGAAGAGAAAGACACGTAATACAATAAACAAAAGGATATAACATCAGTGTTAACCTCCTTAAATATACTGTTCTTTTCTTTTTCCACCTAGCAACACCAGCTAACGACATAGGCAATAAGTGACGTCATAATTCACGTCAAATTACAATTCCACGTCGAAACGGCGTCGGTCACGAACGCTGTAGACGAAAAAGAAATGGTTCGCTCGTTAGGTACTAGTTGTTATGGAGGTATAAGAAGAAATAAGGACATTAGCCAGTAATTTATTGTGTTATAAGTCATTCATCTTCTGCCATGTCTAGATTAGACAGCAATTAGTAACGGTCTGTTCCTGGGCAGACCAATCTTCAATCTGGAGCTGTCCTGAACTGTCTGCATGCACTGGATGTAATGAATCAGCCTTTCCTGAAGTTAATTATGACTTGCATCCAATTAAAAACCTACTCAGTATAGTCATTTTCAATAAAAAGCCCACAAACATCACAAACCACTAAAAAGTAAGTTATTAAAGGGAAACTTTAAAACATACGTGTATTTCTGACAGTCGTTTGACATACACACAGTCATCATCTGCCTTGCCTTTTCTCAACTATGTTCGGGTCGGCTTCCAGTCTATCGGATGTAGCTGAATACCAGTATTTTACATGGAGCGACTGCCTATCTGACCTCCACAACCCAGCTAGTACTGGGTATTATTAGTATTAACATACTCACAGTGATGTGTTAAATACGTTTTTTGATGTTAATGGGTCTTTATCATTTTAAAAACTCGTCGTTTGCTAACAGCATTACGAAAAACAACCAACTACCTTTTTACTGGTAAAATATTTAGGTTACATTTTCATAGGAACCTAAGGACAAGAGGAATAGCGCCTTACCATTCACCAAGTACGTTACAAACCAGCAATCAAAGAAACACCTCTCTCCTCACCATCGATTAAGATCAGTTTCCCTGGTATAGTTAGCTCACTTATCTCCCAACAGCTCAGTGAGCAGCATGACCTGACTTCTGACCGATGCAAGCACACCAATTCCAACGATTCGCATAGCTTCAGTATTTGTAATGGTAGGGCTGGCAAGATGTTGTAGAAAGTGTTTAAGAATATCAAGTATGTTGAACTAGGCAGGTAGGTTACCGAAGGCATTTGTTCCCGTAATATAAACATTCAAAATCTAGTTGCTACCTAATCCCAGCGACCTTCAAATGTAGGTAAAGGCCATCCAATTTTGAAAGATTCGATTTCGAAATTTAAAAGTTGTTAAAAATATAGGAATTGCCCCTCAGGTTTTAGGTTTTCCAGCCAATGGAAGAAAGAAAGCAGTCTGTTCAACAATTAAACATAATATGGATCAAGGACAACCAGTTAGCAAGGTAGGTAGGTAGTTTGTTAGCGTGTATACAACAGATCAACTACAGTGGTTTTTATTCGTTAAAAAGTATCGCTTCTCTAGGGTACGCCTGCCGGTATCTACTGAGCCACGACTTAACCAGCGACTTGAAACTAATACATTACTTTGTCTAACTGCACCAATTTGCATCAGTCCTAGATCTCCAACTTCTAGAAGGCAAAATCAACAGTTTGTAGATTTAGTTTGTACATAGCTAGGTCCCGCCACCCCTATAACTGCAGAATCTAAGTTGGTGCAGTGAGAGCTGGCATGGTAATAGAAGGTTGCGGTGCGCAGCGCCCGAGGCGTCCGCCCGTCGCACGCGCAGCCAAGCGATCCCACGCTCATTTACTTACAGGACGAGGGTTTTTAAGCAATGTTTAAAATCTGCTGGAATTAATCACACACTTCACGAATAGACATGCTCAACTGCTGAAAGTGGTTTCTTCAAAATCGACTTCAGAAATCCTCGAATAAATAGCTAGTATGTAAACATGTACCGAAACGATAGTTACAATATTTTAGGTAGGTCCTAACATTAGAGCTACTGCTAATTAATCAAGTTGATTAGTTCGTGGAAACCCACGAACTCGTAACCTAACACGATCATGATCATTTCTGTCAGGTTTGTTTTTACAGTCCTCCACACACACCTCACTACCACGGTCACTACTACGACGCTTAGTAAAAAAAATATTTCTCCGTCGGATCGGATTTAAATTAAAACCTTTAATGAATAATTGTTGGTCTTCCAAGTGGAAGAATAATTAGTAGATGTTTTAATTAGGACTGACATTACAATTGATAAATTCTTAGCCAAATGCCTACGACGTTGCAAACGATCTACTTGAAAAAATATTGTTTATTCGCGGCATTGATCAAGAAAACATAAATGTCACAACAACTGAAACGAGTCTGACAACTCGTGTGTAACTTGTCGCACTAGGTACTACCTGTGACAGCAGGTCTACACTTAAGATACTGACATTCCTAACTTGGGTTTTTTTTTATTTATTTTTTACTTATGTTAAATTGGCTTGCGTTTGGCCGCAACTTGTTTGATGTGAAGTAATGATGCAGCCTGGGATGGAGGACGCTTGCTTGGATGACACCGATTCACTCGAACTTTGAATAGATCCAGACTAAAGTGATCAGGGAACAGACCAGCCGGCAGTGAATTCCAATGACTGGCGGTTCGAGCAGCGAAGCATAGCGCTTTGTTCGGACCCGAGGAAATTCAACCATTTGACGGGGACACTTCGCCGTTTCTCTGCTCGTCCAACGATAGAATGAGATAAAATAAGGGTTTTCAGCTGCATCTGGTAAGACTGGAAACCGACCACAACAGCTGGTAAAGGCTAGGCAGTAGATGATGAAATCTTTTGAAACTGACGGTGAGGAATGTTCGCTAAACCAACCCGTGTCTGAGCACCAGATTGCGGAAACCAAACCCCATTTTTTTAGCAATCTCTGTGGCTATTTTGTGAGACACAAACGCAATGCTATTCATTTAGACAAATCAACAACACCCATTGCGTTTTTTTTCCGTTATGAAACAAATCATTCCAAGAAATTAATTGGGAATCGCCTTGAAAATCGTACGGATTGTTATTGACACTATGTTACGCAATAGGGGTTCAGGTGATCAACATTTTGATCAAATTGTAATCATAATAAGAAGATACCTTCTGTCTGCCGCGGGACAAAGAAAGAGAGTAGCGTTTATTTTATAAATACTGCCATAAAATACCTTCGTTTCTAGCATTGTGTAGACATACCTCATGAATTTCGGCAGTTAAAAGTTCCGTCTTACACAAATCAAGACCAAGATCCGGAGAGACAACAACCTGTATACTAATCGATTGCAAAAATTCGTGAACATGAAAGCGACTGTTTGCACAGTACGCGCGATTATCGAGTAGCGATCGGTAAAGATCGGCAGAGATCGGTGATCACGAAGCAATGCGCGGGCGCCGATGATCGAACCATAACCACCGCTATACTGCAGTTATGTGGAAGACACGTTTTAGAAATATTTCTTTAACAAGACTTGTACGTTTTTAAGCTTTGTTTTAAGATGAAATTGTTGAACTTTGTTGACATGATAATTTTAGGATGTGGACGGAAATTACAGTAAATTGATTTCATGTTATGTGGTTCATTTCTCTAAAATATGAAAGCTTTAGGTAGCTGATGGAGTTTACTGAATTTCCTTTTTCATTATCGTTTTTGTTTTTAAGTTGAATCGCAATATCCTCATTTCGGACCGATGCATTGCGAATACCTTTACTGGGGGTCGGAATGACAAATTAGCCACAAATATCAAATGTTAGATTGTGCTTGAAATCATTTACAACTTTGTTTTTCAGAGAAATCTCTGGTTATATAGACATGAAGGAGTAGGGTAGTGATGTACCTTATAATATAATCATCATAATTCATGGTGATACGAAATTACCATAACATTTTAAATTCTTACCACACATCTACCTGTAACATCAGCAGTAAAGCTCCATATTCTTTTCAATTACTCCGACATTTCCCGCACACAATACCATACAAATACACGACCGACCAAAATTACGAACAATAGCGTTATCTCTCAAATAAAGAGAACGTAGCGACATAAATCTTCAGGACTCGCTCCGTACATTTTAACGGTTAAGGGAGACGCATTTTTATTCAAAATAGGCACTTAGTTAAAAAATATGTGTGTACCAGAGACAAACAACAGGAAGTGGGTGGAGATGGTCCTTTTTCCCGCAGTTCCTGTGGCCTGTGTGTTACCTTTTTGTTTTTAAATTGAGCGCCAGATGCGGGGGCTTGCTGGAATATACTGGCGGCCAGATGAATGGATAGCCTATTAGAAAATTGTTTGGGATTACTATTTTTTTGCTGAACTTTAATCTTTATGGAAGCATCGATAGGAATTTTACATAACTGCTTGTGATGATGATTTAAGAATCGCTTATGTGGTGGAGACGCCAGTTTCTATACGTTAGAACATATTATCCCCGGCAGTAGTTATTCTTATATTGTTTTTAATCAGCTAATTATAAAAGAAAACTGAAAAATTAACCATCAGTATTGTGAATAATTACTAAAACATATAACAATAAAATTGCCAAATCATTTTAAATCGGGGATTATTTCATGAATGAGTATTGTGTAAAATTTAAACCGACTGAATATTGAATGGGACCTCCCATTTAATAAATTGCTGTTCAAAACAAGGTTTTCAGCGAACTTTTCTGTTTTATTCCCGATTTTCCGCTGTACGCTTTATTCGCGCCGCAACTGTACCAAATTCGTTTTGGAAATCGTACCGAAAAATGTTTAGTAGTTGAAAAATTAGCATTTGTGTGGTCCCTTCGGCGTCGTGGCTGTGCCCGCGCCGGGAACTTAGCGGAGCTCATTAATTTGTTGTTTTTTCTTTTATTATTCTCCCCATTTTAAGGCAATTTGGTTAAAGCGTCCGTTTTGTTCAGAACATGCTTTGTTTAGAGTGTGCTAATGGAAATAGCTTAGTTATGCTAATTTAATTAATACGAAAAAGCCTTTTTGTATTTTCTAATGAAACATATTGTTTTTAATAAGAATCCATGCTAGGATTGATTATTTATGATTTTAGTACATTAATATTGAAGCCAGTGTGCTGAGACGCATTGGTAACGGATAGTTATGCAAAGCTGACAGATTGAATTATTGATATTACATCAGCAGAATTAGTCTTCTGCCTAACACATTTACAATGGCCAAGTAAGATAAGTCAATATTCATGGCGCATTTTATGTTGTCGCACAGACGTTTCTTTCAGACAGCAAAAACATTGCTGTACAGCAGCCATTTCAATCAAAATTATGGCAACAATCAGTTAACTAACGAGTCTAAGAATAATTTAAGAATAATAATTCATTTAAAAAGTATTACAAAAAGTGTATATTTAGGCGCAGCAGTTTATATCTCATACAATAATAATTAGTACTTATAAGTAAACTATAACTAAAATATAATTTAACAGTTGCAAGTTATAATAGTCCAATTCAGATGTCAGCGACCTGCCCGATCTAGGTTTATTTAAACCTGTGTTTCAGGCCATCACTTTACCTAGCGCAATTTAATTAGGACAGTAAAATTACAAGATTAAATTAATCTATTAACAACTATAACTATAATCAAATTGGTACAAAAAAAACCACTAAAACTAGCTTAAGTAAATATGTACAAAAACATAATCAAACCACAACTTCTAGAAGTTTTTCTGTGGCTATGTAATTAAGTATGGCTAAATAATCCGACATTACAAAACAACATTTTTTATAACTTAAACTATAGAAGTTTAGTATCTTGTTAAGTCTAATGTAGAGGAAAGGTCCTAAAAACACATAAAATCAATTCGCAAACGCATGTCTAGTTTGAAGTTTTGTGCAAAATAGGTCCTATGATGTTTATTTCAACTAAAGAAGAAGTTCTTATTATCTTCAAAATATTCCAGAGGTATGAAGAAATATATGTTTTTCTCACTTTGTTGTTTTGAGGTGCGTGCTTATTATATGCGTTAGTTTTTCAATTGTATAAATAACAGAAATTGGTTTTTTCTTGTCCGTTTGTGTGACCACGTTTTTCTTTTAAACTACTCTTCAGATTTTGATAAAGTATTCGCAATAATTATGAACTTCTTCCGACTGGTTCATATTATGTGGCATTCTTCATAAAAGTTTCATTTTTTAGTCAAAGTTAAAGTTTATTTTTTTCAAGTTATTGGTATGGTATTTTCATAGTAAGCTTATTAATATCAAGGACAAAGAGTTTTCTCGTTGATTAAGCATAAATTTAATCATCTTATCTACAATCAAAGGCCGAAGTTTAAGAAAGCTTATTAGGTATGGAACCCACTGCCTTCACAAAACAAATTGAGTTTGGCTACACTTAAGTACCAATTTGCAAATCTATGAAGGCGTATCGAAATGAAACCCAATTTCTTCCCAAATAGGTATTTAGGTATCTACTTCCACAAAAGTGTGTAGGTAGATACATGAAAACAAGTTTCACAAACAAACTCATTACTCCATACAATATTACTTCTATACAGCACTCAGAGATAATTATTTATCTTCATTTAATAAAACGACCAAATCTTAGACCAAACCGAGGATCCATATAGCTTTTCTAAGCTCCTCCCACTCAGCAAGGCGTGGCCGCACCACGCCCCAAAGTCCCGCCCACTAGCCGTTTTTCCTGGAAACTTATGTAATATTTTCCCTCCAGGGTGGTGGGTGGACATTTGTCTTTACTAAGGACGAGCTCCCAGGATTATTAAATTTACCGAGCCAACATGGCCGACGATTTATGTACTTTATATATATATAGCAAGCTATGTACTTTGATTTAGTGGTTTAGGTAGGAGTTCTTAGAATATATTTTATCTGTAAAGAATGGCTCTGTGTTACTGAGTTTTATTTGGAGAAGGTTTTGATAAAGATATTCGTGGCCTGGCAGAGGTGGGTCTGGCTTTGTTCATTTGCGTTCATATTGATCGCCTTTTCTTTGTTCAGTCGTTATACCAGACTACTTCGTAAGTACGCATAATCATAACAATTTGAACTTTTTCCATTTTAAAACTGATTTAAAGTTATTGTCTTTACTGGTCAGGAGCAAGATAATATTGTCTCAATCATTAATGTATCCTGCCAATTAATAACAAATAGGAGTAGTTCTAAAAGCTACCCCTGTGAAAAACTATTTTTTGGAAGCATACATTATACGAAGGCATACTGTACCTACATACATGGCAGTAGCGAAGGGCCAATTTTTGTAAGAGATAAGCCGGAGTACATATCTTGAATGCGATTATATTATTTGTCTATAGAATACTGACTGTGTCATTTTTCAAAGGGAATCCGGTCGGAATCGAGTTGTATGGAATCTTCGCCACTGATACATGGAGTTAAGTAACATCGTGACGTCACACAAACAGATTCAGTACGTCATCAACAATGTTTACATAACCGACGAAAGGTTTCAAAGCTGGGTCTACTTAGACTCCAGATATCCAGTTGCGATGTCCAGTGAATAGTTGATTTCTATAAATACTCGTTTACGTCCACAGATAATTAGGTACATCAAATAAAGATTAGCCATACTAAGCCATATTATTTTTCAGTCAAATTCGGGACAAAATCTCTCAAGACTTTGTTATCGCTTTATATTATTTTCTGTAAATTAAACTAAGTAATAATTGGCCATGTCCCACTTGTCGAAGTGTCCCACGTGCCAGGTTGATGCTCCGTAGATGACAAAGATGAAAGAATGCCACTGCTGCTGCAACCGTCGTGGCGACCGAGATATCGATTTAAGAGACTGTAGATATTATTACTTCAAGTCTATCCTTTGTTTATTTTTTCATTGTTTTGCACCTTTTAAGTGAAACATCACCAGTTTATTTCATGTATTAAAATGCGGTGACTTATCGTATATACTATTTATTCTTATTCTTTATTCATACTATCTACTACCTAACAATATAGACCTATGTAATACCATAACTATGTTAAATTCATCGGAAACTAGAATTTCCATAATATTAAGGGCATGTAGGGTACTCGAATAAAAGACAAAAATCTAAAATCGTACAATATTTCAATAGAAAATTCTAGAAAAAAATATATTAATATTTTGAGGGTATTAGGTAAATAATGTTTCCAACAGTTTCTAATCACAACCATGTAACTGCATATTATGAATTCTTAGCTGAAACTATACATATTTAATCCGAATTATAAGTTTACAAAACCCAAAAAAATCACCAGCACGTCTAACAAATGGGTGTCTTAAGTAATAGTTTTCAATAAGAATAGTTGCTTAATTATCTTTTCTTTTATTTCACAACTAGCCAAGGTTCCAATAATAATATGACGGTTGCAAACATACCTATTGAATCACATTTTCCGACATTACATGAAAAACTCGTTATGAATGGCGGAAAATGTAGAAAAATAATGGAAATGAAAGTTGATACTAAGTAAAACTCACCCTCAACATCCCTATATTAATGGAATATAACCTACATATATATATTTTCGTATGAACAAGGTTTGCGTGTTTTCTATTTATCATAATAACCGACCCATCATCTCTCGTCATTGTAAAACAAACAACTGTCAATTTCGAAAAACATCAAAATGGCAGCTGCCTACAGCTGAAACATTCCTTATTTTTATTTGAATGTCAACATCAGCATAAAAATTCAATTCAAACAATGACTTGAAACGCCGAAAGAAAATTCGATAAATGACAATGTTCTGTGTCTGTAATACAGGGTGTAAACAGACCCTTCACGAAGCCGTCAACCAAGCATTCTGTACATCAAAGTAAGTAACTTTACGCAAAAATTATTGCTGGAAAGTGACTTTTTTTTTTGGGGTGAACAATCACGTTTTACGGTAGGACTCGATGGAAAGCACTCAAAGCATTGTGCTGATGGATGGATTGAATACAGGGGTCGTGGAGGTGTGTGAAGTAAAAATCTTACATTAAAAACATGTATTTTTAAAAAAAACTTGTGAAAAAGGTGGAACTTTGACCCCCAATATCTCCGTAACTAGAAGCTATGGTCTAGAACAAAAAAAAGATCGCAAAGACGGGGAAAACAAGTGCCTTCGGCTATGTTAAGGGTCTATTTACACCCTTTTTAATTTGGTGAATTTACTTTTGCAATTATTAAATTCTTTCATTCACTGCCAGGCAATGCACAGTCTAAGCAACTGGATCTAGAAGCATGAATTTTATACAATAAGTAATTCCTTTTATACTGAAGGGAAGCACTGATGAGGAATTTATAAAAAATCATCCTTAAAAGGGCCATGGAAGCGATCCTACGGCACGCAAAAACACACAATGTTTAGTAACGATGGTATGGCTCTGCGTAGACATAATTTGGACTATAAAAGACCGCTTGCGCAAGCACTCGTCGCATTCGGGTGTCGCAGCGGAACGTGAGTATTAGCTACCTTACTAACTAGATTAACTACTTTACGTCTCTTTTTAAATATTATTCTTTAAATTGTCATTTCCTAATAAGCTACATTACATTGTGACATTCTTTTAATCTGTATTTATGTGTGCCGATATTTGTACGGGGACAATAAGTGCCTTTTTGTTTTCTAATCCAAAAGGCATCCATTTTGTAATGGGTCCCACGTGCTACAGTGATTGATATTTTTTTAAGTTTTAATGATAATACATGTTTTTACTTCAGTATTATAAATTCCTAATTTGCGTATTTTTTTGAAAACCTCGAAACCACGTGGTTTTCCGAACTTCTCCCATGTATTTTCAACAAAAGCGACGTTTGCGCTAAGATTATTTATAACATCTTTTTTCCAATGACATGTGCTCATTTAAAAGATTGTATTAATATTGTCTTTATCTTTTTCAGTGAGCCAGGGTAACCGCAGATATACAGAGAACTGTAGCAGTATGGTAAGTTGCTTACAATATTTTCAATTCTGTACACGATACGTAAATTAAGGTGTTTTCTCTTTTCCTCCATAGATTTATTGTCTAAGAAACCTACTAATGTAGACAAGTACACAATTAGGTTCGTTACTTTAATGTCCCTGATTTCATAGTAAACGAAGTATAACATTGGCCTCAAGTCTAACAATCGCACAAAAGATTGGCTTTTGAATTGTAAACCTAAAACTTAGCAGTAGGATGCCACGGTCCGGCCACGTGCTCACCAACTTTTCTTGTTAGATAACCTAAGCAAATTTAACAGAAGCCCGCACCTGTTTATACTGACTGATACTTCGTTATTCTCAATAGAAGCCGTGTTTTGATCAATGGACGGGATTTTATTGTACTATCTCGGGAGACAGTATGCAACTTTCAAACGGCCATGCAGCCATACTAGTCATGCAGCCATGCTAGTCATGCGGCAATGCCAGCTACGCGACCATGCGGCAATTCTAGCCATGCCATGGCGACTTTTCTTTTTAATATTATTATTGTGTTACAACTTTTCATAGCATTCATGCATATTTCTCATCTACGTTCAAACACGTGGTCTTATGTAACTTCCGTATAGCATCATCGACTTACTACGTTTCCACTTCCAGGACACACACTTCCTCTCTGCAAAAATGAGTGGTCCATGATGTCCACGTTCTGATTAACTAATATTTTTTATTTTTCCCCAGGCAGGAGCCGTACCAAGCGGTCCTGGCAACCGCGGCAGGACTCGAGGCGCCCGGTGCCGCGGACGGCGGCGTCATTGTTGGCAGACGTCGGGCGCCCGCGCGACTGGCACGCGCGACTCACGCAGCTCTGGATGAGCCCCGTGTAGTGACAACGCGCCATTTTTTTTTATTTTTCTTTCTTTATAAAAAGGTGAGTTTTCTTATTTTCCTTTTTGCTACCTGTCTACTTCTATATTGTTTACTGGTTTGTCTACATACATCTACAGAACGCAACCTGCTAAAATTCTGACATAAATACTCCATTGCTTCCATTGCGTTACTTGTCATTCGTAGAACATTGTTTTATGAACAGAAATTATTATCAGTTTACATTGACCCTCTACAATGTTGTCATGATCAGTTGCGGGCTCACACTTTGGCTTTATATTATTGTGCACTCATACTTTGTAATATTAAGCCAATAGTGCATTATGCACTCTTAAAGGAGGCTCATTTAATGTCCTATTATAATTCTTAGCTGTCTTTACGGAAAGCCACAGCCCGGTTCACAATCGTATTTCCGTGTTCATGCTATTCCTTGACTGTAACAGCTTTGTATTTATTTCCTAATTCAAAATGTACTCATTTCTAATCCTGTTTTTTTGTTGTTCCAGGTGTTTACATAAACAAAGTATATAATATAAGTTAAATCGGTGGTGGTGTATAAGATAGTACATTGATATCATCCGTTCCTGTGAACAAATACAGGCACTATATCACAAACACTTTTCCGTTACTAAGTTGAAAACATATAATTCCAACGTAGAGAGTTATAATATAAATCGTGTATATACAAATAAGTTTCATTTTCCTTTCGTAGTCAGCAATGTCCATTAAGTTACAGGTGAAACCAATTTTGTTATTTTTTTATTAATTTTAGTTTATTGTTAGTTCCACTGATATTGTTGTTTACCAGAACTATAGTTTTAAGATTTCTTATAACGTCATCCGTATCACTAGACAGACATCTTGTTAAAGTTTGTTGACGGAATACTCTTGACATGTTGTTACAGAATAAATAAAATGTTTTGATGGAAGTTAATGTTATATTTTTTGTTCCTTAATCCTTTTACACACATAGGCTAATAAAATACACAAAGGCAAACCAATTTTCTTCACCATTTTGCAATCTCCTTTGGGCTTCCACTACTCTTATAGCCATGCACATTCTTACTCAAAACTTTCCTCATTCCTCCGCATCACATACCCATACCATGACAACCGACCAATCACACATTAGTCACACGAGCGACAATCAGTCTTCCTCAGGTTATGTACTCATTTCTTATTCTATCCTATCTGACTATGACAAGTTAATGTATGGCCTGAAAGACTGACCTCAAATCTTACCAAAGGGAATCGTATCACCAGTACTTGGGTAGTGGAGGTTAGATAGCAGCTCTTAGCTTAGACTGGAAGGCGACTGGACTAGGTAGATGATGGAATTGCAAGCTCATGTAGTCCCATCGAAGCTTAACCATGAGCAGATGGAATCATACCAAGATTAAAATTAACAGTTGCAAAAGGATCAAGGTTACAGTGAAACTAAGCACTTGTAGGTAAGTCTAATGAGGAAATATGTACCTACAAATAAGCACAACTAAATCTATAATCGTAACATAATCATCGAAATTTACGAGGGTAGGATGAATGTAGGCATAATCTGGTAGATTACTGCCCTTATTTATTTATTTAAATTTCATGTACTGTAGTGGTAATAAAAAGATGAACTTATTGCGTCGTAGTTTTACAGGTCATGTAACAATTTTTCATTTATTTCCTTTAATAGACTAGTTCTAAAATATTCATTAACTTTTTATAACGAGTAAAATTCAACGACCCTTACTATAAACGTTAGCAAGTACAGCATAAAACAAAACTTAATCCCTGCCCAACAGAGCCATTACAAAGACTTTATAGCCTAAAATAACTTGAAATACTTTATTTTACAACAACATTATAAAGGGGGACAAGATGGCGATAGCAAAAAGCTTCGCAAGTAACAGATGATCTTCATTTAAATATATTCTAGGGACATTGGGGGTGTTTCGAGTACCTCCTCGGGGCTGGATCACAACAGGCGAGGGTTTTTAAACACTTTTATTTTAACACAAACGTAGCTTCAGTTTCAGAGTGAAAGCTAGATAGATCATGAAAAAAGGTATGATGGTATATGCTGATAAAAGATCTATTATGAACAAAGAAACAATGAGGTTTTAATTAAATGTTATGCTTAATTATTGTATAAAATTGTTTAGTGGTACCTAGTAGTTTAGTTAGTATGTTGTGCTGTTGGCTTGCTGCACGCTTTGGTGCCAACTGTAAGTGAAGTAAGTATCTATTTAAACAAATAATTAAATAAATAGGTAAACTTGTAATAACAATTTTCTGGACTGGACAATAAATAAACATTATTTTAGAATCCAACTGACGTATTCCTAACCGCTATTTAGCCTTGTGCAGTTTCAGATTTTTAGTATAATACATATTTTAGGCACACAATTATCAAAAAATTCTGTGTAATTTGTTTAAATAAAAGTTAAAGTGCTTATAAATGCTTTACGCGATATCTAGATATCCCCATTGTCATCTGCGGATAATAAATCGCCAGGAAAAATGCTTATCACAAAAAATAAATCTCGCCCCGTGCGTACCGCGGCAATGAGATGCAGGCCAGAGTCAATATCGCGGGATCAAAGCCGGCCGGCCGCCTGCCTCCAGCCTAGCGCGACACTTAGCGACGATATTAGTACCTTCAACAACGGCAACAACGCTGTTTACTGTTCACTATGATGGGACAATCGTTTTATTGCTACTCTTGACAGTACCGAGATTGGAAGTGGAAACTCATTTTGACGCGGGTTTTTTGAGAAAGAGGTGAAGTTTCATTGGCAATTAAAAATTATAAGGACCTATCAAAGCTCGATTTTAAAAGACACTTCATTTTCGACAAATAGATGGTTTGATTCACGATGAAGTTTAATAAGAAAGGAATCGAACGTGTTACTGAAGTTACTGAAATATAAGAAAGCCTTAATTGTTTTAAATGAGAGCAGACATAAAATCTCAGTCAATGTGTTAGGATACAATACATCCTTTCAATAGCTTATTTATTTGGACATAATGACCAAACACGTTTAGCTGCACCTTCTACCACCATCTCCCATCGCTGTTATACCAGTATCCAAATCATAAGTTCTCCTAATCTCCCGTTTCCATGATTAGCAGACAGACAATTTTAACTATTTATTAGAGAAATCCTACTACTGCAAACAAAACCAACAACATAAAGCAAAGGTATGACTGCATAAACTACATCAATCGAATACCAATCAAATAACTCAATTACAAAACAGCAAGTCACGAAAAAATTGGTTGCAACGAAACCAATTTAGAATTCCTTTGAGTCTCACTTAAATATATCAGAGAGACGCAAAACATTAGCATGTATATGACATTAGACAGGTACAAATGTCTTTACAAAGCTATCGGCTCGCCTATAAATTGAAATGAGACTGTGAATTAAAATATAAATCAAAAGAGGATTTTTCCCGACACGTCGGCGCGACGAAATTGGAAAAAATCTACAGCGACACGGGAGAGGTGGCGTGTCCGTTGTCGCGTGCGGCACGTGATTGTGGGGGAATAACTGATGGGGCTCATAGTTGACTTCTATGACAAACGTTAAGTTTTACTAGTAATCCTCTGTGAAGAATGTGTGAGAAAAACTTGAGAGTATAAACGAGAATACTTGATCACCAGAACCAGGATAAATGATTAAACCCTTTTTCGAATGTATAATACACCCATGTACTCAACATTTTGAAAGGTCACAATCAATAAGATAAATTACTATCTACAACAAAGCTGTTTCATAATCAATGAATTTTAAAACTTTTATTGTAAACTCAAGTCACTCCTACCGTAACGTTTTTCATTATGCATTATTTTCAAGACATTTTGATCCTTTTCTCTAAAAAGAAGAAAGTACATAACGTATGGATACGGAGTTAAAGCCAAAATTCTGGACCTAATTAGAGAAGCACCAAAAGAAGAGGAATAATATATCAATGGACAAAAGGGTAGGAAGAGCTCGTGGCTAAATAATTACAGCGGCTCGGGTCGATCTTTAGGTTAAGCCGTGCTTGCCTTGGTTGGTCTGTGGATGGGTGACCACCCATTACATACCGAGTTTCCTCCGTGCCTCGGAAAGCACGTTAAGCCGTTGGTCCCGGCTGTCCTTTGTAGATCTTTGACAGTCGTTAGGTAGTCAGTGGCCCAATAAGTATGGCAACCAGTCTTACCAAGGGGTGTCGTATTACCCAGTACTAACTGGGTTGTGGAGGTCAGATAGGCAGTCGCTCCATGTAGAATACTGGTATTCAGCTGCATCTGGTTAGACTGGCAGCCGACCCCAACATAGTTGGGAAAAGGCTAGGCAGATGATGGACGAAAGGGTAGATAAATATACCGTCACAGCTAGACTTTGCGTACAACGTACCTTTAACCCCATACAGCAGGTACAATACCGTGTAACAGTGAAAACAGTCACCTCGCAAGATAATAAGAGTGTCCCCGTCCATATTAAAGCGCGGAGCTCTTACAGACGTTCTGTAATACAAACTCATTTAAATATACATGATGAAATTGAAAGAATTACGCCGGGGAGCGGTTTGTTCGCGAGAAATTGTGTGATATACCGTCTAACGACGTACGGTGGGAAAATGAAATGTGTTTCTGTATTAGTTCCTTACTTTCTATTTGCGTTTGTTTTCTTTATCGTCATGTTTGGTCGGCATTTGTCTCGAATTCGTTAATAATATCAACGAAAGTACGGCTGTTACGATCTGTAGATCAGTAGAAAAAATAGATAGTTAGTGGATTTAAAAAACATGTAATCCATTTCGATTATTGATAAAATCCCATTAAAAAATCTTTTCAAATGATCTTCGGTCCACAGTTGGTGAGCGGATATAAGTATTCAACTTACCAGAGGAGGTACGGAGGATAAGTACTTAATACAATACAACTGACAATATAAATCAGGTACACAGAATGAAAATCAGACTTAAGTAAAGAGTAAGAACTCTGTTTAGTAATGCTGCACTTTAAAAAGAAGAAGTTACTTTCACTAAACATGAAGAGGGGAACAGCTGTTTACCAACTATATTTTCCCACAGGTAGGTACCCCCGAGCTGTTGCTCTGGGCAATGTAAGAGACCAATACAATACAACATTATTTTTAGTATATGCGAAACCTGAATATAGTTTGTTCAGAATAAGTAACTGAATCGATTCCAATAATTTTTAAACCATGTTATATTTTTTCCCAATGATATTAAAAAAAAGTTAAAAGTAGGATACCGAGCGACTTCGCAATAATTTAGGTACCTACTGCCAAATTATTATTATCAATGAGCTCAAGACGACGCTGGAGGCGCGCGCTGCGTGGTGACCGCGTTTTTGTGCGGACAACTAGGTAACAGAACAAGCTTATAACTTTGTGATTTTTCATGATACAGTTTTGAAATTTTGTACATAGATTCTTTACATAAAAATACTAGACACGTGTATAAGGTTTCGCATAAACTAAAACTAATGTTGTATATTGGATGAAATTGTTAACTATTTTCAATGTTATGTTTGTAATTAGATCAGCTTTTGATGTTTCTTTTACATCTGTATCAGAGAATATATCCCGATAAACGACTTTCCTCACTCGAGGGCCTAGACGAGTACCAATCGCTTTCTACCCATTTCATATTCCTACAGGGACGTTCAACAGAACTGACTGAAGCTTTTCGGTAGCTTATCAATACGTAGTACATAGACAATGTCAACTGGCTAAACCATCCGGGCAAGCTAATAAGCTTCACCTACGTAATTGCTGGAGTGTACAAAACTAGCATCATGGCTCTCATAACAACCAAAACATAACAAACACGCGCCACACCCAGCTCCAACCAGTCATCTCAAAATAACCCCCTCCAATCCAGCTAAAACCAACTTTAACAAAAGACACTACCATTATTAAAGCCAGCAAGACATGTACACAAGTATAGCCCACTCCATTACAACGAAGAGCTTTCTCAGTAAGAGCCATCAAAGAAAAATAATCCATCTGAAAACTCTTGACACAGTTGGGCGGCCCCGCCCATCCGCCCGCCCAGCGCCACGCCACGCCCCGCCATCTTGGAACCTCCACTTTTTACCGCAGAACTTGCTCTGTATATTTTAAGTAAAGTTATCTTAGTCCTGAATACTCCTGAATTAGTTTTCCGCTAACATCGCCTCTCTGCAAGGTGTATTTTATAAAAGTTGTTTGCTTTCACAGCGTAGTTAATGTTGGAGTTTGGCTCGCTACGATTTAGGTCCTAGATGATGGGTGGTTCGAGATAGTTTTCGTCTGGAAATACAGTTGGCTGAATAGAAATAACGAGAAGAAAAATACACTGAAAGTTATTTCTTACAGAAATACGTTGAGTTGACATTACTAAAAGAATATTTAGGTTATGATCACGTATGTGTAAGACAATACATTAAACGAACATTTGAAAAGGACGAGGTCAGATTTTCACAAAAGAAATATGCATGTCGAAGTATTTTGAGTATGTTTAAGACATAAATCATCTCCAAAACATTTCCAAAAGTAATAGAACATGTTCTGATATCTGCACAAAAACAATATACATACCTACCTACACGAATAATGACTCCGTCGGAAAACCATGATACCTTTGTCAATTTCCACATTAATGGATTGATAATTGCGCTTGATACTAACTTCTAACGTTACTTTTTCAGACTAATTTGACTTAGAGTTAGACCAGGTCCGGGACCAAGGTCTCAAAACTCAGAAGTCTGACTTATTTAATCTGAAACAGACGACCTCGTCCGAAACTTGGGTATAGATTGTAACACACACACATACATACTTAATACCAATCAGGTGTCAAAACATTCACGGTGTGATACCCGCCATCAATATCATTTGAGCTAGTTACTTTATGTCTGGCGAGTCAGACATGTTGGTGAGACATATCAAACACCCCAGTTGGTTCCTCAAATATCATCCATTTCTAAAACGTCAAGTGACGAAAACACAATTTACAACTAACCAAAAATAATAGCAAAATATGACAAAATTACCTGCGAAGCCGTGGAAGTGCCGAATACTTCGGCCAGCAATATTTATAATAGTGTCGTGCCAGCGACATGAAGACAAAGAAAAATAAAAGATTAATGTAGACATTATCGATTAAGTACAAAACACCCAACCACCCTGTAATGGAAGAAGACGTCTTACTCGTGCGAATGAAAATGCAGTATGCAGTATTAAGCATGGAAATTTTGGAAGTTTAGTTGGGTAACGTAAAAACTGCATTCACTTATTTCTGTGGTTCACAAATGGTCATGAGATTGGTCCTTAGAACTTCTACGCGCTAATGTATAAAGTTAGTGGTTCTATGTTAAACCAAAAACACCCAACTCTTTGAAACGCCAAAACAAACAACCTCAAAAGTAAACTTCAAACGCAGTAAAAAATTACTTTAGTCGATACGTTAGGATCGCCCATCTATGGTACGTGATCAAAACGTTGAACAAACTCAATCCCCAAAGAAAAACACGGTAGATTGCGAGCTTTCATCGCAAAGCGAGAGATATCAAAAAATACATCGGACGGCCGCTCCGCGCTTTATTAAGAATAAATTTAGGGAGGACGCAGAGGACCATCGTTGGTCCAAGTGGGAAGAGATGAGCGGTTTAGAAAAAATAAGACTGTAAAATTGTGTTAATAATTTGAACTATAAAACCCCGTGTTTTAATGAAGTCGTGTCAAATCTTTTAGTGTTTTTAAAGATAATAATATAATGCGAAAATTGGGACGCAAGAAATGTTTAATGTAACATGAAAAAGCTTCCATCTTTCTAAACTGTATAAAAACCTTATTTTCAAAATCACGGATACCAACTATAACTAACCATAACCAAACCTCGCCTGAAACAATAATTTAAAGAGATTATTAAAATTTGATTGACTATGCAAAATAGATAACCTACTCCCTTCCTGTACAGCAAACAAAACAATTTAAAAATACTTTGCAAATTACTTTTAGTCTTCCTACCATCGACCTATTGAAATCTTAAATTCACCAAGTACTATGTGTAACGACAGCTCCGTCAAATTAACAAAGTAGCAAGTTTAATGTAACAACGTTCAACAGTAAGTATCGTTTCTGTAGTGATTGTAGAATATCACCCTGTTCATTCCGCCCGGCTACCTCTCAGCTACATTCCCCGCTGCCGCTTAACCCTTGCAACTCAATAGTGCGAGGTGCCTATCTTCAGACTAATGCATTTATGCAACAGACGCTCGCCAGGATCGATACAGCGCGTAATTTGACGAAAATATTGTGGGAACCTTTTGTTTCTTACTTTGCTACTTTTATATTTGAAAAGAGGGTAGTGAAGGACGGTTTATTACCTCTCAATTTTAGTGTGGGTCTTTGAGGTAGTTTCTTTGAGGGATGCTGTGGTATAATGAAAGTATCGAGGTGAAAATTTCGCCGGTGTTACACGACTTTTCGTTCGGTTAATGTGTACTTATACTGACAATAATCCTGTTGATGTAGCATTTTACAGCCATAAAAACGCACATAAATAGCTTTTAAGTTAGGTTATGTAGGTCGTAATGGTCATAGATAAATCGCATTTAAAAACTTCACACAATTTGTGGACAATACAAAATTAATCGAATTTCCAAATGTTGATGCGTTTTTAGAATGGTCTATCAATAGATCGTCGAAGGAGTATACTTTGGAAACGTATCTCTAGCGAAGTATAGCATCAATATAAGCAAGAACCGTCCACAACAAAAACATACTTAACATCACGCCTGTATTCCCCGAAGGGTCA
Source organism: Noctua fimbriata (assembly GCA_905163415.1). NCBI lineage: Eukaryota > Metazoa > Arthropoda > Insecta > Lepidoptera > Noctuidae > Noctua > Noctua fimbriata. Next base: position 19,588,208 of record LR990925.1, on the reverse strand, counting down.
GGCACACTCACTTCTTCTTCATAACGTGTTGATGGTAATCTAAATTGTGTCGGTCTAGAACTGAGCTACTAGTTTGGTGCTTTCGGTAGCGTCCATCAGTTCCTGTAGTGAACAAACGACATGACACGCACGACACGATATTAAGTGCTCCATTGTTTGTGGAACAGTAACATACTTACACTCCAGGGCAGAGTCATTAATGAATCTCCACTTGAGCTGGTTTTCCTTGCTGCGACCAACCTGGGTCCGGAATCTATGTAAAGACTTTCAAATCAGCCATGGGATTTTCAGCAGGTGCAACGAATGGGTTAGGTAAGGATGCACTACAACGCCACAGCTTTAGTCTTTCCGTAGACCACTCGCCAGTGAGTGGGGTGACACACTTCTATAAGCTGTTTCTGCTTTTCAGCCTTTGCGACACGAGGGTATTTAGGTGCAAAGGGTGTCATATGTCTGAAACCATTTTGACTATTTCTCTAGAGCTTGCCACTGTTCTGAGATCTTCTGGTGGCGCTATCCCTGCCAGTAGATACAGCATCTGTACCGGGGTCGATTTACGGCATCCAGGCTTAAACCGGCCGTACGGTACGGTACGGTACGCTTACACTCACTATTGTATTGCGATCGACCGGGCACGAAACCGACTCCGAGCTGCTACTAAAAAATTCTCGATGGAAAATCCATTGTCAAACTTTTCCCGATCTAGGAATCGTATCTAGAACCTCATCATATCTATTTATTATAAACCTAACCTGCCTGTTTTTTACTTCAATTTTAATCTGCTATCTTATGCTACGCACCCACGTTTCTACCATCTTGCGACAATCAATCAACGTCTCATTTGTATTACTTGGAAACTTAACAAAAGTGCCCACGTCACAGAACCAGCGATACATGGCTACAAATAACCTAAATACATTTATTCGCAGTAAATTTCCCGTACACAATCGAAGTCCTGACCCAAATTCAGCAATAAAATATCCCGATATATACCTACACTAAGGTGGATACAGAGACAAACAAAAGTTTCCTCTTACCTCCACATAGATGAAAAATAAATAAAAAGAAAGGTAGAACTGAAACACGGCAGTCTTAACAAGTTGCGAGTAAATCCGATTTGTGAGGGTATTTGAATAAGAGGCAAAGCAGAATTTGAATAGCTCTCGAGAATTTTGTTGCTAACATAACAACAGAAGAAAATAAAAGCGTTCGATTGTTCTGAGCGTCATTCCGAGGCGTATCCTGCGATAGCTCTTTATCTTGCAGTGAATCTATCAATAATGTTTTTTTAACGCTTGTAGGTAGATCCATTTATCTTGATTTCAGGTCCAATAATGCATGCTTGGGTTATGAAAATATGATCATAAATCATGAAAGTAAGCTCTTGAAGGCTTCGGCGGTTGCCTTTTGTCACTCGTAGAAAACTCACGACGAGTTAGTTTAAGAAATATCAGCCAAAACAATAATTATGCTCAAACAATAACCGTCGAAAAATACAATTCCTTTTGGGTCGGTAATATTTTTTTCGGATAGACTTGAATATGAGGCAGGTATTCTTGTACCTTTTATAAAAAAAAAACAAACGAAGCGTGCTTTCCTCGCTAGAATATGTACTACTTTGGAAACAACATGACATGACAATTTCCTTGTATTTCAGGTACAAATACCGAACTACTGAACTTAACATAATGAACAGCAAGCGTGAATAGAAAGCAATATAACGATCAATCGCATTACCCTTCCGCGCTAACCCAGTTGCGAAGCTTATTAATATAATCGACAAGGCTTATGGGGCGCGTACAATAGGACCAGTAGCACTGCGTCACTTCCGACTGTTACCTATTGGTATCGATACCTATTGGTTTTACTATTATAATGAAAGCATTTAGCCTAATTAGGTGGCAGTGTGGTGCCAATGTTTGGCGTGGTTCAATGGTGGCCAATGGCCTCGAAAGCTGTACGTTGTCAGTAAGGTTCTAAATTCTATACCGCCGAAAAATTATTAGTTTTCAGAGCATGTTCAGTTTTCCGGGAAAACATGCGTTTGACCATCGTTTCATCGAAAACGATTTCAACTGAACGAGCTGTTATAAGAGTCTCATCGTCGTTGTGGAATATTGACACTGATATGTAGGTACCTCTTGAGCTCGGTTAAGATGTATTGATCACTTTTCATTCAGTATTATTGATGAAATTAACCATTTTGAAAATAGCCTGGTTTATACTATTAAGTCTATCTTAAATTAATTTCATGACACACAGAAAGAATCTGATGATGAATGAAGACGTTTGATTATTTTCTGGTTCTTCTAAACTAGCAGTCAGATGTATGGCTGGAGAGTTAGTTCCACCACTTCTACTTCCCAGGTAAAACATTAGGAAGTGGCGAAGGGCAGGCGTAGTAATACTGATTCAAAAAGTGCTGATTGTCAACCTAATTTCGATAAAAGACTTTTGATTTGGTTGAGAAAATTGTAATATTCTTGTAAAACACAAAACTAAATAAGAATATACTTCGACTATTACAACTTGAACTTGATCGATTGTATCATCTGAAAGTTGAATACAGATTACCCTGCGGTATCCCGATCTTAAAATCCCAATACATTGTTGAGTGTATCAAAGGTCTGAGTGACAGCATACGACACAATGCGACGAATCGTAAATATTTGTATGGCGCGCTTTCCTTGGGTTTAGTCGCACAAAGCGTGGAAATCTAAAGTTTCGCAGCGTCACCTTTCTAGGCGATTACGTTTTCTTCAATACTTTTCAATGAGGTTGGAAAGATTTGAGAAGGCAATAATTAAATTAGCTTTAGGTGGTTTTCAGGGATTCAGTTTTCCACTGGCGACCTACTTAAGATTTTCACGTCGCTCTCCTGCCATCGAAAAGTGTATTTCATGTTGTTAAGCTGACGGGATTGTCCTTTTAAGCCTGTCTACTCAACTAAAGACGGAAGGACCAGTATCTTAGATTACCCAAACGTAAGATGAATTCACTGAAAGGATTGATCTTAGTAGTCCCTAACTAACCTATACCACTTTTAAAATCTTTGTAGAATGAAATTCACCGCAAAACCAGGGTAACAACAGAAGGTAGGTGTAATACCTAACGATGAGAAGAAGAATGGATAATCTAGTAAGTATTGCGAGACCTGTGGGTGACATATTAAAAAAACTGAAAGAAAAGCCATCATGAATGACCATTTTTCTTTTACATGTAAGTTGAAAACGTGTTTCATACCTAATAAAATTAGCACCAAAAATGGAATCAAGAAGATGCAAAACAACCATGTGAAGGTTAGTAGGCATACAGAGCTTGCTTTGATTTCGATTCCTATGACATTTTCACTTTCATAGGAAACGAAAACTACCACATCCTACCAGACACCTCCCTCCAGGTTAAACACAAAAAAAAACCGTCAAATCACGTCGATTAGTGTCCCGTGCTCTACAAAACACATTGTTGGCGACACCACAATACTCCGAACGATCGTCGACACAACTGTTATACAATCTAATACACTAATATCACCCTGTCATTTGTATACGTCAGCCCTTCAGTCCTTCACGTATTTATAGGACGAGCCAGGGGAAATTATGACAGTGACCTGTGAAAATTCGAGTGGAAATCAGTTTGATTTGTGTCTGTGAAGAAGTTCTTAATAAAACTTTAATTAGCTAAGTGAATATGGGAAGTTCGGGTGAAAATAAACTTAGTTTTCTCTAGTCACTAGGCCACAAGCGTCTATATAAAAATAGTCCTAAAATCGAACGGCAACAACATCAGGCAACCTCATCAAGCTGATGCCGTCAACATACTCATATCTCACCATCTTTTAAGCTACATCGCAAACCTCATTAAAATTCTCTAAAAACAAAATGGAAATGCAAACAGAACCTCTAGACTTATCAACGAAAGGCAAGAAACCGAACAAAATGCTGAACATTATAGACTTCAAGTTCCTCGAAGGGCTGAACAACCACTTGGTGAAGTTATACGAGAGGACCAGTCTGGTCTGCGCCAAGGACAGCTTCTGCCTACCCCAGAAAGCTGCTAACATGAAGAACATACTGCCGTGCCAGGTCTGCTTGAAGACCTTCGACCGACCGTCGCTATTGAAGAGGCATATGAGAACTCATACGGGTAAATTGAGAGCCATTGCCAATCAATTGTGACTAGAAACAAAAACGAATGCATAATTAGCCTATAATGTTCCCATAGCTGGGACAAAGGCGTGCTCTCCGCGAAAGGGAGTGAGTTATAATCCGTCGAGTGTGATGAGTTGTGGATATCCAAAGTAACTAGTGCCTCGCTGACGCGGTTCTACGGTTTTTCCGAAATACTCGTTTGGCATAATCGTCTGCCTAGCCTCAGCAGTGGGAAAAAAAATATTTGCTTATATGAAAGGTCTTATAAGCAAATATTTTTATTCCAACTAAGGAGTTGACCTTACTAAAATGATTTCAACTTATTGCACTTTTGTGTGAAAGAGTTTTTTATTTTTTTTAATCATCATCATCATCATCAAGAGAATGATGATGATGATGATTCAATAGGTAGTCTAGAATCAAGAACTGATTTGATTGTTGCATTTTGCTTGTCAATGTCCCGTATACGCTCCAGAATAGTTATCATTGATCAAGAAGATTCAGATAGGTCTGTTCATTACCAATCTAACTAGGCTCGACAATATCAGCATGATTTTATTTTCATTGTTTCAGGCGAGAAGCCTCACATATGTAACGTGTGCAATAAAGGTTTCAGTACCTCCAGCTCGCTGAATACACATCGAAGAATACACACAGGTATGTACATACGTACACTGCTTTCTCTCAATTAGATATTCAGTGTGTTAGGTAACAATTTATTGGACAGCTTGGCGTGGAGTTTTATTAGGGTGGAAGGGACGATGCACAAAAGATTACCACGTCTGCAGTATATCATTCCATATATAAATTTTAAACGGTAGGTATTTTTTTTATCAGCTCTTCCATACATTTTGACCGTGTGGGTGTTAGTTACACTTTTGTAGGAAAATTCTGCTTTTATTTTTAATTACCGAATACGTAGTAACTATAGGTAGGTAGGTATAGGTGTCTATGATCCGAAGTTGATCCCTGCTGCCTGCTGCCATTCGTAGATTCTGACAACAAGCCTTAGCAAGAAGTATCGTACTACCGCAGTTATTGAATTTTGGAAGTCAGCTAGGCGCTTACTTCATCACTTTATGTAAAATACTAAACTGACTGGACGCCGACCCCAAGTGACCCAACATAATTCCGAAAAGTCTAAATAATGGATGATGACGCTGTTCTCACTCATGCACGTTGACGGCGAGTATCGAGCAAGTACCGTAAATGACCTAAGTTTGGGATACGGTTCCCACGCTGTCTTGTTAATATTTTATAATACATTTTTTTTTTATATGACTAGCTGACCCGCGCAACTTCGTCTGCGTCACATAAGTAAGAGATAGGGTTAGAGAGAGTGTGAGTCAACCTTAAAAGATAGACATAAGAGACATAATAAAATAGACCTACGCTATCACGGCCTTTTTTTAGAACTTTTTAAAACGGACAATTCCGTCTTACATGATTGTTACGTAATTTTAACCGTTTCCAGAAATTAGCGCGTTGAACTAACCAAACAAACAAACTCTTCAGCTTTATAATATTAACATAGATTCAAGTAGGTAACAATTTAATCTCTGGGAAATATTTGTATTAAACGCTAAAGTATTCTACTTATGTTTTTCCCTCGATAGCCATCCTCGACACTCATCACACACACACGTGACACTCGTCACACACACACGTGACACTCGTCTTTATCCTTAGACATTCGATGACAGTCATACTTCAGCTAGGTCTAAAGTTTGCATCAAGGTTCATGAAATGAGCCGAGACACGATAAATCTGCTGTAAACTGTTGGGAACATCTCTTGTAACTGCCTTCCGTCTCGATCGTTAGACCGTCAATGATAGCTATATTCTACTTAGGTTTAAAGTTCTCATCAAAGTGCATGAAATGAGCCGAGACACGATATAGCTGCTGTAAACTGTGGCGGAACTCTGGCAACTGCCTTCCGTCTCCATTGTCAGACCTTCGATGTCAGTCATACTCCAGGCAGGAATCTCATATACGCGTCGAATTAAGGACATTCTTCCTGTCGGTTAAAAACCAAACTTGAGGTTACTGACACGGGTGAGGTCATTCTTTCACGGAAAATCTTAACACCGCGGTTCAGAATATCATTTGAACATCGAGCACGAAGTTAAACTGCTAAAATAATTATAATGTATGGAATGCTATCATAACTCTTTTTAAAAGCCGGTAAGTCGATTTTTTTCTCGACCTTTTTCCTTTACTTCATGTACTACTGACGTCCTCAACCAAATTTTTTTTCGTGAACGCTTTATACATATTGCATCAAAACATTAATGGACTATTACCGAAGGCTGATGTAATGACAGAACATTTAGATACGCTCCCAAAGAATGGGATATGTGTTAATATTTTATGTGATCTTCTGAATATACCAAATTTTATTTTAGCTGCAAGCTTCACTAGACTAAAGCGAAATGCTGGCTCTTGCATATTAGTTAATAACCACATTAATTTCAAAGAAATAGAAATTGTAAAAAAGGTAAATATTCCCAAAGTGTTTGAATGCTGTGCAGTGGAATTAACTGACGATAGCGTTATAATTGTATGTATTTACCGAGTTCCCAATCCAAATAAGGTACATCTTTTCTTTGATAATTTAGCGAACATATTGCAACAAAAGTATGTTCTGCTATAAAAGTACCTAACCAAAAAATAATAATCTGCGGCGTGTTCTTCAGAATACCAAAAACTCAATAATGTTTAAGCAACTTGTGAAGGGATGTAATCTGAAACTAGAAATAAAAGAACCTACGCGTCCTAAGAGTGGTACATGTCTAGATAATTTTCTCCACAACATAAGAGGCTGCACAAGTGAGATTTTGGAGCTAGGTTGTATTTTATCATACTATTATAAATATAAACGGGATTATAGCAAGGAAAATATTAACCTTTTTAGGAAATATATCGCCAGTCTCAGTTTCTCCGAAGTCTATGAATCTGATGACGTAAACAAATGTTATAATTCATTTTTTGACATGTTTAAATTAATATATGATCTCTGTTTCCCAATTGTCAGACGCAAAATTTCTACAGTTACTAAACCAAAGTGGATCACACGCGGAGTTAAGCGTTGTAGTTTATTGTGGAAATATAGACTGACTCGAGACAGTCAGTCAAAAATGGCATTCAAAACTTTCTCGAAAAGATATCAAAACGTTATCAAACTAACACAGAAAGCCCAGAATACTTATTTTATTGGAACAAGCACCAACAAGTCGAAGGCAACTTGGAAAATTATTAAATCTATAAAACCTAACATTCCTAAAACTAATTAATTATGATTCTGGCACTACAAAAGAAATACAAGAGCATGTAAACAATAGTCTTATTCCTATTATCGACTGGTTAAATGCTAATAACCTTAAAATAAATCTAACCAAAACTAAAGTTATGAATTTTTAAATTAGACACAAAGAACAATCACAGTTTCAAATAAACTTTATGGGGAATGAAATACTTGAAGCTAATGTCACAAAATTTCTTGGACTACATATTGACAATGACATGACATAAATAAATAAATAATAAATAAAAACGTTTATTTCAATTTCAATAGGCATTTCGATACATGTCATGGAGATCACCTTTTAAGCAAGGGATTGCTTGTATTAGGAGACCCCGCACTTCCACTTGTCATTAAATAGGTAATTGAAATGTAGACAATTATACAAACAGCTCTGCAGATAAATGAGCGTAATGTAGAAAAAGGCCAGTTCGCGCATGTTCGTGTGGTATGTGTATAATGAGTGAGTGTGTGGGTGAGTGTGGGTGTGAGTGTGAAAGTGAGGTTGTGTGGTGTTTGAGATAATGAATAATGCTTAGTTTACTATTTCCAATTAATATCCTGTCTGTTTGTTTGTTAGTCACGCTTTCACACTTAGACGAAGCGTAGGTCCAGACAGATGTAGGTTGTCGTTTGTCGGTTTGCCCTGCGACAATGTCTTGGGATCGAAGGAAGCTAAATAAGTCTTCATTCACTAACCTTGCGCACAACAACCCAAATGTAACTTGGTGAACGTAATTTGGTTATTGAGAAGTAGATATAATAGACTCAATATAGTCGTAGGTTTTAGTTTTAAGCCAATCGGTTACAACTTTTTTACAGTCCCGGAGCTTCATGGAATATATTCGTAATTCTTTATTCAGCAGGTTGTATAGAGAAGATGATTGCCTTGAGTATTGCCTTTTAGCGAAAGCAGATCTAACCTTGACCGTTGGAGCGACTAAGTAGCTTCTTCTACTTTTTTGTTTAGAGGGGTCATACGGAAGGGATGTGTGTTTTTTTAGTGTAAGTTGAAGCACATAAAGCTTTCTCACAGACAGAAGGTCAGATAATAGGTAAAGGCTGTGGGTGGGGTACCTATAGGGTTTAAAGAACATGACCTTAAGTAAGGTTCTCTGCGCCCTCTCAAGTTCCAAAAATTTTAGTTTTGTAGTCCCTCCCCAGCAAGACAGACAGTACATGAGGATAGATTGGGCCAGTGAAATGTATACCTCCTTCAGAAGTTGCTTTGAAGCCGCATGTCGCAATGTTTTAAAAGTCCAAATCAGTTTCCTAACTCTTTTCATAATAAGTTCGGTGTGCATGTGCCAGGACAAGCGCTGGTCAATCATAACACCGAGATATTTGGTATGCTGTAACCTGTCAATTTTTAAGCAAGAGCAGCCGGGGGTTGGGGGGTTGGGACAGTTATGGATTTTTATTTGAAAATCTTGAGATGGTTGCGAGTTATTATATTTAGTAAAGCAAATGTAGTTGGATTTGGAGGCATTTAGTGTGAGGAGACTATGGTTTAGCCAGGCTGCTATCTTCGCAAGGCCACGCTCGGCCAAACAACGAACATTATCCCAAGTTTTAGCAGTGAAGACAATGGCAGTATCGTCGGCATACGAGAAAACGAGTCCGCCATCAATCTTCATGTTGCAGAGATTATTAATGTAGACGAGGAATAAGGTCGGCCCAAGAATACTGCCCTGGGGGACTCCGAAAGTGATGGTTGACTCGGAACTGGTGTACATCGCAATTTTAACCATTTGTTTGCGATTTTTGAGATAGGATTTAAAAAGATCAAGAGCTGGTCCCCTTATGCCGATGCGTTCAAGCCTCTGTAAAAGTAAAGGGACAGACACTGTATCAAACGCTTTTTTGAGGTCAAGAAAAACAGCTAGACACTTGGCTCCTCCATCCACACCGTCCACCAGAGCAGAAGTTAGTGATAGAACTGCATCCTCAGTAGACTTTCCTTGTCTAAACCCAAACTGAGAAGGCGACAGTATATTATATTTAGATAGGAATTTAATTAGGCGTGAGTTGATAAGTTTCTCAAGGACTTTTGAAATGGCCGGTAGGACCGAAATTGGTCTATAATTAGACGGGTCAGACTTATCACCAGACTTGTACACAGGCGTTATAAGGGCTACTTTCAGAGCGTCCGGGAAAAGTCTCTGCTTGAAGCATATATTAACTAAGTGGGTTATGATCGGTACAATTTGTTCGTGTGCTAATTTTAGAAAGTTGACTTGTATTTTATCCCATCCGGGGGCGCTATCAGATTTCAAGCTTATTAGAGTGGCTCGAACTTCGTCGGGGTCTGTGTCGAGAAGAACAAAAGACGTGGCCATAGGACTGTCTGCCGAGAATGAGTCAGGGTTGATATTATTTCCTGCTAAGGACTGAGAAGTTGCGATGTTTTCAGCAAGAAGTTTGCCTATGTTACAGAAGTAGTCATTTACCTTGTCAACAGACTTGTCTTGTGGGGTAGTGGGTATATCTAGCAGTTCCGAGTTAGTTGTTTTTTTTGGTTTACGTTGTGTGATGTTGTTAATGATAGCCCATGTTTTTTTAGGATTTTTGTGCGCTTTAGAAAGTTGATCTCTGTCATGTTTACGTTTTTGTTTTCTAATAATGGTACAACAGTAATTACGATACCTTTTGTATGTGATTTTTAGCACCTCGTTGTATGGGTCAAGCCTAAGTCTCTTTTGCATTCGATTTCTATTTAAAATACAGCGCAACAAGCCAATTGTCATCCATGGTTTTAGGATTCTATTTTTCAAAGGTATACTCATAGTAATTGTACTGAGTGTGACACAATTTTGTAGTATTTCGATTAGGTTATTAGTAAGAATGTTAGGGTTATCTAGTTTTAATAGTTCCGATAGGTTACTGTCTTTGAGTAGCTCAAGCGCCTTCTCTGAATTAAAAATCGTTTTTGTTTTTGAGCATCTTATTAAGTTTCTATGGTTTGAGATTTTTAAGAAAGTCATGAAATGGTCAGTTATGGTCGTGTGAATAACTGCAATGGTTGCAGTTTGGTTACCAGGTTTAAGTTTTATTATAAAGTGGTCAAGACAGGTTTTGTCTCTCGTGGGCAGCGAGTGACCAGGAAGTAGACCATGCATTGCTAACATATTGAGATAGTTAAGTCTGTTTATACGTTCGCGTGACTGCTCATTTTCATTGTATATTAGATTAATATTTATGTCTCCAGTAATTATTATGTTTTTATTTGATGCGAGGGTAGCTAGGTGATTGTTTAAGGAGTGAATAAATTGGTCTGCGTTCGCAGTTGAAGGGGATCGATAAATTGCAATAACTATAATGTCAGGCGTAACATGAATCTCTAAGCAAGACGCATGGGCTAACTTTACTTCTCTTGTTTTATTTTTGTGTGTGCTTTTAATATAGGCGACTACACCGTCAGCCTTATTCAGATGGCTTGTGGTTTGGTACGAGTTATAGTTAGTTATTTGAGGTATTGGTTTATTTGAGTTCAACCTACATTCGGTTAGGATTACCAGATCAATAACCGTTCCAAGATTGAGTAAATTTAATTGAAGATCATCAAAATTAGTGTAGACAGATCTAATATTCTGCGAAACAATGGCAAAGCCGGAAGAGTTTGGCGCTATAAGTTTAGTAAAGTCGACAATATCACAATCAAACACTTGCGCTATTTCAGAACTGTCGATGTCATTCAAAGTGCGTAGAGTATTATCCATTTAGATAAGTTTTATAAATGCAGGATAACGTAATTATATTCATATTATTATTTCGTGTGTGGGTGAGGGTGGATGTGTGTGTCTGTGAGTGTGTAGGGGTATGTGTGGTTTGTAAATTTGTGAATTTGGTATCCGGATTGAATGTAAGTTTGAGTGATGAAGAATGTGTGTTAGGGCGCGATTGGTAAACAAAGAATAACTTATTACTTAACTTAGTGTTTAACTTAATTCTAATTAATTTTAAGAGTGTAAAAACCCAATGAAAGTTTAACAAATAGGTAAAATATAGTAAGAAAACAAAGTAACTGCTGTAGGTCGCTTGTAAGATGAAAACTAGTCATTTAACCTGTAAAAGGTGATGTACCTGTGACTCACAATTTATGGCAATAGTAGGAGAATCATCCTCCTTCTTAATGTATACCTTCCCGTAGGCTGTCCAGCAGTATTTATATTCCCTAGATTTTGCCAGGTCACGCGCAAGAAAGTGTAGTCGAGCTCCTCTTGTAGTTAACTGTTCCGAGATGTATATTGGCGTATTCTCATCTGTCTTAAATCCGAGGTGTTTCGCACATAATTTTCCATTTTGTTTCCTATTAAAAGATTTAGTTGACTTCAAGAGGTCTGATTTAAGAATAGTCGACTTTAGCTCAACCACAATAGGGCTATTTTTTGTGCTAGTTCGTTTGTTTTTCACTCGATATATGTCACTAATATCCGGTCTTGTGATATTATTACAGCCTACTACATTGGATAAACATAATGTCATTTTTATCAGATCTTCCTTGGATTCCTTAGCAATTTTTGGGACGTTTTTGATCTCGAAATTCGCCTTTCTGCTACCTCTTTGTAGGTCTTCTATTTTGTCCTCTAAAATAGTGATGCAGTTTCTATCATTTTTAGATTGTTCTTCGAGATGCTCAATTTTGGACTTTAGATTTTCATTTTGTGCGGCCAGAAATGCCATGGAGGATTCTATATTGCTGTTTGTGGTTTTGATTTCCATTAGAGTCTGGTAGATCTTCTTAATCTCTCCCTGTTGTGGTGACATTAAAGATGATATTAGTTCTTTGACTTCCTCCTTAAAAGCGCGGAAGTCAGAGTCGTAGTTATAAAGATCCTCTACCGACCTCTTGTGGCGTCGAGAATGAGATACAAAGTTAGGAGGGGTGCTTTGTTCGAGTTGATCGGAAATGTTCGATTCGGAAAGAGATTTGCCACTCATTTCCTCCATTCCGAGTACCAGGAGTTAATAAATCAGAGAAGATATGCTACAGCCGGTTAGCAGTTTTGTGCTGTCTGGTGACTGGCTCAGTTATTTGTAACGAACTGCGCAACTTTGATCAAGTAAAAATCGGCCAATGCACCAGGAGAAGATAAATGCCAGGAGGTACTGCGTGAACTGACGCCCGCAGAGATAGAGTATTCTAGCAGTGTGACGTGCAGATTTGTTTTCGCACACAGCGATGGTTCACTCCACAGTGTAGGTAGTCCTTGACGGTCCAATGCCGCGCAGGTAGGTGGGGCTTTGCGCTTCTGAGGGACGTCACTGTGCGCGTGGGCAGGTAAATGAGTAATTCGTACCTTTAGATTGGCCGACTTGCTTCGATGTACTAGGGTACCAGGAGTAGCGAGGAGGTCGGTGAGTGTAGCAGCTCGTAGGTCGGACTGTGGCTCTTCCGGTTTATGCACTCCTATTTTTATGCACGATTTAACTGAGTTGAATTTTGAATTTATTTATTAAATAAATAAGGAAATACGGGTTGAGTACACGTCTACACCAGTTGGCGGTCCGGGGGGAAGGGGAACACAGAAAGCCCAGAATACTTATTTTATTGGAACAAGCACCAACAAGTCGAAGGCAACTTGGAAAATTATTAAATCTATAAAACCTAACATTCCTAAAACTAATTAATTATGATTCTGGCACTACAAAAGAAATACAAGAGCATGTAAACAATAGTCTTATTCCTATTATCGACTGGTTAAATGCTAATAACCTTAAAATAAATCTAACCAAAACTAAAGTTATGAATTTTTAAATTAGACACAAAGAACAATCACAGTTTCAAATAAACTTTATGGGGAATGAAATACTTGAAGCTAATGTCACAAAATTTCTTGGACTACATATTGACAATGACATGACATGTAGGACTCAAATTGAAAGCGTTTGTGGAAAGCTTAGTAGATTTTCATATGCTCTTTATATGCTGGGTAATAAGACCGCCTTATTTTTTCATTGCGAATAAGACCACCTTACTAGCAGCCTATCATGGTTATGTTGCCTCGGCTCTGCGGTACGGCCTCATATTCTGGGGTAATGCCCCTAAGATTCAAGAAGTGCTTATAGCACAGAAAAAATGTATCCGTGCTATTTGTAAATTAAAACAAACAGAATCTTACAAGCCACATTTTCATAAGCTAAAAATATTAACTTTACCGTAACTCTATATTTATGAAGTCTGTATTTTTATAAAACACAATATGAATTTATATAAAAAAAAGTTGCAGGTGTTAGCAACAAAAACAAAATTTCATAGCAAAACCTTTTATGCAATGGCTCAAAAACTATATAATAAGTTACCAGGACAAGTTATCTCAAGTATTAACATTAACGAATTTAAAAGAAATTTGTTCAAATTGTTAAATAGCAAGGTGTATTATTCTGTTGACGAATATTTAAATGACAAATTTAAATTAAAATTCCCTGTTAATTGAATCGAATCTATTTTGTTATGTGAGATACTAAATAATTTTGTTAATTTTGATTGTTGTGTATTAATGAATTAGTGACATTATTATTTTTATTTCTGTATTTTTTAGTTCTTTCTACTTTATTTTATTTGACATTTTGTATAATTTTGACATGATTTATAATTATTGTAGAATTCTAGAATTATTGTTTGAACTCTGAAAATGCATTTGTTTTAAAAAAAAAACCTTTGATATTTTGTATGCCTTTTGGCGGGGCACATCTCGGTTCTAATTGATTTATAACATCTTCTGTATATACCCTGTGTTCATGAAATAAGTGAATTTGAATTTGTTTTAAAAGTTATATGCGAGAACACTTTTATTCATTAGTAACATTTTGGTTTAATAGATGTCGTTGCATGTATCTTACATATTGATGATAAGTTCATCAACTCTTTAAATCCATATATCTTTTGATAAAAACTGGATAGGGCCACCCTAATCACGCGAGTGCGACCACTAACACCGTAACACGAGATTTTTATAATGTAAAATAAAGATGATGCAGATATAAATATGAACCAAATCGTACTGGCCTATTGATTGTTCAATTTACTTCTAATCTCTTATTTTCCGCAGGTGAAAAACCGCACAAATGTCCTGAATGCGGAAAATGTTTTACCGCGAGTTCCAACTTGTACTACCATCGCATGACCCATACAAAGGTAACATTTTTTTATAAAAATGCCATAATCTTCTAAAAGTTAAAAGTTTTTAAACTAACTATTAACACTAGAAACGGGATATTTACCATGTTTACTGTTTGTTTTGAGTTCCCGATATTTCGGCGCTGTTGCAAGCACCAACAAAAGCGGCAAAAGCTCGTTTCGGCTTCTAAAAGTTGTTCTAGTTTTGGCCTTAGAGACTCAGCTAGGGTATCACCCATTTTTTGTACGACGAAAGAGACTCCACCCACGACACAGGGAATCCTAGTATGGAGGCTAGTGATCTTCAGCTTGTGTAATGCTCTCTTGAACAATAAAGTTTTTATTTATTTTATTTTAACCCCACGGGCGAATGAACCGCAGCGACAGGTACACTCGCAGTGCCATCAAATCCAATAGAAACTATGAAGGGATATCATCGCAGCATTCGTAGCAGTCGCAGCTATAATTTGCCTGCACGGCGTAAGTATCGACGCGATTTTATCACGCGTGGAGGTGGCACCTTAGGAGCAGTAAGGATGATTTTCTTAGTGTAAGTGTTAAGTTGGTAAACTTACCACTGTTATGCGTTTGACTGAACCTGCACATTTTTTTATACAAGTCAGTACAGTCCGTAGGTACAGACTCATGGTTGGGAATCCTTTCCTTATAACTAGACTAGAGAAGAAAAGCAGCATCTTTCTCCACAATCCTTTTCTACCACCTCCCCATGTCCCCCACAGAACAAGCCGCACAAGTGCGCGTGGTGCCCGCGCTCGTTCCCGACGCCCGGCGAGCTGCGCGCGCACACTGCGGCACACGGTGCCGGCGCCGGCTGGCTGTACACGCCGCACAGGAGACCGAGGCAGTATGAGTATACGTAAGTTTCATTCATCATTTCAGCTGGAATCACCCACTGCTGGGTATGGCAGGAGTGTCCTATAGGTCACCCGTTTTTACAGCATATGAATCTATTATATAAATATACAACATTATTTTTAGTATATGCGAAACCTGAATATAGCTTGTTCAGAATAAGTAACTGAATCGATTCCAATAATTTTTAAACCATGTTATATTTTTTCCCAAAAATATATAAAAAGTTAAAAGTTGGATACCGAGCGACTTTGAGTACCTATCGCAATAATTTAGGTACCTACTGCCAAATTATATCAATGAGCTCAAGACGTAACTGGAGGCGCGTGCTGCGTGGTGGCAGCGTTTTTGTGCGGTCAACTAGGTAACAGAACAAGCTTATAACTTTGTGATTTTTCATGATACAGTTTTGAAATTTTGTACCTACATAGATTCTTTACATAAAAATACTCGGGGTGCGAAGAATCTCCGGAAGGGATCAGGCTGCCAATACCAACGACTTGACCTGGCAACATATAACACGCGTACACTCCGGACCGACGAGAAGATAACGGAACTCGAAGAGGAATTGAGCAGGCTGCGATGGAGTATTGTGGGATTATCTGAAGTCCGAAGAGAGGGTGAGGACACGAAAATCCTGAAATTCGGCAATCTGCTCTATTTCCGAGAGGGTGACCGGCAGTCCCAGGGTGGTGTTGGGTTTATCGTCCACAAGTCCCTCGTGAATAACGTGGTGAAGATCGAGAGTGTGTCGACCAGGGTGGCGTACCTTATACTCAGAATATCCTCAAGATATTTGCTGAAGGTCATACAGGTCTACGCCCCGACCTCGGCACACCCCGACGACGAAGTGGAGACCATGTATGAGGATATTTCTAAAGCCCTGCATGGTTTCAAAACTCACTTCACCGTTGTCATGGGGGACTTCAACGCGAAACTGGGCAAACGAGACAGGGATGAGCTGCAGGTGGGGCAATTTGGGTGTGGACGTCGGAACCACCGGGGTCACCAACTGGCTAGCTTTATGGAGAAGGAGGGCCTCTATATGATGAACTCCTTCTTCAAAAAGCGCGAGCACAGGAAGTGGACCTGGCAGAGTCCCGATGGTGCAACTAAAAATGAGATTGACTTCATCATGTCAACCAAGAAGCAAATGTTCAATGATGTCTCTGTGATCAATTCGGTGAAAACCGGGAGCGATCACCGCATGGTAAGCGGCACATTGAACATCAATATAAAGCTTGAAAGGTCTCGACTGATGAAGTCTACACTCCGTCCAGCACAGATCCAGATCCAAAACCCCGAGAGCTTTCAGCTTGAACTCCAGAATCGTTTCGAGTGCCTAGGAAGCTCAGTGGACGAATACAACGATGGGTTCGTGGAAACTGTCCATACGACTGGGTCTAAGTTTTTCAAGACACGTCGTGCACATAACAAAAAACTCTCTGATCATACTCTCGAGCTCATGAAGGAGCGGCGTGAGATGATCCTGCAGTCTTCAGACGAGACGTGGAAGTACCGGCAGCTCAATAGACGGATCTCTAAATCCTTGAAGAGCGACCTCCGCCGCTTTAATACCGAGCGTATTAAAGACGCTATTGAGCGGAATAAAGGCTCCAAGGTATTTTCAAGAGATCTGGCTATTGGGCAGAGCCAGCTCACGAAACTGAAGACCGACGATGGCAGGATCGCATCCGCCAAACCAGAGCTGCTGAGGGAGATCGAGAGTTTTTATGGGCAGTTGTACACTTCAATCAGTAATCCCGTTGCAACTTTAGCTAAAGACCCAAGAGCTAGACCGACATTATACCGAAGACATTCCGAATGTCAGCCTGTACGAGATTAGGATGGCTCTTAAACAGCTTATAAACAACAAGGCACTGGGTGATGACGGAATTACGGCCGAACTCCTGAAGGCGGGTGGAAAACCGGTACTTAAGGCCCTTCAGAAGCTGTTTGATTCCGTCATACTCGAGGGGAAAACGCCGCAGGCATGGTGCAGGGGTGTGGTGGTACTCTTCTTCAAAAAGGGCGACAATGCCCGGCTGAAGAACTATAGGCCCATCTCACTTCTAAGCCATGTCTACAAGTTGTTCTCAAGAGTCATCACGAATCGTCTCGCGCGCAGGTTTGACGATTTTCAGCCTCCTGCACAAGCCGGATTCCGAAAAGGCTTTGGCACCGTAGACCACATACATACGCTGCGGCAGGTTATACAGAAGACCGAAGAGTATAACCTACCTCTCTGCTTAGTGTTTGTGTTTCAAAAACGCCACCATGTCAGTCCGACTTCAGGACCAGACCCCGGAACCTATTCTTCTGCAGCGAGGTGTGAGACAGGGAGACGTCATATCTCCGAAACTGTTCACCGCTGCACTGGAGGATATCTTCAAGGTTCTGGACTGGAGAGGGCTAGGCATCAACGTCAATGGCGAGTACATCTCTCACCTTCGATTTGCCGACGATATAGTGGTCATGGCTGAGACCATGGAGGACCTCAGTACAATGCTCGATGACCTTAGTAGAGCTTCCGAAAGAGTGGGTCTTAAAATGAACATGGACAAAACCAAAATCATGTTGAATAACCATGTAACACCCACTCCTATCAAGATCGGAGACTCTACACTCGAAGTTGTAGACAAACGATGTCTACCTTGGACAAACGATCTAGTTAGGTAGGTCTAACTTCGAGAAAGAGGTCAATCGTCGAATCCGACTCGGCTGGGCAGCGTTCGGGAAGTTGCGTGGTATCTTCTCGTCCAACTTACCGCAGTGTCTCAAGACGAAAGTCTATGACCAGTGTGTGTTGCCAGTGATTACTTACGGGACCGAAACATGGTCGCTCACAATGGGCCTTATCAGAAGGCTTAAAGTCACCCAAAGGGCAATGGAGAGGGCTATGCTCGGAGTTTCTTTGCGTGATAAAATCAGAAATGAGGACATCCGCAAGAGAACCAAGGTAACCGACGTAGCCCGAAGAATAGCCAAACTGAAGTGGCAGTGGGCAGGGCACATTGCTCGCAGAACGGATGGCCGATGGGGCCGAAAAGTTCTGGAGTGGCGACCGCGTACCGGAAGACGCTGCGTTGGAAGGCCTCCCACTAGGTGGACCGATGACCTGGTGAAGGCTGCAGGGATCCGCTGGATGCGAGTCGCACGGGACCGGTCAATGTGGCGACACTTGGGGGAGGCCTATGTCCAGCAGTGGACGTCTTTCGGCTGAAATGATGATAAAAATACTAGACACGTGTATCAGGTTTCGCATATACTAAAACTAATGTTGTATATAAAATGGTAAACTGACGGAGACTGGAGATATATCAACACAGCCGAAACCGCTGGTCCTACAGATATGAAACTTGGAGGGTGTGTTCTTTGTGAAGAGGAAGTCTCCACTAAGAAAGAATTTTTGGGAATTACACCCCCTTTTTTTTTTTTAACTATCCCGCAGCCCTGGCAGGCATCGGCCCGTGCGGACCCCTACGTGGTTCCTGACATCTTTAGGGAATTCCACCCCTAAAGGGGTAAACTAGGGGATGGAAGTTTATATGAAACTCCGTCAGTTTTGAAGTTAAGATCTTCAAATTTTGTGTTTAGGCTGACGATTGAAAATTAATTTATACGTGTCTCAGCGTTTTTGATAATTCTACCCCCGAAGGGTTAAAAAGGGGGCTGAAGGTGAAATCTTGCAACTCAATTTTGAACAACCGATTGGGCTGAAATTTTGCAAGCACCTTTCGTTCTGTTAACAATACATTTTTATGACAGACATTCCTTAATCCTGCAGCCAGAATCGTCTCCTCAAGAGAGAACTCTTCAACGGTTAGTAGCAAATCAAAACCATTGTTTTTTTTTTAATTTCAACCCATAAGGGGATGAAAGGGGGGATGAAGTTTTGTATTAATTTTTCGTTTGCTAAATTTTGTATTCAAGTAAAAATAATATAATAGTATAATATAATAATATAGTATAATACACCTGTACCGTTTCTAACTTTTCATAGAATGAAGTGATTGCGATGAAACTAAAACTTTTTAATCACGGACTACCGTGATTAAAAAGTTTTTGAATGAATTTCGAAAAATATCCGACGGGAACGTTAGATGCGGGAGAAGTCGCGGGCAAAAGTTAGTAATAATATAGCTGCACGCGCGCAAGTTTTTATGCCTTAAACATTGGGTCAGTCTTTCGAGGGCCACCTTGTGTATAGGTTCTTGAAAAACAGTCTTTATAAAGCCGGGCCCGCTGCGCCATGGTAGCCGGGTCCATTAATAACACAAATCGTCGTTAGCAACATAAACGGTGCGTGGCCTAACATAAAATGTTTGCCGAGACGAACGGATGACAAGGATATGAATTTGATTCTTGTCTCTCAGTTTATGTGACAGTTAAAATACCTTAAAACCGACTATTGGTTTAATTAGTATCGTAATACCTACCTGAATTATGGTTATTTTAAAGCAAATAACCTGTGGAATATTGTTAGGACTTTGTGGACGCTTAATGTGCCTTTGGGCGCTTAAGGCGGAGGACTCATTAAAGCGGTTGGAACTGTAAAATGACTTTAGAGATATTAACCCATTTTTCTTTCTATTTCAGATCAACGCTGCACACCTAAATCAACGCAGCAAACACAAATAAAACAACTTTGAATATTTCAATAAAATCTTTTATTCGTCTAATTTCTGTTTCTTAGCACTTTCTTCCGTCTCGCTATCCTGCTTCCGTTTCTCACCGCTCTCATGCTCCGACTTCGGTTTCTCTGAGCTCTCAGCTTCCGATGTTGGTTTCTCTGTACTCTCACTTTCCGACTCCAATTTCTCTGCACTCTCACTTTCCGACTTCTTTTTCTCTCCATTTTCGGTCTCTTCTCCCGTAGAAGACTTTCTTACTTTGTGGTAGTTGTTCTGCGACGCTTGGTTATCGCTGGAAGTGTCCACTTTGAGGAGCTCTCGCAATGCCATGGTAGCGTAGCAACTTGCTGGCAGAGTCATGTTTAGGAGAAGGGCTTGGTATTTTCCGTCTGCGAAAATGATAATTTAATTTAAGTAAATCTATAAGATAAATTGCGCCGGTGACTGAAAGTTCTGTGGTAATCGGCTATCGTGGTGTTGTGTTTGATGCAGAGAAATAAGAAAAATGTAGTGAGGAAAATGTTGCGTATGAATGTAGATGGCTATAAGAGTAAAGGAAGACCAAAGAAACGATGGATGGACTGTGTGAAGGATGGTATGGTTAGAAAGGAGGTGATTGCTGATATGACGAGTAATAGAGAAGTATGGAAGAAGAAGACATGCTGCGCCGACCACAAATAAATTGGGATAAGGGCAGGAGAATGATGAAGTTACCTAAATAATAAAAGTTACTCGGAGTTTATTTGTTTGTTTTCTATAAAGGTAGTTCAACAGTTATGGAAATACAGATTTCAAACAACATCATGAGCATATTGTTTTAAAGACTCGAAACGTAATTTGATTGAAAAGTGTAATCTTACGTACAGGCATGCTGAAAATACAAGCTGTAAGCGGACCCTTCACGAAGCCGTCAACACAACATTCTGTATATCAAACTAAGGAACCCTACGTAATAAGGATTGCTGGGAAATGACTTTTTTTTGGGGTGAAATATCACGTTTTACGGTAGAACTCAAAGTAACAAACTCAAAACATTGTGTTGATGGATGCATTGAAATAGTAAACGGGTCATGTAGGCTTTTTAAATAGAAATTCGTAAAAAGTTAGAACTTTGATCTCCAATTTCTCTGTAACTAGACTAACTAAAAGGTTCCTAGGTATAGTCCATAACAGAAGAATGATAGCAATGACGGGGAGGACAAGTGCCTTTCAGCTTCGTTAAGGGTCTAGTGGACCATCACTATTTTTAATCGTCTCTGGTAAGGGTTTATAGCAACACTTTCTTAACTTATAACTTTATTTATTTGTTTGTCATCGCATAATTTTGTTCATGGCCTTTATGTCGTCTGATGGAAAGCAGTTGACTACGATGGAACGAGCGAGCTTAGATGTCTGTTCTTACTATGAAGATTGATAGGTTATAGGAGGAAGGGAATATTCTATACTTAGGCTGTGATCATAAATGTGGAGAAGTGCTGGCTACGACCAGCGACATATTAACTAAGTACCATGTATTACATTTGGTATGTAGTACGGTAGTCAAAGGGCTTACGGTGTGACCAGGCTCCAGTCGTAGTCCCCGTTCAACAGTAGGTATAAGAATCAAGCGTGCGTACCTTCAACGATGCCGGTGATCTTGTGGTTGTTCAGCTCGTCGAGGTCGGACGGGATGAGGTCGGCGAAGGGGTCGGAGTAGCGCACCGTGCGCCACGTGACGTCACGCGGACAGATGACCACGTGGCGGTACGCGCCCGACATGCTGTAGCTCCTGCACACAAACATGATAACACTATAATCTCATACAGTTAATCCTTCGGGCATAGTAGGTCCTTGCCTAGCAGTGGCGAAGGTTCCATTGAACTCGATTCCTACCGGCTTCCCTTTGAAAATAGCACAGTCAGTATTCTTTAAACAAATAATATAATCACATTAAAGATATGTACTCCAGCTAACATACTATTTGACTACATTAGACACTTTAGTCAAATAGTATATTACATACACATCTGTGGGCATCACATCACAGTACAGCCATTTAATTCATCATAGGATTGAAAACATTTAAATGAATATCTCTCACAGAATGAACACGGGATGGATGAAATGGCGGCAGGTCACGGGAACAATCTGCGACTCCCACATTCACCTTAAACTTAAGGGGAAGATTTATAAAACAATGATTAGACCTGCTGTCTTGCATGGATCAGAATGTTGGGCCACAAAAGAGATGAATGAAAGGCATTTGCATGTGGTGGAGATGAGAATGCTAAAGGGAATGTGTGGTCTTACGCGAATGGATAAAATAACCAAACTCAAAATCAAAGCATATATTTCAAATAGGCACTTTTGAATTGTCGAAACAAAGACAACAATGAAAAATAGCTACAGTCCCAGTCACAAGGCATAAAGAAAGTACTGTAGTTGCCCATTCCCTAACGTAGATCTCTATGGAGAAGAACGGGCAAGAAACTCCATGGACACTCTTTTAAATCAGAATACTTTTACAATAACTTGGTTACATCATTTATGTTGAGATGGTACATTATGTGAGAACGATGTAGCAAGATGTGTACTTTAAAAGTGTCTATAGTAAAAATAAAATAATTAATTCAAACAAACCGTGGCAACCAAGAGATGACCAGTCACAACTGACAGCGCCCGTTCACGAACATGGCGCATGTATCGGCACCATTCAACTCAACCATTTTGAAGGGAACTAAATGATCCGACACACGCGCCACCATCAGCAAGACATTTGAGTGAGCATGACATACTCTTAACCGCCAGGGCACATTCAAGTCAAGAAAATACGTAGGTTTCCAGCGAATGACAGCTTTCTAATACAGAGTGCTCACACAATATGGGCCTATGCGGTTATATAATACTAAAGAAATTGAATTTATACATTGCAATGCTATCCATTTATGCGCCCTTGTCCTTGTGGAGCAGGACCGGCATTGAGTCAAGCATTTTTATCAGCGATATAATCGTTCAACTTGTAATATGCTTGCATACATGGTGTGCGTTTAATGCATGTTTTAAATTTAGTTTCATTCAGTTCAAGAATACTTTGTGGAATTTTATTATAGCATCTCAAACAGTACCCCATGAAAGATGAGTCTACTTTAGCGAGTCTGAAGCCTGGCTGAACTAATTGGTCTCCATTTCTAGTACCGTAATTGTGTCTGTCGCCTCTTTTATTAAAAAAATGTAGATTTTTTCTTACATACAATATGTTTTCATAGATGTATTGACAATGTACCATATGATGTTAATTTCCTTAAACAGTTCCCTTAGAGAACCACGCCTTCGAAGATTATATATGGCTCTGATGGCTCTTTTTTGCAGAATAAATATAGATTAATGTCTGCAGCCCGTCCCCATAGCAAAATGCCATAAGACATTATACTATGAAAGTAACTAAAATAGACCAGTCTAGCGGTATCTACATCAGTATATTGACGGATTTATCTAATAGCATATGCTGCTGAACTTAGCCGCCCCGCTAGAGATGTTAAATGAGAACCCCATTGTAGCCTTGAATCAAGCGTAATCCCCAGGAAAACTGTTTTATCTACAAATTCAGGCTTCTCTTTATTCAATACTATATCACAATCGCTACCTTTAACATTCGGTAAAGCAAATCTAATACATTTCGTTACTTTTTTCATTTAATACTAAATTGTTTGCTGTGAACCAGTTATGGACCTGAAGTAGGGCATTATTCACGTCATCTAGATTTTGGGCCCGTCTATTTATCTTAAAAATTAGGGAATAACACCATATTTTGAGGTTGGTGTTTCAATAAATAGGGTAGATCATTAATATATACTAAAAAGAGGAAAGGACCCAATATTGAGCCTTGTGGAACCCCCATTTTTTACTTTTAAACCCTTTGAATTAACACCATTTATTTGAACTTGTTGTTGTCTATCATTCAAATAAGATTTAATCAAACCAAGTGCATGTTTACCTAGTCCGTAATGCTCAAGTTTCAAAAGTAATGTGTCGTGATTTACGCAATCAAATGCTTTGGAGAGGTCACAAAATATTCCTATGGCGTCTTGGGACTCTTCCCACGCAGTAAAAATGTGCTTTAATAAGGTTACACCGGCGTCAGTTGTACAACGTCCCTTGGTGAAACCATACTGTTGATCGTGTAAGATTCTGTTGGTGTTAAAATGATTGAGCATTTGATTCAACATTACCTTTTCAAACACCTTGCTAAAAACTGGCAACACGGATACAGGTCTATAATTATTTGTATCTTTACTATCTCCGGATTTGAACAGAGGTATGACTTTACTGTCTGATTTCCGTTTCCGGTCTTCGAAGTGTTATCAACGTCCGAATCGTCTCGCAAAAAATTGTTTAAAACATCACACACTCAAGAAAACTTCCGCACAACAACAAAAAGGAGGCCCGAAAGTGTTGGAGATATTAATGAAGCTAAAACCTGCACATTACATTACAGAAAAGAAGAAAGTGTATCAACAACATTTTGAGGTTAGACCATTCATATGTGATTTTATACTCTGACTTTGACAGACCTGGCAAAGTCACAGTGACAGCTAATTACTGACATAAAAGCCAGTGTTGTAAGTGTTAAAAAACACATCCTACTAGTTTTCACCATTACACTTCATTTCAAGCAAAATCAACCAAAAATGGAAGGACAATTCCAACTTTTGTTCGAAAAAATGAAACTAGAAATGCAACATCAATCTGCGGAACTTACCGAATCTATTACAAATAACATAATGAGTAGAATGGAGGAAAAATTAATCCCGATTATAGAAGAAAACAAAAGCTTAAAATTAAAAGTAGAAACTCAGGAAAGAGAGATAGAATATTTGAAAAGAGAAAAAAGGAACAACAATATAAAAAAAAATCAAACAAATCAAATCAACATTGGAATTAATAAATAATATAAAGAAAACCTTCAAAAGTGACATAAATATAGATATCGAAGAAAATGGAATAAACAATATATACCGAATAGGGAACAGAGAAATAGAGAAGGTAATAAACCCAGACCAGTCCTCTGTTCTTTCGTAAACGGGTGGAAAAAAATAGAGATAATGAGAAATAAAAAAGATTTAAAAAAGATATATGTCACTGAAGACTATCCAAAGGAAGTTCTGGCTAAAAGAAAAGCTTTACAGGCGGAGTTGGTAGAAGAAAGGAAGAAGGGGAATATAGCGTTTTTGAAATATGACAAGCTGGTAGTGAAGGGAAAAGAAACAATTAACGATAAAAGAAAACGGGAAAATTCATCTTCACCGCATTCTTCGGACATTCAACCTAAAAAACAGCAAACCTCCATAGCCTTTAAGGCCAATAGAACCAACGCATTTGATGTGATGAGAAACAGAACCAACTCTCTTACTAACGTCCCTACAAACCAGAAACAATAGCAACTAACTCTCGGCAAACGGAAAATACAACAATACATAGAAACAAAAATACCTACAACAATAAAACAACACCCTCCCCCAAGCCGACTGGTCATCGTGGGGGATAACGACCAGCACCCTCTAAGGATAGAAAATAAAAAAAGAGATAATCATGGCGACATACACATAGCGTCGCTTAACACACGATCATTAAGAACCCCAGAGAAACTTATTGAACTAGAAACAGCAATCAACGAAATTAAATGGGATATTATTGGAATAAGCGAAATGAGAAGATTAGGTGAAGGAATAGAAGACTACGGAAATTATACATTACACTACAAAGGAGAAACACCAGGGCAATATGGTGTAGGTTTTTTGATAAAAAAGAAATATACTGACCGAATAGTAGAATTGAAAGGAATATCCGAAAGAATAGCAATTCTCAACATTAAACTTCCCGCACAGAATAGCAGAGATGAACCTTGGTCAATTATCCAAGCATACTCACCAACTGAAGCAGAAAAAAAAAGAAGATGTAGACAAAATAGAAGACTTCTACAAAAAATTACAAGGAACTGTTGATACTGCCTACAAAAATATAATAATAATGGGTGATTTTAACGGGCAAATTGGGGAATGCCACGGAGGCGAAGAGTATACTGTAGGAAGACACGGTTTTGGCAACAGAAGCAAAAACGGAGAAAGATTGGTGAACTTTGGCTTGGAAAATAAACTAAGTATCATGAATAGTTTTTACAAAAAGAAAAAGAGCAAGAAATGGACGTGGACTTCCCCAAATGGCTTGTATAGAAATTAAATCGATTATATTATGACCAATAAACCAAGAGCTTTTAAAGACATGTCAATTATACATCATTTAAATTTTAACTCTGACCATGATTCGTGCGACGCTACGAGGGACACATACAAAGAAAAGTCGTAAATTGCAATCTAAATCAGTACCCTATGTGAACATTAAAAATGATGCAGAGATAAGGAACAACCTAAAACAAATTCTGGATAGAAAAGAGGAAAAAGATAACAATAAATCAACCCAAGCGAAATATTGCGATTTTGTAAATATTCTAAAAACTGAAGCCAGAAAGGTATGTACAAATAATAAAGCAGTACTATCCACCGAAACAACTCAACTACTTAAAGAAAGAAAATTGGTTTTACAAGGCACGAAAAGTAAAGAAAAACGTAAAGAGATTGCAGAACTAAGTAAAAAGATTAACGAACAAATAAGGAAAGACAGAAAGCAAAAAAGAGCAAACACTTTCCAATATCATATTAAGAAAACAGGTGGAGTAAAGAAAGCGTTTAAAGAGTTAGAATCAAAGAAAAATTGGATGCCAAACATGAATGATAAACGAGGAAAATGCACTAGCAAAAGATTTGAAATATTAAATATTGCTACGGAATATTATAAGGACCTGTATAAAAGCAATAATGATGAACTCAATACGACTGTGATCGAGGACACACAAGAATCTGAACCTATACCACCTGTTCTAGAAGAAGAGACCGAAAAAGCTATTATTACGCAAGCTAAGAAAAGCACCCGGTCCCGATCAAATCACCAATGAACTTCTCAAGATATCAATGCCAGCAATTGTACCCAAACTAACCAATTTATTTAACGAAATAATAAAAACAGAAAATATCCCAGAAGATTGGACGAAATCAACGATAGTTTTGTTGCACAAAAAGGGGGACAAAGGGGACATTGGCAATTATAGGCCGATAAGCTTAATGTCTAATATATATAAGATCTTCTCAAAAATATTACTATTTAGACTAACTAACACTCTTGATGAAAATCAGCCGAAGGAGCAAGCTGGATTTAGGAGCAATTTCTCGACTATAGACCATATTCACGTCCTGCGACAGATACTTCAGAAATACAAAGAATACAATAAAGTATACTATCTGGGTTTCGTAGATTTCAACAAAGCGTTCGACTCCTTGGAACACCACTATATATGGGAATCATTAGAGCGACAGGGGGTCCATAGAAAGTACTTACGCATACTAAAAAACATCTACGAGAAAAGCACAGCACAAATAAAACTGGAAACGACTGGCGACGAGTTCCCAATCGAAAGAGGCGTCCGTCAAGGTGACCCTATTTCGCCGAAGATATTCTCAGCTGTGTTGGAGATGATCTTTATGAGACTGGGTTGGGATAATTTCGGACTTAACGTGAACGGAGAGAAATTAAGTCATTTAAGATTCGCTGACGATTTAATACTGTTCTCCGAATGCCCGAAAACCTTGGAAAAAATGCTACAATAATTATCAGACGAAAGTTCAAATGCAGGTCTCAGTATGAATATAACAAAAACAAAAATAATGAGCAACTCTTCGAAAAAGGAGGCTATTAGAATCAATAATCAGCAATTAGAATACGTAAATGAGTACATTTATTTAGGACAATTAATATCACCAACGGAGAACATGCAGAAAGAAATCGAAAGAAGAATAGCTAACACTTGGAAGAGATTCTGGTCGTTAAGCGAAATTATGAAAAACAAAGAGATGCCAATGTCGGAGAAAAGAAAAGTTTTCAATACTTGTATCCTGCCATGTTTGACATACGCATGCCAAACTTGGGCCTTAACCGAACAACAACAAAATAAAATCAATATATGTCAGAATGGAATAGAGAGAAGTATATTGGGAATAAGGAGAAGAGATAGAGTACAATTAAAAAATATAAAAGGAAAGACTAAGTTCAAAAAAGTTCAAACAGTATGCAGAAAATTGAAGTGGCGCTAGACGGGACATACGTTGAGAGAAAAGAAAGAGAAATGGACCCAAATAATAACTGAATGGTACCCTCTTGGGTACCATTCAGGGGGGGGGGGTTCAGGGGGGGTTTCATTCGGGTTTCCATTTCAGAGGAAGACAGCCAAAGCGATGGGAAGATGATTTTAAGAAAGTAGCAGGCCCAGAATGGTTACGTACAGCAAAAGACAGAAGCAAGTGGAAAGCCTTAGAGAAGGCCTTTGTCGAAAGACAAGCTGTTAAGAGGGGAGACCAACCGAATGCCGAGGATAGAATTTAGTTTTAAGTAAATTAGCTCACACCTCTATTCTAAACTATTTAAATATTTTTTGTCAATTATGTTAAAACTAGCAGCAATAAAGGCTTATTTTATTTTATTTTATTTATGACTTTTATTTGCCGGAAAGCTTTAATAACTATCATTGGGCTTATGTGTTTAAATTTAAATTCAGCCGGGCAGCCAGACACATTCGCCTTTAATAAACCAATTGAGACTTCAGGAGAGGAATTTAGAGCCTCTGTAGTTTTTAACGGTATATCGGTAAAGAAATTTACAAATTCATGAGCTACTTCCTGATTAGAGCTTTTAACAAATGATAAGAGGAAGTCTGAAAGTGACGCCGGTGACTGAAAAGTTGTGTGGTAATCGGTTGTCGTGGTATGGGCATGTGATGCGAAGGAATGAGGAAAATGTTGTGAGGAAAGTTTTGAGTATGAATGTGGATGGGTATATGAGTATAGGAAGACCAAAGAAACGATGGATGGACTGTGTAAAGAATGATATGGCAAGAAAGGAGGTGTCTGATGAGATGACGAGTAATAGAGAAGTACGGAAGAAGACATGCTGCGCCGACCCCAAATGAATGATGACTTGATGAGGATTGAAAACATTTAAAAAAATGTCAAAAATTTTCATGTCAACAAATAAAGCAACAGGTGACGCTAAATAAGCCGTGCTCGGGTGTCAGAATTCAGAACTAAAATAGTATGGACGCGGTTGGCAGTACCGTTTTGCAGGGAGCCCGGTAAGCCGAAGATTATCGAGTTACGACAGGGACAGAAAAAGAAAGTATGTTGGGGAAAAACAGATCGAATGAGTAATGGTCGATATCGTATTTGGTACCAACTAGTTTTTTATTTTTTATTTTGTTGACTTATTTACATATTTAAGATAAAATCACTTTATTTATTTTTTATTATACTTTCTCTGCATTTCTGCTTTATTTTTTTTCGGGTTTGTTGTCATGGGTGTCATTTTCGTGGTTTTTGGAATCGCTGATAACGAAAATGAGGTCAAAATGAAAATCCAAGATGGCACCGACGAAAATTTTCGGTTTTTTCTTCATGGAGTAATTTTCGTAGTTTTTGGGGTCGCTGATAACGAAACTGAGGTCAAAATGAAAATCCAAGATGACGCCGAAGAAAATTTTCCTTTTTTTAGTTATGGGTGTCATTTTCGTGGTTTTCAGGGTCGGGGATAACGAAAATGAGATCAAAAATAAAATTCGATGGCACCAACCATTTTTTTTTCTGTTTTTTTCGTCATGGGTGTCATTTTCATGGTTTTCGGGTCACTGATTGTACGGTTTACGTACATTCCGTCAGGCTGCAAACGCAGCAACCTACTTTTCTCTTTGGTATTTAAAACAATGTTTAATATGATTTTAAGTTAGTTGACGAATTACATACTTACGCGAACACCGCGGATTAGCATCCAACCCACTTTTACTTTGTTGTGATCGGTACTCTAATAAACCTTTAGTGTTACCAAATCTGTGTGTGTTTACATCAACTCGCCTAACTCCAAGTACTGACTTACCACTTCTTACTTAAAGCTACAAGTGTAAGGTACCAACTACTACGGGACCTTACATTTAATGGTCCTTCGAGTATTTCACAGTTTGGGGTAATTGTATCTCTTGGAACGGCAGCGAATCGGCTTGGCTGGCCTTCCACAAGCGGATCTCACCAGTCAAGTTGAGAAAGCGCGCATATTCGTAAAAAGAGTACAAGAGCTCTGAGCAATCAACGAAGAGGGGATACTTTGGAACTTCTTCGTGAATCAAGCGGAAAAACAAGACTCAACTGCGGCAACAAGCCAACTACTACTACGACTACTGCTACTACAGCTTCCGGACTACAACGTGAACTGCGGGTAATACGAGGCCTACAAACTAGAAGACACCGAACTACGTGTTCTTCAATACCTACTTTACTACTACATCTTACTACTACTGCTACTTTCGATTACCGAAACGACTACATCAAGATGAGCGAAATCACTGCACAAAACGAAGTCTTCGAGTCAATCAAACGTCTCTGTACTAACTACCAAAAGGACAGCGCGTCTCGGAAAGGAAAGGAGTACCTGACTCAAAGGTTAGTGTCATTGGAAAACCTCTGGCAAGACTTTGGCAATAGACACAATGTATTACTTGAACGAGAGGACAAAGAAATCCAATATTTTACTGGAAGCATTTATGAAAAGACGAAACATATGTATGAATCCACCAGGATTGATATACTGCAGCGGTTGTTGGTCTGGGAAGGAAAACAGGCTGAAGTTGTCATTCCTCATCCTACGGGAGTAGATACCAAGACCAAGGAACTGCTTGATCGACAAGAATGTCACATTAAAGCACTAGAACGGGCGATGTCCAAAATAGAAATTGACTCCATAACTGAAAAATGGGAGTTAGAGGATCACCTGAGCGTCCTGAAAACCAAGTGGGACACTGTAGAGAAATGTCACTGGGAGCTAGAAGCTATTTTGAAAGGGTCAAACGAAATATACAACGACTTGTTCGCCAACAAAGAACGTCAGTACGATGTCATGAAAAGATCTCTCAACTCGAAACTATGGACAAGCGTAAACCACCAAAACTATGCACCGAGGATTCAACTACCGGAATTCACTGGAAACTACAGTCAGTGGATTACGTTCAAGGATATGTTTCTGGAGACAATCCACAACAATGCAAATTCTTCGAAAGCGCAGAAAATGCAACACTTAAAATCTAAGCTTAAAGGAGAGCCGGAACGATTAGTTCAACATTTGGTCGGCGCTGGAAACTATGAAACTTGTTGGGATATTCTTATTCAGCGATACGACAACAAGAGACTCCAATTTACGAACTTGATGAATACTTTGATGGAGTTACCATCCATCCAGCAGGTCAATGCTGCTGTCTTGAAGAGAATGCATGACGTAATCAACGAATGCATGAATGGCCTACATAACATCGGTCTAAATACATCAAGCTGGGATCCAATAATCGTGTACTTGATGGCACAGAAGTTGGACTCAACATCATATACTGAATACACTAGAGAATTAGAGCATCCAAAGCAAGTCCCGGAGCTGAGTGAATTTTTGGGGTTCTTGGAGACCAAATTCATGGCGTTGGAAGCAGCAAAGGGTTACCAAAAAGATGCATCTAACCAACATAAACAAATATTCAGCAACAAAACGAGATTTAACTCCAATAAACCATCATATGAACCACATAGAAAAGAAACATCAAGAATATACCATGCGTCATACGGTAAATGCCTTCTGTGCAGCGGTTTTCACGTGATCATGCAGTGTCCAAAGTTCATTGAAATGGACACACGGCAACGGAATGACACAGTAAGGAAATTACAAATATGCAAAAACTGTTTGTATAAGCATGGAGACACAGAATGCACGTCGAACAAAACTTGCAAAGAGTGCAATAAACCACATCATACGATGTTACACTATTCAGCGCAAAAACTGTCGCCAAGTTCCAATATGAACAATATGGGTCAACGTTCTCAACAACGGGAACATCAACCTTCAACATCAACAAACCAACATAGTTCGAACCATTTATCAAACAACTACATTATGGAAATATTACTTACTACAGTAGAACTTCAAGTAAAGACATCAACAGGAGACTTTATAACGTTACGAGCTTTACTGGACCAAGGATCTCAAGTAAACCTCATCACGGAGAACGCGGCTCAACGACTGAAACTACCTAGAAAAAGGATGAACGCTACAATTTCCGGCGTGGGTACGATTTCGGGAGATTGTAAAGGACGACTAGAATTAGAGTGTAAATCAAGATGCACTGACTTTGCATTTTCAGTCAGCACTCTAATAATGAAAAGGATCACGAACAACTTACCTAACAAAACATTTAAAAAAGAAAAATGGCCTCAGCTACAAGGTCTGAAACTAGCGGATCCTGACTTCAACTTATCAAGGAGCGTGGATTTGCTGCTGGGAGCGGATATCTATTCGCAAGTTATATTAGAGGGGGTCCTAAAGGGAGATGCCCAAACGCCGACAGCTCAGCAAACCCGTTTAGGATGGATTTTATGCGGCAAGCTAGAAACTTTTAACTGCCATGTCGCTCTTGTCGACCTGAACGACTTAAAGAGATTCTGGGAGACAGAAGACATCATTCAGAATACTGAGGACACATCTAAAGACGACTGGTGCGAAAACTACTACAAAATGACTACTGAAAGAGATCGCGACGGAAAATACATTGTAAAGATGCCACTGATTCCTCGTTATGAAGAAAAATTGGGAAACTCAAAGTCGATCGCAATCTCTCAATTCTTACAACTGGAAAGAAAATTCGACAGAAACCCTAAACTTGCATCAATGTACAAAGATTTCATCCGCGAGTACATTGATTTAGGTCACATGAAGCTTTCAAACACGACACCCGCCAAAGATGCAATCTTCTTACCGCATCATGGAGTACTGAGAGAACAATCAACAACAACAAAACTACGAGCTGTTTTTAATGCTTCCCAGAAGACCATGGGTGGATGTAGCCTAAATGACGTAATGGAAAAAGGTCCTAATCTGCAAAAGGACATCCAAGCATTGATATTACAATGGCGTGGCTATAAATACGTCTACACAGCGGACATTGAAAAAATGTACCGTTCCATATGGTGTCATCCGGATCAACAACATCTACAGAAGATCCTATGGAGAAAGCAACCAAAAGACAATTTACAAGAATATCAACTGCAAACATTAACATATGGGACAAAAAGTGCTCCATGGCTAGCAATGCGAACACTCAAACAGCTTGCTATCGATGACGGCCACAAATACCCAAAGGCCGCTGAAATATTGCTAAATCAGTTCTACGTCGATGACCTAATCAGCGGCCACAACTCTACAAAACAAGCAAAGGAAATTCAAACATCGATCATAAAACTACTGAAGGGAGGCGGAATGAATCTGCGAAAATGGTCAAGCAACGATCCTGAGCTTCTACGACACTTAGACGAAGATCAAATATCGAAAAGTACATTTGATTTTAGAGGCGACGAATCAATGAAAACGTTGGGGTTGAGTTGGAATCCAAAAGATGACGTTTTCATATTCAACTGGTCCATAGACGACTACAACAACGAACCACTAACTAAAAGAAACCTGCTATCACAAATATCCAAACTATACGACCCCTTGGGTTGGCTGGCGCCTATAACTGTGTCAGCTAAACTACTATTCCAAAGGGTGTGGCTAACTAAAATAAACTGGGATGCTGAACTACCTACTGAGTTACAAGACGAATGGCGGCATCTAAACAAAGAACTACATCTAATTAAAAACATTAAAATAAACAGATGGATTGGCAGTACGCAGAAAAATATCCAACTACATGGATTTTGTGACGCAAGCGAAAAGGCATACGCTCGCGTCATATACAGCCGAGTAATCGACGAAAAGGGCGACCCAAGGATCACATTACTAGTATCAAAAACTAGGGTAGTGCCGATTACTCAAAAAACTTCATTGCCCAGACTTGAGCTATGCGGAGCACTACTACTCTCCCAACTCATGGAAAAAGTGAAGAAATCACTAACGGAGCATGAGATATCAGCTTATGGTTGGTGTGACTCCAAGGTGGTCCTAGCTTGGATTCAGGGAGACCTCTCAAGATGGGAAAGATACGTAGCTAACAGAGTGGGGAAAATAAAAGACGTAATTCCACCTCAACAATGGTGTTATGTACGATCGGAACTTAATCCAGCTGACTGCGCTTCGAGAGGCTTGCTACCGAGCAAAGTAGTCAAGTTCAACTTATGGTGGAACGGACCTATGTTTCTGAAAAACTTTGCAGAAACAGAAACACCTCATAATGTGAATTGCCACTTTACTACAAGCGAAGCAAACAGGGTCGAACCCAATGACGTCAGTTCGAAAAACTACAACACTGAAAATATTGTTTACAAGTTGTTGAAGAACCACAGTTCGCTGACTTCAGTAATAAGAATTACTGCTCGAATTGTGCGATATATTGCATCACTAAAGCAAAAATTACGACCAAGCGCTACTTACCTAACAACAACTGACCTACAATACGCAGCAGAATATATAATAAAATATGTTCAACAAAGCGAGTTTGCGCAAGAACACAAACAGTTGAAACAAAATAAAACTGTGTCACCAAAAAGCAACATTTACAAACTCAAACCTTATCTGGATAGCAAGGGAATCATTCGCGTAGGCGGAAGACTACAGCACTCTGATCTTCCTGCAAATATGAAGAATCCCGCAGTGGTACCCTACTCCAGCCGCTTCACTGAACTACTGATCGACCAAGCACATTCGATGACGCTTCATGGAGGAGCCCGTCTGACCCTTACTTACATACGGCAACGATACTGGATAGTCTCTGGAAATCGGGCGGTAAAGGGAAGAATACGACGCTGTGTGAAATGTCATCGTTACAATTCTACGGACTATGCTCAACTAATGGCCGATCTGCCAAAACAAAGAGTAACACCAAGCCGTCCATTCACTCACACTGGTGTTGACTTTACTGGTCACGTAGACGTGAAACTTAACAAAGAAAGAGGAGTGAAGACCTCAAAAGCATACATCGCGGTCTTCGTCTGTATGGCTACGAAAGCTGTACATATCGAATTAGTCTCAGAACTAAGCACGGAAGCGTTTATTGCGGCCCTTCAGAGAATGTGCGCGAGGCGCGGAACGCCTGCTCACATGTACTCAGACAACGGCACGAACTTCGTTGGAGCATCCAAAGTACTGAGAGAGGATTTCAGTAACTTCAAGAAGCTACTCTCTCCTGAGTTCTTTGACGAGATTGGGAAACTAGAAATTCATTGGCACTTCAACGCCCCTGCTTGGCCTAGTGCGGGGGGGATATTCGAAGCAGCCGTCAAATCATTAAAACACCACTTGAAGCGGGTTCTTGGGGATCAAAAACTGACCTGGGAAGAATTCACTACGTTACTAGCGAAAATAGAAGCCTGCCTAAACTCGAGGCCTCTATGTCAGCTAACAGAAGATCCGGAGGAATTTTACAGCACTCTCACTCCTGGCCACTTTCTAACTGGCAGTGCTACGTTGTCTCTACCTCAACCGGAGCCTGACAACAGAAAGATGGATCTGAGAAAACGTTGGCAACTAACGGAGCACATGCTGGATCAATTCTGGAAAGCTTGGTCCAATGACTACCTGAACACCTTACAGTCTAGAAGCAAGTGGAACAGAACTGTACAAAACCTCAAACTAAACGACGTGGTCCTAATCAAGGAAACAAACTTACCTCCTGGCAAATGGGCCATGGGACGAGTGATGGAAACTCATCCCGGTAAGGATGGTCTAGTACGAGTGGCCACCCTTAAAACAAAAACTGGAGTGATAAAACGACCCACTGTTAAACTAACTCCATTACCACAGCAAGAAACACTGCTACCTACCGAAGAAACAACAAATAACAAAAGAGAAGAAGATACAATAACTGAAAACCAAAGAAGAAAAAGGAGCACGCGAACCAACAAGTACAGTTTCCTGACTTTCGCTCTTATAACTTTAATAGGAATGTTAGGAACTGCACAATCGTCACCAGTAACAAACAACTATAAGGTGACCTCTATAACCAACAATCAACCTATTTATTTCGATGAAGCCGGAAAACTGCAACTTATACATGATGAATGGACTCTACTGATCTATTACAACCTAACGTCCTACTGGCAAGCTGCGAATAACATGAACGACTACATAAACCAAATTGATAAACTCTGTCAAAGAATCGCGCACGAGTTTACACCATGCGAAGCAGTTGTCAGACACCTACGTCATGAAATGCATCACCTTGAGAATTATAACACTATGTTACTTTCTCAGCATTCGCGACAAAAACGAGGCTACTTTGATGGAATCGGAAAATTAGCCAGAACACTTTTCGGGGTTTTGGATGAAGACTTTGCGCAAAAGTACGAGAAGGATATCCAAAACTTGCAAATCAACGATAATTACTTGTTACAGTTGATGAAGAATCAAACTTTGATCATAGAGGCTGAAAACAATGTAATTAAAAACAATACGGAATTTATGGACAAACAATTTCACGCAATACAAACCTACATAAATCAGACTTGCAACATAATCACAAAAATTGAGAACAGAGCACAAATTTTATACACAGCAAATGACGTGAACTCTGCCGCTTTATCATCAACTTTAATTTTGAGCGACTTGCATAGAATTCAAGAAATGCTAATGAATGCTCTCGCCAACATTTATCGAGGTCATTTGGATACACACTTGTTTCCTGCATCTCAAATAATAGAACAGCTGAACATCATCTCTGGAAAACTTCCACAGGGACTAGCCTTACCGATAAAGGACATACAAAAAGATTTCCGTGACATCTACGAACTAATCCATGTCAAGGCTCGGATTACAAACAACTTTCTACTTTTCGAATTGCATATTCCACTGTTGAGCGATGAGGACTACAAAATATACCGGGTAATACCTATACCATTCCAGAAACAAGGACAATTGAGAATCGTGCAGCCTTTCTCCAATTATATCGCCATAAACTTCGTGAAAAATTCGTACATCACTATGGAAGAGCAAGACATGCGCCAATGCACGCCATACGGAGAAGACGAGTACACATGCATTTCACGTCAGCCGGTATTTAGCTTACAAGACAAGGACGCACCTTGCGAGGCCAAGGTATTCAGTCAACAAACTTCATTATCCTGTGTCATCAATGATGTAACTTGCAAAGAAACTTGGATCCAATTACATAAACCTAACTGGTGGTTGTTTACATTATGCGACAGACAGCTGATGCGCGTCATATGTAGCGATCAAGTTACGCCAGCAGTCATCAACGGTACTGGGGTGATTGCCTTGAAACCAAAATGCATACTACAAAAGAAAGATGCGACAATATTCACCTATAACCACTTAGGAAGCAAATTTCACATGGAGGCGGATATTGAAGTACCTACACTTAACACGACTATCAACAATTTATTTGATCTAAGTTGGAAAAACGCACAGCTGAATATGACAGAACTGGATACATCTGCAA
Organism: Noctua fimbriata; assembly: GCA_905163415.1. Classification (NCBI taxonomy): domain Eukaryota; kingdom Metazoa; phylum Arthropoda; class Insecta; order Lepidoptera; family Noctuidae; genus Noctua; species Noctua fimbriata. Next base: position 19,550,577 of record LR990925.1, on the reverse strand, counting down.
TAAATATCAGAAACATAGATAAGCAAATAATTCAGCAGAAAGAGCAGGAAAGACTACCACAAGGGATAGATATATCGAGTCACGACATATATCTCTACTCTGTGACTTCTCTGCTGTTGGGAGGAGCTGCTTCGTTTGCTGTCTACATTTGGATTAGGAGACTATGACATAAGAAAACTAAAAGGCCACCTACAAGACAACCTACAGGAATCGACAACAAAGTCGAAATCGAGATGCAAGAAATACGCCATTCGACACCGCCGGAGCCACTATACAGCGACGCGAGGCCGAAACAACTGTTTCACTTTGAGGAGCAGTAAAGCTTATTGTTTTTATGTGTACATGTTTAATTTTACTTACTTACTAATGTTTACTTTACTGTCTTTACTTTTTATTGTGACGTTCTGGGATGTCTTACTTTTATATTTTTACTTACTTAACCTACTTTTATACGGTCTATACTTTTTTATTATTGCGTTTTGGAATTTTTACTTTAAAACGTTTTATGTACTGGATGCTCATCCCGCCTTTTCCCTCGGGAGCATGTACGGTTTACGTACATTCCGTCAGGCTGCAAACGCAGCAACCTACTTTTCTCTTTGGTATTTAAAACAATGTTTAATATGATTTTAAGTTAGTTGACGAATTACATACTTACGCGAACACCGCGGATTAGCATCCAACCCACTTTTACTTTGTTGTGATCGGTACTCTAATAAACCTTTAGTGTTACCAAATCTGTGTGTGTTTACATCAACTCGCCTAACTCCAAGTACTGACTTACCACTTCTTACTTAAAGCTACAAGTGTAAGGTACCAACTACTACGGGACCTTACACTGATAACTAAAATAAGGTTAAAATAAACAGACAAAAAAAAAAACAATTCTCATTTTTCTTCTGCGGCTTCCCCTGGCTCAATTTTTACCCTTCGCCACTGTTGCCTAGCAATGTAAAAACATAACCGACTTTGCTTAACGCAGTTGGAAAATAAGAAAACCACGAAGCTTCAGTTATACGGTGACGATCGCTTATTGTTGGCTGATCCGTGATATACAATAATCTGTACTATCTTTTAGAAAGTGCATTACTTACTTGATCTTATGCCTCAACTCCAACGTAAGCCCAACTTTCGTTAGTTCCTCTTCATAAAACTCCTTCATGTTAGGCGGATAGTCCACCAAGTACCCCGGTAAAGGCATCACAATATCCAATATAGTATATTTGCCACTATCTACGTCTTCTTGAGTTAACACCTTCACAGGTATTTTAGGTTTCTCTTCTTTATTCTGGTCCAGTTGTTGCTGCTTCTCTTCTGGTTCTATTTCAACGACATCTTTTTGGACAGGTTCTTTACCTTCGCTGTCAGATACGTTCTCGTCAGTTTGATTCTCTTCCGAATCTGAATCTTCATCCTCGAATTCATCTGTGAAATACCTTTTGGAGTTAGTTAAGTTGGTAGGTTATTTCGTTATGGTTTTACATAAGATTTCCGCCCAAGTAATTAGTGATCGAGCTATCGCAAGATCGTAACAGTAATAAGTCTACTGACTCGGTCGTCAGGGTGGACGAGTTGAAAATATAGCGGGTCTTTAGAATTCAATGAAAACAGCTAGAATAAGTCTTTGCCAAGGGGCATGCTGAACTGAGAGACATACCTTCTTTCTCCATATGCACGAGTGGCACCAGGTCGCCCGCGACCGGCACCAGCCCCTTGCGGCGCACGCGCTCCGTCACGGCGCGGTTCCACACGAGCGACTGGTACGAGTGCAGGTACAGCAGGCGCGTGTTGCGGGCCAGCTGGGACACGTACGAGTCAATTATTGTTACTGAAGGAATTAACTGACGACTTTCTTCCGTGCCAATGTTTTTACGAATAAATAATAGCGTCAAATATACATTCGTACGTGACACGTTTTAGCCACGTATTCGTTTATAAATGGATAAAGTTACTCTAAAGAAAGAAAATAATATGATCTTCAATTATAATATCACCTTCCCGAGCGCCCCCAGCAGGTCGTTGGGCGCCTCGGCCAGCGCGCGGATGAGGCGCGCCTCGTTGTGCGCGGCCGTGCGGCGCGGCAGCAGCGCGGCGGCCGGCTCCGCGCCCGACACGCGGTACGCGCGCAGCGCCTGCTCCAGCGGGCCCTCGCGGTACTCCAGGATCATCGAGATAGCCTGCGGAAGAACACCTGTGCGGTCACTTCGACTCTTGAAATAATCTCATCTGACCGTAATTTACACAGAGGGTGTAAAAAGACCCTTAACGAAGCCGAAAGGAACTTGTTCACCCCGTTATTTTTTTTTGTTCTGGACCATACCTGGGAACCTTCTAGTTACGAAGATATTTGAGGTCAAAGTTCTAATATTTTTCACAAGTTTTTTTTTTTTGAATGAGTTTTACAGTAAAACGTGATTTTTCACCCCAAAAAAAAGTTGTTTCCCAGCAATAATTTTTGATGTGCAGAATACTTAGTTGACGGCTTCGTGAGCACCTATACAGGGTGTAAACGGACACGTTTACACCCTGTATAGGTGCTCAAATCAGTAACTCAAAAATAACTTTTGAATTATGTTTTAATAAGACATTAACATTAAAATTGATAGCAGTGACCTAAAAAAAAACAGAGATTGAATGATTATATTATTACTAGTGTCAATGTAAAATATGATTTGACATAGTCTGACCAGTTTCCTTTATTTATAAATTGTAATTTAAATTTTATTAAGCCAATTTTAAATTCTATGAATAATAACAGTAAATTAAATCAAAATCAGTTTATTATTTAAAAAAAAAACAAATATTATGGGACATTTGCAACAGTTGACTTTATATAATAATTTTGGTCGCGCCATCTTGTATTTTCATTTTGACCTCATTTTCGTTGACAGCGACCCCGAAAACCACGAAAATGACACCAATGACGAAAAAACCGGAAATTTTCGTCGGTACCATCTTGAATTTCCATTTTGACGTCATTTACGTTATTAGCGGCCCCGAAAACCACTAAAATGACACCCACGATATAAAAACTGAAAATTTCCATCGGCGCCATCTTGTATTTTCATTTTGACCCCAAATTCGATTGGAGTGCCCTCGAATACCACGGTCATAACACCTATGATGGAAAATTAAAAAAATTTCGTGTTCATCTTTGATTTTGACCCCATATCCGTTTAGATCGATTACCATGGATGTGACACCCATGACGAAAATTCGCTAATGTTCGTAGCCGCCATCTTTGATTTTGATTTCTATTCATCGTAAGGAATCTTATTTTCCGCAAGTATCCGTTCGCACTAGTGTCTTCCGCGCAATTTTTAGAAATCATAGATAAAAACGTAACCCTTTCTTTTTAGTCCGTTAAAATAATTAAATAGAGCAGCCTGCATGACATAACATGAGTGCAACAGCGTGATTGTGCGAGTGAGAAGTCCGGAAAACAATTGACGATATTCCGACATCCTTCTACCTCGACCGCTCGGCGCACAGAGCATACGTTTATTTTAATGTTTTTTTTTTTTTTGTCGTATCATTCAACAGTGGCCCTTCGATAAAATCAAATAATAAATCTATTGACAGAAACTACGTATTTTTTTTTAGAGCAAAAACCGAGATTTGGACTATGCAAAAAATCGTCCCATATCATCAACAGATGCCAAACATATCTCATTAAATACATCTCGACATTATGATTATTTTTTACTATGGCGACATCACTGTAGGATATGGGGTTATCGTGCAATAAAAAAAAATATGTTATACTTATACAGTTTTATTAAGTATTAAGAATCGAATTAAAAATGTACTATTTAACTAAAAAAAACTCGAGAGAGAACAGCCGTAAGACGTACTTTACCCTCCCTCCTTGCTCCGTTACCCCGACCGCACCCTTTCGACGCCTGCGCCCGCGCACCTCCCTCAGTCGTGGCTAGTACGTTCTGCTGTGTTCGCGTTGTTTATTTGTGCGTTATCGGCTTGTTTGCGACTATTACTAACCTCTGCTTGTTTATTGGACCTTTTGATTGCTACTCGATGACCCCGGCACGTTTAATGGACTGTGATTTATAAATATGGAGACTGGACGCCAATGTGTAATGTGTCCTAGATCTGTTTTAAGACAGAGACGACATATATTACAAGAAACATTGCTTCATAGTAGTCCTGAGTTAGCGGCCTACATTTTGCAAAATGGATTGACACAAGTAAGTCACAGTCATTGTATTTATTTACTGATTTATTATACATATATCGATAACTTTTAGATATTATGTAGAATACGTATAATGAATAAGAATAAGTGTCATGTAGTTAGAATATATAAGCAGATATAACATTGCTACGATACTATATGATACATTTTAGAATTGCTTGAATAGAAATATAGCACTTAAAGTATAGCTTACGTTAGGAACGACTCAATCGTCCGGCCATAATTCCTATGAGGAATGAGATATTTTTACCTGCATAATTATTTAATCTCACCTTAATATTTTTATAGTCTAGTCCAAAAGTGAGTGTAGATTGTGTTCCGAGTTCTAGACAACTGACAAGCACACATATAACACCGATATAATCAATATAACACAGAAAAAATACTTCTGCTTATTACAAAAACACACATATGCTGATATCTTCATTTTTTCCCTTTTCAGGTAGTATTCAATAACGTAATGGCAGTATGCCATAGATGCTGGCAGAGAGCCAATAATAATGACGGTGGACAACTACGTCTTGAGAACGCTCCCATTGTAGAAGGTAATTACATCTGTGCTATTAATCCTTATCAAAATAAATTATTTCATCACTAAGTACAGTCTAGCTTCGCCGGGACAGCTAGTAATAAATAAATAAATAATTTTAGATGCTGACAATCAAGAACCCCCCAATGTTGCTGAAGCCCGCAATGTTGCTGAAGCCCCCAATGTTGCTGAAGCTCCCAATGTTGCTGAAGCCCCCAATGTTGCTGAAGCCCCCAATGTTGCTGAAGCCCCCAATGATCCTCAGGACAATCCAGAGGATGATGCTCGTTTCTATGTTCGCGATTACGTACGTGCACCGAACACTTCACGGCTCTGTATGTATAGGCAATGTAGACATGAAAATCTACGACGAGTTCCTGTGTCTATCAAGCTACATTTGGTATGTCATTATCGATTATATATTCCACCGAGTTCGCGAATATGTGAAGAACATTTAAATAACTATGATTTTGAAGAGTTACTGGATAATGTAAATGTTACACATTATTTTAATGCTTCATTTTTTAGTAACATGACAAACATGTTAATTGAAGCAATCAACAATAGGACAAGATTCGATTTTGAAACATTATCTTCACTGAATAATAGTGAACTTATGTTTTGGACTGGATTGACTTTAGAGCAGTTCAACGTCATTTTGGAAGAAACGCCATCGCTCGCAGAAAAATGCAGACATCCCCGATCAGTTCTCGGAGCTTATTTAACGAAAATACGAACTGGAGAACCTAACGAGCGACTAGCTACGCTTTTCGGCGTAACACGTCAAGTGTTTGAATATCGCCTAAAAATAGCGCGACAATGCTTGACAGGTCAATATGTACCAAGACATCTTGGTATAGGTCATATTTCTAGAGATGAGCTTCTAGAGAGAAATCTATTTTTGCCCAAACATATTTTTGGAAATGAAAACAACACCAAGTTAATTATTATCGCAGATGGCACATATGTATATATTGAAAAAAGCACTAATTATTTATTTCAAAGAAAAACTTATAGCCTCCACAAGTTTCGCAATTTATTGAAACCATTTATTTTAGTAAGCAGCGATGGATATATCATAGATGTCATAGGCCCTTTTCCTGCAACAACATCAGATGCAACTATTATGCAGAACATAATGAATGACGAGGAGCACTTACTACATTGGTTACTACACAGAGAGGACGTCTTTATTTTGGACAGGGGCTTCAGGGACAGTATTAATGATATTGAGTCCCTTGGCTATGAACCTCACATGCCACCTACCAAGGACAGGAACGCGACCCAGCTATCAACAGAAAAGGCAAATGATTCTCGGTTGGTGACTGTGTGTAGATGGATTGTGGAGGCGGTTAACGGCAAATTCAAAAACCGTTTTAAGTTATTAAAACAAACTTATTTTAACCGAGCTTTGCCAAACATGTTTGTCGATTTCCGCATAGCAGCATCATTAATAAATGCTAATTACCGTGTTGCTACAGACCACAGGCTTGCGCCGGAATTCTTTGAAATAATTCAAACTAAGGTTCATCAACCTAACCTTTTGAAAAATTATGTCGAAGGCAAAAATCTTAACAGACAAAGAGTTAACTTTGTGACGATGGAGGCCACCATGCCACATCTTGAGGACTTTCCAGAACTGACTGATGATGATATCATTTTATTCGCCTTGGGGACCTACCATATAAAACTTGCAAAATCCTACTGTGCGGAACATATTCGGAATGGAATTTATTATATTGAATTATTTCGAGAAAACCAGCTAACTGATTTGCCAAGGTATAATATTCGAGAAGATAATGTCTGGTTAATTAGAGGAAGAATACAATCTCGACACGTTAGATCGCGCGTTTATTATTGTTACATATTAATAAACCGAAGTGAAACTGGCAGACGTGCTATTGAACAGTGGTATTGCACATGCCTAACAGGGGCGCGTACGGTTGGAAGTTGTGCCCATATAATATTAATTATATGGTATATGGGCAAAGGTCGACATATCGACTTTAATCTACCAGCGGCAATGTTATCGACTATTATAATAGATGAATAATATAACGTTATTTTTGTCTGGATAATAGTTCTGTTGTTATTAAGTGTCTACTTGCACAATTGTTTTTGTGTTATTAATACTTAAAATGTCTAGTTGAACAATTGCTTTTTGTAATTATCGTCTAAAATGTAATTTTTTATTTTAAAATAAAAATACTTTATTTTTGTCAAAAGTCTTTTTAAAAAAAAAACCCCGTCGAATTCCGAACTAAAAATTGGTACTGACTTTTCATGGGACGTAATAATGATATTGAAACTTGTCCCATGTCTGTTGATGGGATGGGACACTGCCCATACATTTTTTTGCATGGTCCTTTGACGACCACGACCCGATTATGATGTTATCGTAATCGGATTAAGAAAATAAAAGATGTTTTACAAAAAGTAACGAGCCAACTTTGAAGCCAAGGATATTAAGGTATTTATTAGCTCGAAAGATTTTGCGATTTAGCCTCTGTTGCCTCGGTAGGAATGCGGAAACAGACCTCGGACTCGCGTTGGGCGCGAGAGCCCTCTTTTCAACGCCAGATTTACGCAACTAGTGAGTTTTATTAACTTAAAAAAAATACGTAGTTGTTAAGCAAATAACCAATATTATGGTGCACTAAAAATAATAGCAATTCATTAATAACTTTAGTCAAAAAAAAATTGTAAACTTGTGCGAATATTTCGACGGGCTCTCAATGTGACTGGACTGGATATTTTATAAAATATCTATATTAATATTAACCTTCCGTTAACTAACACTGTTTTAAGCTTTCACTGTTTACAACTAAACTTATACTGTCACTTACGGGACATCTTTCTTCAGTATAAGTCTCCCGTTAACTGTCGTTATATACCTTTTCACATCACACATGACCTAACATATCACACCAGTAATCCCCAAAGGGTTATACAAAGATGTACCAAATAGTAAAAACAAACTGACTTCGGTGTTTGGCATATGGATAGATAGACCATTGCCTCTGTTAGATCATAGGACTTTTTATCCCCGTGGAACCCTCACTTTCCGGTTGACCAAACCGCGGATAAAAATTAGTCAAAAATATAAAGAATATATTACATACCTCTTTTAAGTTCCCCTGCAGCAGCTTCAAGCCGATGTTGTAGGTGGGCGTGTCCACGCGCGAGCCGAACCGCTGCAGCCCGTAGTAGTTGATGAACCCGCGCTCCTGCAGCTGCGCGCACGCCGCCGCCACGCGCGCCGCCGGCGCCGTCACGTTGCGCAGCGCGATGCGGAACCTGCGGCAGTGGCACAAGTAAAGAGAGGCCTATACCCAGCAGTATAAACAAGGTTCTGCAAAAGTACCGCAAGTCGGAAGAGTTAAGTCAAAAACAAAGGCAAACATGGCAGTCCAATTTGATGAAATTTTCTCAAGTACCTGACAGACTGACCCCAATACAGGCGGGAACAAGCTTAGCATGACGATGAACTTCAAACCACAGCAACAGTAGATAAGTGAAAAAAGAATAGGGTAATACAATGCTTTCCACATAGCACAACTGATAAAAGATAAAGATTGATGCTAATTCTATTGTTACTTCCACCCGGTTCACATTGTTCCCCTGTATAAGGAATCCTAGGATGATGACTGTAAAACAAACCTGTTCCCTTTCAACATCCCAAGTTTCAAATTAGTGTCCTTGAAGGTGAAGTTCCCAACGTGTATATCCTTCAGGTAGCGCGTGGCTGCGACGAAGCGGCGCGGGTCGAGGCGGCGCGCGCTGAACCACTGCGACGTCTTCGCGCGACGGTCCTTCGTGCCCGCGTAGCCTAGCATGGAGGGCTTCACGCTGAGGGAATTGAAATGTATTAAATAGATAAGTAATCTATTTACTTGAGCCTAGGAAGTACTAGCAACCTTTAGAAAACTGTCACACGAGTACGAGTGAGGGAGATAACGATATTTATTTCTGAAATTTCGAATAGGTCATAATTAGCCTAGGAAAAGGTCAATTAGTTCATTTTGATATTACGGTTTGTGTTTAGAGATAGTAATAAAAATATCATAAATTCTCTCTTGTTCACGACCGGTATCTGGACCAGTCCAAAGCGTGTACACGTACCCAGATTCAAGCCGGAAAGAGATTCGCATTTCTTTTTTTGTTTAATAAATTATCATACTTGACCATGCGCCGCCTAGTCACGGCCACACCAGGTATGGAACAAAATTAAACCAGGGCTAGCACCGGGGTCGTTTACAAGCCTCCACTGGTTCATACACAACTGTCGAGCGAGCCAGGGAAAAATATAAGGCAACAGAGACCTTAGAGCAGTTTTTAGCGCCTTCTTACAGGAGGATGGATTAAATTAAAAGAACTTCATAACTCACTGAATCCCTATTCGTTCGGCAATGCGTACAGCTGCGTCCATTGTGTCACAGTTCTCCTTGTGCACTATGAAATGCACATATTCACCTGGCCATGTCCACTTCACTCTGTTGTCTATGCGCACTTTAGAAACCATGAAAAAAAATACAATACATGTCCAAAATCATTGATCTTTTGGAACCACTCTTCTCTTTCGGGATGACAATTGTTGTAGTGAGTCCACTCATGTGTTAAACAGATATGATATAGGCAATGCCTCACCATTCACCAGACTATGACAAAACATTGCTGGACATAGGCTGATACAAATAATGTTGATTAGCCAACCTCGTGATTGATTTGCCACACTAAGAATGACACTTGATATCATAAAATGACAAGATATATTTGTCTATGTAACAGTTACATAGTTTCAACCTTAGTGAATGTTTAACTTTACTGGGAATTGTTGTTAAAAGGGGTAAAAATAGGAATAAAATTATTTGAAAAATTATAAAATGCTTCTAACATCATCACCCTACCTCCTTTCTTAAACTTCTGGAAGCGCATTAGTTTCTTATCATCAATATTGACAGTGCTGCCGACTATGCTGTCACCGAATGCTTTCTTGACTGCATCATGGATTTTAGTTCTTTGCTCCTTTGTTACCCCTTCCATGTCAATCTGTAATTTTAAAAAATACTGAGGTAACAAATAGAGGAATACAATATGCTGTACTATACCTTCATTAATTATGGACATTTTTAAAAGCTGTAGATTCAAATTAGTTCCAAAATAATTCAAACAATAAATATGTGAAAATGTGTATGGACTGCACCAGTAAAATACATTCCAATACTTATTCTGTTTGTTGAAAGAATATGTTATTAAAACATTGGAAGTACATTATTTCAACACAGTTTGCTTTTATTAAAACTATTCACATATATAATGCTGTTTATGCCAGTGTCAGCTACTCAGTTCACGGACAATCGGACATTGAATCTATTTCAAATGAATAGTACTTTACCTCAACACTCTCAGTATCTGGATCTTTGCTCACAGCCAAAGAATTGATTTTATCCCAAGTCTCCATCGGCAGTATCTCCAGGTTATACTTTGAGAGGAGTAGATCCTCATCCTCACTGACAGCATCCTCTTCAGGGGCATGCGGTAGCTTTAGGCATGTTAGCTTGGCTATCTCACCCTGCTCGTTTATTTCCGATACTTGGAAATCTGAGTATCTGGGGGAGATTTGATTTGGGAATTCAATAAAACAGTAATATATTAGAAACAGTACACAGCAAGACTTCCTAAACTAGCAAGTTGTCAAAGGCACTGAAGGGCTCCAGAATATAGCATAATCAGCCTATAACAATCCCACTGCTCCGACACAAGCCCTCTCTCTGTGAAAGTTATCAAAATTATTATGATTTTGTAAACACATATTTCTGTCACACAACTTTTTGCATACAAGCCAGGTTATTCCTGTTAGTATTTACACTTTTATGTTAACTGAATAGTATGGTATGCACATAGGATTATTGAATGATTTTATTTTAGTAGAAAATATGTACAATATTGCCAGCTCACCTTGATTTAATGATGCCATTAAATCCTAAATGATTGCTTACATACTCTGTTACACCAATATCTTCTTCAGATAATCGCTTTCCTGGGGTATCCCTCTTTTTCCAGTTACCCTTGTTTCCGGAGTAATTGTTTTGGAACTTGTTGCCACCACTAGGGCCATCAAAATTATTCCATTGGCCGCCCTTAAAACCTCTGTGATTGCCTAACCATCCTCTATTTCCTCCGCGGCCACCCCTAAAGCCTCCTCGCAGATTGCGATCACGATTATCCCGGTTCCATGGCCTATTTTTATTCATTTTCGCTTACAATCAATACGTACTTAACCTATAAACATTAGACTGCACTATTATGTTATTGGTTAAAGTTAACCATTTACTTATTAAACATAAGATACTCCTAAAGTTAAACAAATTTAACGCTCCTTTTTATTTTTATTTTCTACAATTTCTGCAAGATCCAAATACTGACACGCGAGTCGAAAATTGCAATGCAAACACAAACGTTGTTTGCAAAATTAAACGTCAAGTTAATTATTAAAATTAACTATCAAATTAAATGTGTCAAATTGACATGACGTCAGTGTTGCCGTGGTAGTATTATACCATAGAGCGAAGAGTAGAATACTAATAACAAATGAGAGCCATGAACGTAAGATTCGTGTCAAAATTTACCTTGGGGGTAGTGTTCCAGCCAAATTCCAGCATAGAGGTTTACAGAGCAGAGGCCGCAGCGCGAAGCAATGGAAGAAAAATCAAATCTGTGATTTCAAAATTCCCTATTTTGACAAAATAAATTATCTATTTCTCTTTATCTTTTATCCTGCTTGTCACTTGAAAAGTTGAAACATAACATCGGCATCGCATTGTACTGTCAGTTTTATCTCATACTTTTTGGGTTTTCAAATTATAGCAGCTTTTAATGTTTTAACATTCTTTTTTTTTAACTCAACAAAAAACTGCATTCAACGTGAACTGCGTTTATGTCACAAGTTGAACTGAAGCCTTCAAAGAGATTACTCTTTGAAGGCTTTAGTTCAAGTTCAGCAGGTATGTTTGGCCTATCTTATTTTCTTGTTAAATTAAATAAAAGCCAACTACCAACTCATGAGTCATGAGCTGATGAGCAGGATACATTGGTCGACGGCCTTTTGCACATTGCCAATTGAAAAGTACTCATTACGAGGATCCACTGCTACCGTACAGTGACGTTTGCATTCGTACCCAGCCGTAAGGAGCCGTACAGCTCCGAATGCAGCCGAATCGTTTGCTTCGTCACAAACAAACATCAACATCAAGACGGACACATCTTAAACTGTTATTGCAAACGGAAACATCGCATACTGTTATTGTCGTACACACATGATGTAAACAAGCAAGCAACCGAAGAAAAACGACAAAAAAAAACGGTTCAGAAGTCGAAAACGTTTTTTAGATTTACCTATTAGAGAGACTCATAGGATGTGCAGGATATTTGGCGACGCAGTTTCCGGGATATTTGCTATGACCAGATGACCTACTGTGCTTTGTACACTTTGGTGAACATTTTCTGCCGTTGTTCACCGCCGTCGGCTGAAGTTTGTCACCGTCAACCGCCGATGTCCGCCGACAACCGATCTTGTTCTGGTCAGCCGGTCGCTGGAGCACGTTCAGCACGTCTGCGTCGAAACGAAAGGTTGCGTATGGCGTCCCATTCTGTGCGATCCTTTTGTATGGACAAACCGTCGAACGACGTCGATCAATGTGTGTGTACCATAACCAATTTCATAAAAATTATATCATTATTTAATATATCATTACATTCACAGTCATGTTCTTACATAAGATTTTTTCATTGCGGCCGTTCGCAGAATACAGACGTACTCGTTAGCAGTATTTATTTAACACAATAATAGTGACCTTCTTTAGTATTTTGCTAAGTGTGTAGTTTATTAAATAATGGAAACAAAAATAATGAATTGGTAGAAAAATGGATAACAGCCCCGGTAATTCAAGTAGTAGAGTGCAACCCAATGCCTCGCCAGCAAAAAGCCACCAGTCTAACTTATTACGTATTCATGCATTCAGCTGAAGTTAAATAAGGTTTGCTCTATTACCACAGATGGCAAACTCTACTCGGAGCAGAAATTGAAGGTTACCAACCTATGCCGTAAAGTAGTATCTGACACCTCTCAAATGGCATTACTGTATCAGGCTCGGAAGCAGAAATCTCATCAAGCCCTAAAAATAATCGATTTCCTGAAAGAAAAACGCAACCTCACAGAACAAATTTCGGAGCTCAAATAGACGATAAAGGACTCGGAACTGCTTAATTTTCCGATATGGTGAAGAAGGAATCAAGTGATTTCGTTCGTCCAAACAATTTAGGTTCCGTAGCAAAGGCGAGTGACGAGACGAAAAACCTTCGTGCAAAACATCATACGCCCTGACGAAATGAAGCTCCATGTACGTGATGTGCGGAAAACCAAAAATGGAATTGTCATTATCAGCACCTAGACCAAACAGGATGCTGATAAACTCAAGCACGCAGTCCAGATGTCTACATCAGGACTCACCGCCGACGAGCCCATCAAGCGCTGCCGGCTTTTTGGCTGATGCTGACGTCTTCAAGTTCATGTACGAATAGAACATCGCTGATAAGTTTCCAGCGATGTCTCTGGAGACCTTTTTGGCTGAAGTTAAATTTAACCAAAAATCGGGGAATAAAGATCCATCTGTAACTTTGTTATCAAAGTTGCAGCCAAGATACGTAGAGCTTTAATACCTCAGGCAAGGCTTTACATAAATTGGACTTCCTGCCCTGTTAGAGACTTCACCTTGTTTACCAGGTGCTACAAATGTCAACAATTTGGTCATGCAGCAAAATCATGCAGAGAGGAAAACTCTGTGTGGTCACAAGGCTATAACAGACCACTGCGCTGTGGGGGTCAAACCAAATCTCACGACATCTCACCAAGGGGCCCCTTGGTGAGATGTCGTGGGGTCGAAAATCGCCAAAGTTGCCTCACGTAATTTATGGACGCCCCCTAACACAAGCATCTCCTTGCTTAAAAGGTGATATGCAAATCATGTGTGTGATAACTTTATGTAATTGTTTAACACTTTGCCCGACCCGGCAATCGATCCCAGGACCCCATCCTTAGTAGGTAGTAGATGTGTTTAATTCTAAGTTAATAGAGTTTAAGGTAATCAAAATAAGTTTGTCATTATGTTATGTTAAATATTGAACAAAAAAAGTCGACTGTCCTAAATATAGCATACTATTAGAGCTCCTGCAGCTTTTGATACAGGATTATCCTAGTACAGGCATCATACATTATTATACCTACATTGTTAGTTTTAGATTCATAATGTATTTTACCTTCTGGGATTCTGAATGAAGATTTATTATATTATTATTTCCAATAAAGGAAATAACATTAACATTTTATATACTTATTTTACATATTTATTCATATTTCTTAAAAAAAAAAACATTAAAAAATATAAAAAATAGTGGTCCGCCGGTATCGGGAGCAGGGTCCAAGCTACCGGTGGTTAGGGCTCCAGAGACAGGAACCTCCTCACAATACCAGCCGTATCGAGGAGTACTGCCTTCTGAATCAGGCCCTTTATCCAACCGCCTAAGGAGAGCCTCGAAAGATGGTTGTCGAGGCTCTTGGCTATAAGGCCATTGGCCGTCACGACGATCGGCACAATTATTGTTATTATACATTTCGCCTTTTTTCCCACGGTCGTTCATGTTCATACTGTATAGATCTGCACGCCGACTGCGGGTACCTACTTAACTACGCACCTATGTTTTCTGAAAAACATCATCAATAAGGTCTAAGAACTTCTCCAGGTTCTTGGATGTTATACGATACATTACAAGGGAACGAAAAGAAGTTGATGATATCCGTGAGTCAAGACACTAAAGAGATACTATTTTAGTGAAGTAGTGACGCCCGTGTCAAAAGTTGTTAGTTTATTTACCCATACACATATAAATATAATGAGCGTTTTTCACGCGATTTTGCAAATAGAATAATGAACATTGAACTGACTTTCAGAAATTCAGACTTCATTCTTTCTGAGGCTTGTCAATAATCAGCAGGGCTGCCAAATTGTATAATTGGATACAAAAACTGTATAATTTAGTTACTGATTGTATTCCTTTTGTATCCTGAACTTTCATGTATACTTGGATACGGAAAGCCTAAATTCTATTATCTGAGTTTTCTATGGTAATATATTTTTTGTTGTCGGTACCCAAGTAAATAAAAAAAATAACTTAGGTAAGTTCACATGATTTATCATTATTGTGTATGTTTAAAAAAAAATAAACACTGTTTGTCCTTACATTCAATTTAGTATAATTTCAGAAACATTACCGAATAATTTAAAAATATCTACTGGCAGCCCTGATAATCAGTCAATCCGAAGATCGTTGGTCGTTGAATTTGATTTTTTTTTAATTGTTTCGATCGAGTACTTTAAAATCATTACAAACTTCTTTTTGAGTTCAATCGTTTAACAATTCAATAATCATAACATGCCTGTGAAGCCAATGAACAGAGGTGGTGAGTAAAAATCTAGTCTCGCGGCTCACGTGCAAGATTTCGGTTAGGAATCAATTTGAATCTTACTTTAATTTTTCTAATGCTATGAAAACTTAATAAGAACAACTTTTACAGACAACAGCCCAGTTAAGATGAGGGCGAAGACCAAAACTCGCAGTGCTCGCGCAGGTTTGAAACTACCTGTGGGCAGAATCCATAGGATTCTCAAAAACGGCAACTACGCAGCTCGTATTGGTGAAGGCGCTGCTGTGTACATGGCTGCAGTGCTGGAGTACTTAGCTGCTGAGATATTGGAATTGTCTGCAAAGGCTGCTGAAGATAATCACAGAACCAGGTGAGTTCACACAATTTTGATGCACCTTGGGTAGCTACCCACACAACTACTTATATCATCAAGGTGACGATAGGCTCGCGTTAAGCATTAACAATCTCGGTGAATCGAAAGCAATTGTCAAGGAAGCTATTCACTGGAGACTTGGAAGACCCCATTATAGCTATGCAGGAACTGGACCCAGGAAATCTTCCACTCTATTTTATTACAACTACCTTCAATTTTTTTTGATATTTGGTTGAAGATTGCCTTTGAAAGCAAACTTTCAAATACATAGAAGATTATTTTTAAACTTTGTGGTAAATCCAATATAGCAATCTTTTAAATTATTATAATTTTCGCTAGAATTTCACCTCGGCACATTCTGCTGGCTGTCCGCAATGATGAAGAGCTGAACAAAATGCTAGAAGGTGTGACGATATCACAGGGTGGAGTGATACCACATATTGAACAGAAGCTCTTACCAAAGAAGACTATGAAGAGTCAACCAACCACTACTAGCAATAGTTCATCACAAGAATACTAGTGTCAATATCCAAAGTCATTTAAAATGTTAATTTAATTTTGTTTTATATATGTTGAAAATCAATCAACTTGTTAGCAAATCAAGCCTTGGCCACTGACTGCATGAACATTATTTTGGCATTAGGTTTTTTTTTGTTAGTATTACCTGAAAGGTGGTCAAGGCTAGTTATTATAAATATTTAAGTCTAATGTAAAAAAAGTTGTTATTTTAATCACAAAGAAATCTTAACAGGTTGATTTTGGCTCTACTAAAAAATAACGTCATTCTATTATAGAATGAAAGTGTAACATAACATAAAAGATAAGAATCTTTTATGTTGTTAGTTTATTTATGTAAGTTTGAGTAGGTTGGCTTTCCAAGCTAATCATGTAAAGATACCCCCTACAATATTTAGATTGTTGAATAATGTTAATAAAACTTATTGTTATAAATTCCAAAAGAGTATTAGTATTTTTAATCACATCTTTGAAGCAGCTCATAACTAAGGCTCCCTAAGCAAAACGAATCTTAAACAAATAATTACACCTGGATTCAGCAAAGAGGTTGGCAGAGGCGTAGTCACCCATGTGTGTGATAACCGCGTCCGTCGCAACATGTAGGCGAAATGGAGGACTTAGGTCTTAGGAAGGAATAATATTTACAGCAAGGTAAACGATTGGGGTATTAAATCCATGAACGTCAAGATGACGGGACCCCGCCTGTTTTTGCGAATTCCATGTGAATAGGATTTTATACTACTATATTTCTACTATTTCATACTTTCAGAATATTCTACAAAAAAAATTTTTCTAAATGAATAAAATTTTAAGGTCCACTCGCGCCACATCTATCAGCA
The DNA here is from genome assembly GCA_905163415.1 of Noctua fimbriata. Taxonomy (NCBI): domain Eukaryota; kingdom Metazoa; phylum Arthropoda; class Insecta; order Lepidoptera; family Noctuidae; genus Noctua; species Noctua fimbriata. The sequence goes on along the minus strand of LR990925.1, from coordinate 19,533,627 downwards.
CGGAATCACATTTTTACCCGACTACGGCGAAGCCAAAATTAAGGGTTATGATTTTAGCAGTACGTATGTTTGTATTTTATGTGTATGTTCCTCCGTAGCGCCTAAACTATTCATCCGATTTTGGTGAATAAGGTGTCAATCGATTCGTTATTAAGGCACGGGTACCATAGGCTAAATTTTATTCAGTAGTCTGGTTTTTTGGTTGTAGTATACCACACAAATTCTTGTTGCTTTTCATGCTCTTAAAAGCGAGAAGCGTTTTATCGCAAAACCTGTCTCACATTACCGCGGGTTTTAGCGCCTGTTCATACAATTTTTTCAATACAGACGCGAGCGCACACCCGCGCGTGTTTTAGCGGACGCCCTAAGTTATGGTTCTAGGATAGTAAATGAAAAACAACTTCAACCAGTCTTGTAAACGACATGTAATTTTAAATACTGTAAACAAGAGATCTGTTATTTAATTCCATTATATTAGGTAGGTACAATGTTTATAAACTTACACACGGATTTACTTTATAAAATAAAAAAATACATCTATTTCGTACTAAAACCGTCACATAGTTCTGAATATTTAACATGAATTTTAACAGCTTTACTTCTAAAGATATTTTTGAGACTATTACAACCCAGAAACGTGAAATAAAGTGAATTTCACTTACAGCATCTATAGGCAGGTACTTTTATTTGATAATTTCTGTGCGTCTTGGTTTTTATGAGAAACTCGCTAAAACTATGAGATGGAATTTAAGTCAAGTTTATTTCTGAAAAACTGAACTGGTATCACGGAAGAGAATGAAACATATAAATACCTCGTTTAATTTGTACTACATATTAGATTGTATTTAGAGGGATCTGAAATATCAATATCCAATACGGCGTTTACCTATATACTTTGTACTTACTTGACGAATGTGACTATGAAATGATTAATTTTAAACAGTAACATAATTTTTAAAATGCCCCATGATTACTGACAAGTGAAGTTCACTTTATATAACACAAATAAAATTAACGTAACAAAATAATCATACAACTACAATTAAATATACATGTTGTCTGATCATACAATTTAATACAAATTAATATAATTTATATCAAAGGAACATTGGATATAGCATAACTACGTACCTAGGGCACATACAAAAACACTACAATTATCGTACCTATCTAAAAACTATAAATAATGTTAAAATGAATACTTTTTATAATACCAAACTAAATGTAAATGTAGCACATCAAAAAATATATAAGAAAATCTTTTATTAATAAATGCAATTTCATTGATCAGAAGTGGTTTTAACTTTCAGGAAATGTCGAGTCAATTTAAGCAGTTAAATAAAATAGGTGTCTTATAAAATGGATGTGGAGGGTTCAACAACATCAATTTATTTATCTTGACCACTGCAATGCGGTAACCCAGCGAATTAGACTATAAGTGGCAGATCTGATTTTGGTTAACCTACCTCCCGCCACTTCTCATCCCTTACTTCAACTCATTGGGCAGCAATTCTCAACATTTATCAAAAATACTTAGATATAAAGAGTGTATATAGACCCTTAACATAGCCGAAAGGCACTTGTTCTCCCCGTCTTTGCGATATTTTTTTTGTTCTAGGCCATACCTGGACTTCCTAGTTACGGAGATATCGGAGGTCAAAGTTCCAACTTTTTCCCAGCTTTAATTTTTGCGTAATGTTACTTAGTTTGATGTACAGAATGCTTAGTTGACGGCTATGTGAAGGGTCTGCTTACACCCTGTATAACTTAATTTGCGGTGGACTGCTGAACCCACGGGATCTTCACATAGATTAGACGACCAAAATAGCAACAATTTAATTGATGCTCTGATCAAATGAAACAACCGTCCACCACAAATATATGTAAAGAAGTCATATCTATGAACAGTAAAGCTTTATAGAACATTGAGACATATTAAAATGACATAATATGATCTATAACTGCGTGGCGAGGGGTAAACTGAGATCTTTACCTCTGGTCAGTAAATAAAAGTTTACATAATATAATAACCTTAAATAATATAAAAGAACCAAAGGATTGCACAAAGATAATGACTTATTATGTACCTAAAGACCGAGTTATGTTACTGACTAACCAACCATATAAAATCTACTTTATTAGCGATTTCATTATTAGATTTATGTTCAAAACGCGAATGTTGTTCGTGTATAGGTAAAAAAGTAATAAGACTTACATAAGTGACATCGAGTTTCACAAAAATTTCACAACGACCGAGTTGACAGCTTCAGACAAACCTGCGCATAGATGGATACAACCAATCTAGTTTGTAGTACTTCTAAAATCGGGGTCTGCTCAATCTACTCTTACAAATATAAATGTTATAAACAATCAAATCTGATAAACTGGCTGATACATATTCGTCACTGCTTCTCTACAATATACCTAAAAGCAGTCAACAGCAAATCCCGTCAAAGGTTCCAAAAGATCAGTCTTCTTTATAATGTGACAAAACAAGCCCTCTGAACATAGTCTAGTTATATAATATGTCTAGTTTACACGATGCAGAAACCTGTACTTATTTCTGGATTGATAAAAATGTTCGTATGCGCGTTCGTTACTTTCCTCTGTCGATGTGACTTATTTAGTCAGTGTTAAGACAATGAAGCATCATTTGGCAGTGTTTGGTTATGCCTGATGGCATTCAAATTGAAAAAAAAATGCATGAATAAATTCTGAGATCATTATCAAAGGGATAAACGAGCTGAACAATTTCTTTTACTCGTAATTGGTCACTTTGAGAATTAAAATTTTTACTTATAATGAGCAAAATTCAAACACTCATTACAATATTTAATTTAGAGGATAAAAATACATAATAATCCATTGCATTCTAGAATTCAAACACTCCATTAACTTATCGTTCTAAATAGCATTAGTGAGACGAGAGATCTAGCTTTAAAAAATACATTGTTCGTACATTTGGGACATCAACGCTCACTAACGCCACCTAGGGACACTTGGCTCTCTCACAACAACAAATAGTTGGCCGCGGGATACATGCCATTCGAGACAATACTTATAATTCCCCTTCAGTGATTGTAAAGTACGTGTAACAAGCTCAGGATTTAAATATAGTAAAATTGGCAACAATGAAAAATATAGCATTATATAAAAATTATTAATAATATAGAATTGTTTGTTTGTTCAAATTAGGCTAATGTCTGTATAAATAACTTTGTTCTTGCACTTAAATCTAAATATTTTTTCAAGATTAATTTACTAGAAGATGCTTAAAGAGTATGTAAAGGAGCGAATCTATAGTCTGGGCCAATGATAAATCAGTCTTTAGTAACGACAGTAACATCAATTGGCCTAGTTTGAACGAACGCAACGCGAGCAGTACACTCGATCAACATTAGATAAATACACAACCATATAAAACGCACTCACACTCGAAAGCATGTTGTATACTTAGTATTGCTGTATTGTCGTGTGATTCGCTCCTCGTATGAACTAAATGCTATGCTCTGTGCCCCCCATTACTTACCATCACTACTACTAGCCTTCTACATGCGGAACGGCAGTAAAGCAGATGTAGCTACGATATTGATATAGAAATGGAAGACACAAACATAGCTGACTCACAAATACACAATATTTTAGAGATTTGAAAAAACATTCATATTTTCCATGCACACTTTTAGTTGCGATTTTCTGTAAAAAACTTTTTACACTAACTACCATACAAATGTGTAACAGACAATTTTGGCTGGACTGGTTATTGATGTGATTAAGAAAAACTAACAAGACAAACTCATCAAATGCAAGCCATGCATACATATCTCATACTAAAACTTTTACTTTTAAAACATTGTTAAATAATAATTATAATATTGCTCCGCCTAAATTGCTATTGTTACATTAACATTTCGCCCTGACGTGACACTCTCGCAATCGTTTTCTTCTGACATTTAGACTATAGAAGTTCTCCGTCAATCTGTCATAATGAAATTGATTGCGATAGTCACGTATACTAGGGGACATAGACATACAAGCGATTACATAATTCAACATCAACTGCCATACAAAATGTTTGTAAAAGCTTATTTTATGAGCTTATTGAGCTGAGAGCACTTGTGTTATTATCACATATATTCTTATCAGTCGAATGCAGAACTAGTTTCTGCATTGGGTCTATAATTATTTTAGAATTTTCTTCGTTCGAATTTTGTTCTTTGTTCATACTGTCTTCTTCTTCGGACGCCTCCGTTTCGTTCACCGTTTTATTGTCAAAATACGGGAAGAAATCGTAGTGAGATTTACCATTGCTAATCTTAGATTTATCTTTAATACATCGTTTTTTTTCGTCGTTTTTTATAGTCGATATGTTGCGTTTTGAGAATTCGTCCCAGCCCTCTGTCGTCTTGCCGTGCATAGGGTTCCAGTCTTTCCTGAACGAGCTTGAAGGTTTCATTTCATTTGAGGAGAACTTTTGTTGGATGTCATTGATTTGGTTGTGGTTTTCTCGAGTAGATACTATCTGTCCATAGACAGGGGTACAGTATGTAGTGTCGGGTGTAATACCAGTTTTGTTGTCTCTGTTTAAGTGACTCTGGTTAATTTGACAGTTATTCATACCTGAGTCAAACTCTGACTTCTGTCCAGCATTGAGAAGTATTTGCTTGGAGGACTTGACAGGTTTCTTGTCTTGTCCTCTGTTTGGGGAGCCACCTTGCTTCATTTGACTGCTATCATCTTCATTCATGTTGTCTTCACCAATGCCGTCAATGTCGTAAACCTGAAAACATTATAGTAGGCAGTTAAATAACTGTATTTCTGTTGTGTTGAGCAGGTCTGCTAATAGGAGGAATAAGATCAAGGGGTTGGTAGATTTTTTGTATTAATATATAATAGCTGGTATCAATACAAACAAGTTTCATCTGAGAGAAAATCTTCTAAAGCGTCACATATCAATGTTCGTAGCATCTATTCAACAATGGCACAATACTACAAAAAACAAAACTAGTGTTTAAGATGTGTACCTACTTATGTATTATTACTAACAAATTGGATTGTTTAATCTGTTAAATAAATGATTGAATTAGATTTTTTTTGATAAGCTGGCTGTGCTGATAGGGAAGATTGTAATTTTGATGTCTTATATCTCGAAAATGTGACACTTTAGAAGATTTTCTCTCATTCAATACTTGTTTGTATTGATGCCAGTAATTGATTAACACAGGTTTAATGCGAGGCCGCTATTTTGAAAATAAACTGGCTGAAGTTAGGCAGGCCAAATAATTTGAAGCCCTTTTGCCTTCTTTTATGATTCTGATTAAAGTCAAAACACAGTCAGATTGGGGGTCATCTTAGGATCGGGTCACCAACCTTATACATAACATCCTGGTTCATTCCCTTCTCCCTTTCCCTCTTGTTCTGGACAGCGAGCCACACATCTTTTAGTTCTCCAGCCAGGTCTCTGTCTTTCATGATGACTGGACTTCTTGCTAGCAATAGCCCTGGGTTCATAGCCTCTACGAAGTCGCATAGGAGACTCACCAAGGCTTCACGATCCTGAAGTAACATCAGTATGCAAAGATTAGAAAATTTTTGGCAGAATATTATGTTAACAACATATTTTCATTGAAGTTTGAAATAACTATAATATAGGCATGAGATTTTTTGGCCTGGTCAATTTCCCTACTACTATGGGCTATTCCCAGGCTAACAAGAGAAGCAGCGTGAGCACCTCACAATCTATTGTCCGGGCCCATGGCCCTCCTGCCTAAGGCTAAAAATAAGCCACTATTTCAGTAATTGTATCAATGATGATTTTTGAATTTCTATAACTTCTAGTTGGATATTGGCTTCTTGAGAATGGGTTTAGAACAAGCAAAATATTGTTTCGATCGGGTTTGAAATTCCGACATTTGTTCTGTAAAGAATGTTATCAGATGATGGCTGTTGGCAAGTTTTGCACTTGGCGGGCTACAGTATGGCGGGCTACAGTATGGCGGGCTACACAGTGGCCGGCGGGCCTGAGTTTGAGCAGCCTTGGTCTAACTAAAGCAACAAGCAAGATTTATTAGTCAATAAACTGACTTGTGAAAATTGGTTTTCAGATCAATACTACATTGTTTACACTACATGATAAAAACGAATCATATCAATCATAAACCCTACTGTAAAACAAAAACAAACAACTTTCTATTTGATAACACTACATGCTGTCTAGATAAAGCATTCAATACTAATATACAATGATTAGCCTTTTTTGTTTGGTACTGCTAAGTTTAGTACTGTATTCATTGTTTCACAGGCACATGACATATAATTATATTAAGCCTGAATTCTCTCATGTCCTTAATAATAAACCCTGCGTATGGTAATTGGCTGAGTTGATAGATTGCTGGTGTAACCATAAATTTTTCGAGGTTTAAGTTTGCACATAGCTTTACTTATATTTACAGCCTTATTTATAAGAGTCCAAAGTATAGACACAGGTTTATCTCCTACAGCATGCTGACAAAAAGTTATTTAATCCGTATGAGTACTGTATGCAAAATACATGCTTTGGACGTGGAGTTGCCGACACCAGCCTGTTATACAATCCTTATGTGCAATAGAGTGAGAACTGCAAGCCAGTAGTAAAACCTATGACAGTTGTTTCAAGTCTTTGTACATGACTGCAAAAAAAATTGCATTATTTTTTATGATATTTCTAATAAAGTGTGAGTTATATTACTGTTGGGCTGGTAGCATTTTTTCCATTAGCTTTGAGTATGTCTGGGTTGACCATAACAGCAAACACAATCATGGGAGGCCTGCCAGCGTTCGGGCCATAGTTCTGGGGCACCTGGAAAATAAACCGTTCAGCATTAACAGTTAGTGAGACAACATCTTTCATCATGTCTTGGACTAGGTGGTTGAATGAATGAACTTAAAAACATGTCACACTGATTGAGAGAGATTATTGTACTATTTTCCAAGATGAGCAAATAAAATACAATCTGTTTGTTGTTTTGGCATTTTTTTTTTAAGTCTATGTTATAGATGCGAGTTATGGTTAAGTAGATACTTATTACTACAAGTAAGTGTTTGTATACTTCAGTAGTATAAATTGGGGCCTCTGGATCAAAAAGATCCAGACACCCCAATTTTCTCTAATTACTCTATTATAATTACTGACTATCGGTTATGTAGCACAATTTTTCCACTCCAGTTTCTTAATGAGACTTGATAAGATATCTTAGACAGAGCAGAGTTTGCTTAATCTTTACTGTGGATATGAAGCAAGTGGTATAAAATTGGGGCATCTGGATCAAAGGAGATCCAGATACCCCAATTTTCTCCATTCAAATAGATAAAAAATATATTCAAATAGAAGAAATCTTGTTTGTTGAATTGATTGTCTATCATATCTATTTAAATATATCAAATTTTATTTATTAAATAGATTGTCTAATCAAATAGACTACTGAAATGATATTAAGTTTTCTATTAAAGAAATAGGCAAATGTTTATTTATTGAATAGTTTTCTTCTCGAGTTTAAATGATTAGAGGGTGGAATATTGATGGATTTCATAATTCATCAGCTAAAAGTAAATAATAATTTGCTATTCAAATTGATGGAATCTTCTGTATACATCGTCAATTTTTGAAAAATTAAAAAATCTAGTATGGGTTTGTTTTTAAACTAAATTTGTCGGAATGTCTTTATTGTCGGTATTTTACACAGAGCGAGTGCATGTTGCTTCCACAAGGTATTGTTGTCATGCTGTCTTTCAAGTGTGACAATTGGGGGCTCACCACTTGGTGATCCATATTTGAATAAATTTGTTACTTAGCCTAACCTTTATGGTTTGGATTGTGTAGAAGTGTTTATAAAACGCTTAATTGAAGATTACATAAATTCCATTCTGTCTAAAAATAGACCTATGAGAGCTTTGTCTGTCAAACAACAAATAGAGTACAAAGAGGCAATTGGATGCCATATTTGTAAACATTTCTTATTGGGTGACAAAGTTGGTAGCAGCACACTCTCATTGCAATTTAACATTTGATTTTTTTTTCATTTATACCTGTTGTTTTCCATAATTTATCTGGATATGATTCTCATTTATTTATTTAAGAACTGGTTAAGTACGATGGTCCTATTAAAATAATTCCTAAATCAAAATAAAAATACATTTGTATTATGAAAAGCCTCGCATCTAAGAACAAATCTAGTTCTGTTCAAATAAAGTTTATAGATTCTTATCAATTTTTAAGTTCGGGTTTAGATGAATTATCTAAGAATTTACATGTAGAAGATTTCATAAATCTTTCAAGAGAATTTAACAATAAAGCTGATGTACGCTTATTGAGGCAAAACTGTATTTATCCATACAAATATATTGATGCATGGTCTAAGTATGATGAAAATTTTTTGCCACCTAGAGAGTATTTTTATAACACAATGAAGCTGGAGCATATTTCTGAAGATGAATACACACGCACAAAAAGTTTGGTATACTTTCAAAATAAATTCTCTTGGTGAATATACTGATCTTTACTTAAAATGTGATGTATTATTATTACATATTTGAACATTTCAGAAACACAAGTAAACTTGTGTTTGTTTGTGTTTGAATATTGTTCCAGCATATTATGTATTTGCACCGACTTTAAGGATGCAATACTTTTGTCTACCGGCGTTAAATTATAGCTGATTCATGACTTGGAAATGTATAACCTACTTGAAAAGGGAATATGTGGAAAAAAAAATAATTATAAAGGATTAGCGCAGTGTTCTCTATGACATGTAAAAGCGAATAACAAATTTCTTCCTTATTTCAATGATACTAAGCCATCATCTTTTTTTAATATATTATCTTGATTGTAACAATCTTTACGGATATGCTATGAGAAAAAGACGGCCTGTATCGGAATTTCAATTCTTATCAGAAAATAAAAGTGCTAACTTTGATGTTTTGAATATATCTGACGATTCTGAATACGTATATATTCTTGAAGTTGATTTGACCTTCCTAGAAATATTGCATAGTTCGCATAGTTCGCTTACCATTTGCACCAGAAAGGTTTGTACCTCCTGGTGGGAAAAGTACGAAATTAATTGAGAATTTATATGACAATATAATTATGTCATTCACTGTGTACATTTAAAACAATGCTTGAACAATTTTTAGATTTCGACGAGACCATTTTTTTACAAAAGTACATAGATTTAAATACTTGTTTGCGTCAAGCTTCTACATCAGTCTTTGAAAAAGTTTTTTGAAACTTTTGAATAATGCTGTGTTTGGAAAAACAATAGAAAATAAATGCAAGCAAGTAAATGTAAAGTTAGTAACAAGATTAAAATCGTATTTTATCCCATCCATTGCTTCAGAATATAAATAAAAGTAAAGTTATTTTTAGTTTTATTTAATAAAAGACTTGTGACACTTCTAAGACAAATCACACAGTCTGTACCTTGGATCATTATCCATTTAGAATGTAATGCAGATCAAAATCTATTTGAATAGTTATTTTCCAATGAAATAAACAGTATATTCTAAATTCTTAAAGTACACCATCAATGCAACAAACATGATTTTGTCTACTTGATTATACATTTTTTTATCTATTTGAAATTTGGGGTGTCTGGATCTCCTAAAGATTCCATCAATTCAAATAGCAAATTATGATTTACATTTAGCTGATGAATTATTAAATCCATCAATTTACCATCCTCTAATCATTTAAACTCGAGAAGAAGAACTACTCAATAAATAAACATTTGCCTATTTCAATAGAAAAGTTAATATCATTTCAGTAGTCTATTTGATTAAACAATCTATTTAATAAATAAAATTTCAACTATTTGAATAGAGATGTTTTAATGAGTTAAACAATATATTATAATAGACCATCAATTCAACAAACAAGATTTCTTCTATTTGAAAAGATATTTTTTATCTATTTGAATGGAGAAAATTGGGGTATCTGGATCTCCTTTGATCCAGATGCCCCAATTTTATACCACTTACTTCATATCCACAGTGTGTTTTTACTAAGATTAAGCAAACTCTGCTCTGTCTAAGATATCTTATCAAGTCTCGTTAAGAAACTGGAGCGGAAAAATTGTGCTACATAACCGATAGTAAGTAATTACAAGCAGTGATGAATAGTCGAAAATATGTAAATGAAAGAACCAACCTGCATTCCACCATACAAAGGAATAGGATCAGAATACTGTTTAGGATTTGCTATTTTCTGCCATCCCAAAACATTTATGTATAATTTCTCCATAGTACCCTTTATAGTGTCCTGGATACACATGTGAGGCTGTGGAGGATTTTTAAATTGCCGAAAAGCTCTTGAACCTCTTCCATATTGCACCGGCACCACTCTCTCCGGGGGATTCTGGTTTTCCATAGCAACACGAGTTTTAACACCAGCACTTGTAGATATTTACGGTGCAATCACAAAACATTCACAATAAAATCCAATAACCAATAATGACATTTCTAACAGGCCTGCCCGACATCGAAGTTTAATGAACTCTAGCCGCATCCAGTCGTGTTATATTTACTCCTAAATTGGACTCGACTCAATACTAGGTTATTTTGTGTATATGTTTATTTTAATTAAGCTCCTAATAATAAATGTTAACTCAAAGCTCGTGTAAAGAAAGAAATCAAAAGAAAGAGCTTCCGTGAAAGAGAAAGACAGCCTTTGTTTTTTTTTTAATTTCCAGGGCGGGTTACCAGCTTTCTACGCGAAACCGGCACAAAAAACCGTAACATAAAATAATAGTAGTGTAGAAGTCACATTTTTATCTTCGTATAAGTTGATTTACCTTAACAACAATGCATTTAATCGGAGATTATGTTTTTATACATTCTTGTTAAACTGTTTGAAATAAATTTATTTAACCCTGCGACTGCCGAACTATGAACTTTTACTTTTTAAGTTTAATGCTAGATGGCGCTTTGATCACTAACTGCGTGAAAGTGCATTTTTCTAGAATAGTTAATCGCAATTTAAAATACCTAATACAAAATGATTGTCTTGCCACCTGGTAATCAGCGTAGGTCAACAAAAATGCACAAGCTAAACTACTTTAGCACATGGTGTTCTAAAACTGACTAGCACACAGCTCCTTTCGGATTAATAATAGCAACAAACTGATTTTCTCATCTATCTGCAAAGCTTATAGATTAAGACAGTGATCACCATCTGGCTAAGTCTTTCTCAATAATGTATGGTGGGGTCGGGTGCCAGCCTAGCCGGACACTATTATACAAAAAGCTACTGCCTATCTGATCTCTGTAATCCAGTAAGTGACAACAAAAATTCCCCTTGGTAAGACTGGTTTTCAAACTTTTGGGTTTCTGACTACTCAACGACCCGAAACTGACGATTCATATCAAGGTAGGAAGACCTACAAAATGACAACCGGGACTGTTTTTTGAGGTACTCTTGATATATTCGATGGACGGCCACTCATCTAACCACCCATCACGCAGTTGAAGTGATTAGCATGTTTTTTTAAAGTTGTGACAATTTTTAATAATGAGTAGGCTAGCTACTAACATCACGGGATACTACTCATAATTCATCATTTCCTGCCCCAATCTTAATTTCTTTGGGTCAGAATGTCCTTTTCTTCCATAATTCTCTATTATTCGTCATCTCATCAGTCGTCGTCGTCATACTCCTTCTTTCCATATCATCATTCACGCAGACCATCCATGGTTTCTTAGGTCTTGATTTATTCTTATAGCCATCAAAATTCATACTCAAAAATTTCTCATGAATTTTTTCTCATTCCCTCGCATCACATGCCCATACCAAGGGATTAAATTAAGGCAGATAAAAAAAAATATTTTATAATATTTATTTTCTACAATTTGTTTGATTTTACATGTCAATAGATATTCTACACTAAGATACACTACAGAACGGCACTACTAGTTTTTTCAAGAACTATGTGAATGACGAATTTCTCGAACTACAAATAATTTTATTTCCTCAGCAATGTGTAATAACTGTATGCTCCTTTCAGTATCTGCAAAGAAAAGAGTATGAACATAATAAATTATTGATTCTACGGAACATGTGTCATGTCATAGATATTTCCTGATTTTTCTACCCGAGCCCAATGCAATTTTAATAAGACAGTCGTTGCAACAAGTTACGGCGTTGTCACGCCTTTATGGAAGGCTATGTGTATATCAGGTGCGAAATAAAAAAGATCAACCACAATTCCCTGGATAGATACTCGCGGTCTAATGAGAGTTTAAACAAGAATGTGAAATACATAATTTTTGAGACTAATAACAAATTATCTGAAGAGGCATACTTAGTCTAGTAAACTGTGTTCTAGTTGCTATCCATCGTTCACAATTTAGTTTGACAAAGATGTGATTTAAAAAGAAATACTTTAAAGCCCACGTATAAAGTTTAATTTGCGCTACAACTTTACTTTTATAACAATTAGAAACCATAATTTTAACATGGACGAAAATGATTGTGAGCTCACAGAAACAGCATAAACTGTAGGTATGGTTGTGTGACATTATGCATGCACACTACGATAACTCACATTTATGAAGGTCGGCAAAGTAAGGTTGGCGAACGGCCCTGCAGTGAACATGTTCTCAATACAGAGCTGTCCTGATAGAGTTAACACGTATTTTCTTTGTCGGTAGGTCGCCATATACCAATTACTTTCGAAGGGCCCAGATGATAGATTTCCACTCTAAAATTATGAAAAAAAAGACGGAGTTTTAGTAGGTGTGAGCGAAGAGCTTCTCAAGTGAATTGCTCATCAATGCTCAAGGAACGGCCATTAGAGTTCGGGATATTTTTTTTAAACTGGTTTCAAAACAAATGGTTATTGAAAATTGTGACTCACTTTTATCAAAACGTCATTGCTGTGCCAACAGAACATGAAAAGTTGAGCGATTCCAAATATTAAATACTCGGCCATCAACAGCTTCTGTGCGGCATTTTGTGCGGACTGTTGAAAAGAAATAGGTACTAGATTTAAGTATGTCTGAAACTCTGAACTCATCTTAATATGCATTTCAAACGAATGTTGCTTTTGCCTTCTCCATACAATTTAAAAACATCGGTTTCTATGACGCAAAAACCCCAAATATGACAGGTATTATCCGCTTCCATAACAAAAACTTTTAGAATAAGTCTCAGGTCTTCACTAAGCTATGTAATCTAAGTCGAACTTGAATTTCAAAAGTTTTCTGGGAATGGATACTTACTGTTAATTGGTAGGCGCTCGCACATAGCATCAATGAACACATGACCATGTAAAAGAACATGACAGGCGATAAAAGGGAATTAAATAATCTTGAATACCTGAAACAAAAGATCATTTCATACATTATTACAGGAATTAGTATCAGTGGGCGTCCAAAATTATTGTTTTGTTTTTTTTTGGCTGTACATACCATATTTTCTTTGCCTCGTAGTGGTTGCGCACGAAAAATATTTTATCGATAAAATTTTCGAACCGCGTAGAAACAGACAGAAATATTTTATATAAGTAGACTTTTCGGGTATTTATGACTATCTGTATGATATGTTTTGTAATTAGTGTGGTAATTAAACAATTAGAACATAGTGTATGCTTAGCCTAGCGAAAAGAATTTCTACGCACCAAAAACATATCTACGTGAAGAAGTTCTTTATTACCTACATATAGTAGGTTTTCTATATTGTTTTTATTGTTTAACCTAATAATAAGAAAAAATACGCCATGTAATTTGGCAGTTCTATTTTTATATTAATTTGGTAGTGGTAGAAAGAGATACGTTAAGTGTTGAAATTAGAGAAGTTCATTTTTATCGTAAGACCTCAATTTTGAGGCAGTTTATTATTATGTAGATCTTGACTATATCGTTTAATTTTTAGCAAATAGCAACAAACGAAGATATCGAGAAGAATACAGCTTGAGTGAGATGCATTCAGTAAATTGGAAGACATTCTGAAATCAGGCAAAATTCCACACTGCCTAAAGTCCTGCCTCTATTTCAGTGTGTTCAGCCCACCATGACTGATGTACGTTGCTAAGATGTAGACGCTCACACAGAAGGCTATGTACAAGCATAGAGTTGAACCGAGAGCCCAGGACCGTTCAATGCTTGGCATTAATTTTGTAGGCCGAGTTCCAAACGTTGAAATATGAAAAAGTACTAAGGTTTTCTATATTGGAAATCGCTCGTGACCGAGTGGAGTCGAAAGAATGAAAAGAGAAGTAGACCCGTGAGATGGGCAGATGACATTGTTGCCATCGCGAGCAAAACCTTGATGAGGATGGCACAGAAGCGTGGAGATCGTGTTGCCATCGCGGGTAAAACCTTGATGAGGCTGGCACAGAAGCGTGGAGATCGGCACAAACAGCCTATGGCCTATACCCATCTGTGGGTAAAGTTGGGCCGTGAATCATGATGATTTAGATAAGTGATTTGATATAAGAACTGAGAGCTGTTTTTGTTTAGCTCTTAATTTCATGGTAATTTTTATTTGTTTAGTTTCATCCAAGCAAGATGTGTGCATATATAATTCTACATATCGAGGGAGTATTTGAAAAATATTGTGACCGACTATGACTATTATGGAACAAAAGTAGACGCTGTACCTTCCCTAAATAAATTGGAGTAAGAGCAGGAAGATAATGAACCTAATTTAAGGTTTATTTCTAAACATGTTATAACATTTTTTTTTCTCTATTCAGCACAATTACAGTTTATTCTTTTTGAAAGTGTTTCCTTGTCCCCAGTAGTACTAGTAGTAGATTGTCACTAAAAAAAATCTAAATATATACTTTACAATCGACCGACTCTTCAGATTTACTTAAAGGCCAAAATCTCTTCAAAAACGGTTCGGGCCCCATCAAGATGAAAATCAATGTTGCTGAACAGCCCGTTGTTATTTTTTGGCCCTTTTGGAAAACTGAAAGTAGGCCCCTGTCCGAAGGGCTCCTGTCTGAAACCTTTCATAGTTTTAGCGTTCACTCATCACGACCTACCTACTCCGCTATCAAGTTTTAAAAACCTGTTTGACTCTACCAAGACCTGACCAAACCAGACTTGACCAAGATGTCTATGTTTAGCTCTAGATTGTTACAGACTGAGTTGATTAAAAACTGGAAAGAAATAGATATTATCTGTTCAGTACCCTTGAAAACACAGATAGTGCGGTAATTTACTAACTAGACTTCTTTTATATAGGTCTTAGTCAACACCGTTAATAAAATGAATTCATTAAAAAAAATATCGAATGAAGGTTTGTAAGGTTCTAGAAGTTAAAAGTAATAATTGCAACTGGAAGTTAAAATAGTAGATTATCTTTCATAAAACAAGATGGCCAAATGAACCCCAAATACGGGGACAGAAATATGTTAAGTCAGTCAAAGGCTTAAAAAGTAATGTATTATAAACCATTTTCATGGGCAATGGATTTTAAAATCTAAGAACGGTAAGTTTGCATACAATTTACTACCTAGCCTAGTTGAGTGAAGTTATTGGCACAGCTAATAAAAGGTTGTAGTTGAAAACGTCGAATAGTTTATAACCAATATGTAGGTCTTGAAGTACACCTTAATAAGAGCAATATTATGTACTTGATCAGGAAAATTATTTATGTTGCATTACGTTAGTCCTTTTCTTACCTAAGTAAATACTTATTATATGACTCCGTTATGAATAAACTAAGCAAAGAAATGTAGTCAACATTCAAAATATTTTAATTCATCCTAAATAATAGAATAGATGGATTCAGAGATTCACGGACACAAAAAAAGAGCAGCGGGTAGCAGAGGGGTTTTGGGTTAAATTATTAATACTTGAAAGCAATTAATAACACTAAGTTCCTCGTTCATTTATATATCTTAAATAAAAATTACTCACTTGATCATAGAGACGTGTATATCGTGAAGTTGTCGCACCACTTCCTTACATTCCTCATCACTGATCACAGTTTCATAAGACCGAAATAATTGCTTGCATCTTTCCCGTAGCAGGTCAAGCTTTCCA
This sequence comes from Noctua fimbriata, assembly GCA_905163415.1. Classification (NCBI taxonomy): domain Eukaryota; kingdom Metazoa; phylum Arthropoda; class Insecta; order Lepidoptera; family Noctuidae; genus Noctua; species Noctua fimbriata. Next base: position 19,517,601 of record LR990925.1, on the reverse strand, counting down.
CCAAAGAACACCATGATTACCACGATACATGTGTCATAAGCAGCCATTATTGCAGCACCGTAAGCGCATAAGAGTGTATGCCAGACTACCGTGATCCAGCAACCAGGTGAATGAAATTTATCAATGGGCATCCAAGAACTGAAGATGTGCGGGAAGGGCTCAGTCCCATTTCGCATGTTTTCTCTAAAAGTTGAAGACGACAGATATCTCATAAGCGGCGTACCGGTTGTTGTCAAGAATGTTGTGAAAACTAACGCCCAGTAAAAGTATGAGAGGCGTCGGCAATATGTAGTGTTAATTTCGATTATTTTATTCTTGACCGGATCTTCACTATTTCTTTCAAATTTATCAGCTTCTGTGACGTAGTCCAAAACATCGCGCCAGTGTTTTTGCCAAAAGATGAAGGAGTTTACTTTCACGATACAAACGACGCTCAACATGGAAATCTTCATGTTAGTCAACACGAGATCCAAATCAGATCTAATTACATACAGCTCCATGTACTGCGTAACTACGAAGAACGCTACTAGCTCGTGTAAGAAGATGTACATGATTTTATGCATCCAGGATTGAGGTAACAATAATCCCACTTTCTTTATAATCCAATAGTTTGGACCTAAGAACGGCCTGTCCGGGTCTTCCAAGCTTTGAAGAATCGAATCCATAGTGAATCGGTAAAAGATTGTATCGAAATGGTGGAGGATAAATTTGTGTCTGGTATTTATACGGCTATAGTACTGTAGTTAGCGCGCGACCGTTGCGACCCCACGCTAGGGAAAATCACAGCCTGCTTTTCCAACGGTTTGTTTTTCCGGATTTCCTTGATTGTATACTCGACCCCATACATTTTTAAGGGTTCCTTCATTAGGACATTTTCAAATTATAGCTCGTAAAGTGTTTTTCATCCGAGTTTTAGCTTATAATGTTAATAATGAGTTTATATTAAAAAAAACATAGAACTCGTTTCTAAAAAAATTGGAATTTGGATAATGCATTTGGTACCAATAAAGATTATTCATTTGGTCGAATTCTATGAGGCTTTATCTATCTTATATTTCTAGGTGTCTTTGTATTGTTTGGTTTTTCAGGCACAGGTCAGTACACAAGTTTCAATTTATTATTTCGTTCAAGTTAAATAATGAAACAATCAGCTTAGTAAGTGACCTACACCATCATAATTATCAGTCCATTAATTACAAGTCAAAATATTGGGTGTCGATTGTCCACAACGATTATCGGTAATTGTAATTCGTTATATTAAGTTATGCTCAATATTTACTTTCTTATTCAAGAAGAGAAACCTCACACATCTTTGTTAACGAACAAAAATGGACAAAATCCACAAAACGAAAATAAATATTTATCGATAGAAAGTTTTTCTTATCCCAACACTAGCCGAATAATAACAGTCGCACAGTCATATTACATTGTATTCCAAACCGATAATTTAAATGTCTCTATTATACCCGCTAAATGTGGGCGTGACAGCCGCACTACGGACGCTCCCCAGTTTAAAAAAATAATGAATCTATCACACATCAGTGCGCCACCCCTATTATTACGTGCTGAATAAGATATAGGAAAAATATGACACGCCAATTATTTAGAAAATGTGGACGTTTTAAAAATCTTGATTTAAAACGAACTAATAACCAGTTTTTGGGGTTCAGTTAAGTTTCTCGTATCAAAAAATACTGTAGTGTAAGTGAAACTTTGTTTCTAAGTTTATTTATGATTCCGGTTTTTTGGATACGGAAAACTTCCCTGCCTACCCCCCATGGACTTAGCATATTAATATACTAAGTCCATGCTACCCCCTTTACTTTTAAAAGCCAGCTTAAAAAAAGATAATTATGTCTAAATTGGTAACATTTTAGTACTTTTAATGTCATTAGGCACGTTCAAGCTTACGAAGACGAAGAGTATAGGCATTCTTAGCATGAAAAGGTTTCGCTTTCGGTACAACGGTGAAGAGATCAAGACATAAGGCTATGTTACAATACGTTACTTGCTATCTTGGAACGCCAAAAGATTGTTTATTTTTGTTTTGTGTTTCGACTTTCCGGCTTGAGATGAGAAGATTTTTTAGTAATTAAATAAAATATGTTGATAAAAAGATACCTACTTAACTAACATAACCTCTCAATCTATTGAGATACTCATAGGCTCCGTCAATCAGACTATTGACACGGTTTTGTGAGTCAAGTGTTATCCCTATCTTTACTTTATCTTTGCTCCTGGTGAAATAGTATTAAAATACACATAAATGAAAGTTATACAATGGTTAGCTGTGCTGTAGCGAATTGCAAAAACACGTCCGCAAAGATATCTAAAAATAAAGATGGAATTACGTTCCACAGGTAAGCAATTTCAACTTTATTTTCATTTCATCCCAAGCACAGAGCATCATATACATATAATCCCAAGGCGCGATTTAGTTTTTTTTTTTACCTTTGAAGGTGTGTACTCTCTCATTCCTGAAGGTAACATTTTCTAAAAGGTTTGTGCACTAAGATATGAACTAAAGAAAACTGCAAAAAAAATATCCTTCTAACATTTTTCAGGTTTCCTCGCGATAAAAGAAGAAAGAAGCAATGGGAGTTAGCAGTGAACAGAGAAGAAGAGTGGTCTTCGACTGCATCCAGTGCAGTTTGCTCTGAACACTTTGAAGCAAAAGACTTTTACTTGACGGAGAGTGGACTGAGGCGCCTGTCCGTGGAGGCTGTGCCGGCTATTAATATATCTGTGAGTGATGAGATTGTTATTTAATCTTGCATTGATCAGGAGATGGACAAGCTAAATTAGTATAACAATTCTGCTAATGAATTTACACTTGTACATAATGTAGTTGAAAATTGTAAAGGTATATTATATTCATATTTTTGTGCTCATAAAAAGTGAATTCAACATTTTGATAAATAATACTTGTGTTTAATTGATCTGAGAAATTAAAATGTAAATTAGAAAGAAAAAAGAATGAACAGATGTTAATAAATTACAAAAAGTTCTTTAAAATAGTACAACTTGAAAATATGAAGCGTATTATAGTGTCTGCATATGATTTGTACCTGACTGTGGCAAAGCCCAAAATGAGGGTTATGCAATGTTGTTATAATCAAATCAGCAATTTACTTTGAGACATTATTATTCCAGCCATGCCAAGAAGCAGAGCCAACAATATCTCAAGTCCAACCAATAGACATCCAACCAACGGACTCAGAAGAAGTAATCAAGCTCAAATACAAAGTCCATAGACTAGAAATAATAGCAGAGACTAGAAAACGAAGACTGAACCTCATGTGGCAAGGGAAGAGAAGGCTAAGAAAAAAGCTGGATAGAATGAAATGTTTGATTAAACATTTGATCAAATACAAAAAAGCGAATGGAGTGATAAGCTGATTCAACAAGTTGTAAGATAGTTGTGCATCTTTCTATTTTGTAATAGTAATAATTAGCTTTTAGAGTTTTAAAATTGTTTCAGGTAGCCGAGTGCAATTAGACAAAAAATACTCAAAAGGTGGAACGAAGTTTATAATGGTCGGATTTTCATTTGATTTTCATCTAGAGGTGTAGAGAAGTTAAAAAAAAAAAAAATTCGCCGCTCGCAAGTTTTTTTTTTCTTTTATGAATAACTTGAAATTCGACGAATTTATATTGAGGCATTAATAGAAAGACCTGTGTGTATCCATTAAACGCCAATTTTGTCTGTTTATTCGTTCAATGTTCATATTTCAAGTAATTTTTTGAAAATATCCTATTTTCTTCAATTATTTCTAAGTTAACGAACTTAAGACTAAGATTTCTTTTGAAATTGGTAACAGATACATTTTTACAGATAATTGGACAAGAAAATGCTCAAGAAAACCATATTCATGAGTTTAGTGACTTAAAATTCATTCGCAATAATCAGAAAATCGTCTGTGTTAATGAAGGCATTTTTTTTCGAATTTTTTCTATGTAACTCAATGTGCAAATTATTCCGCAAAACCTCATTTTAGTATCTATCTAATAAGGATACTTGTTGAATATCAGTTACTGCTGAGAAAGTAAAACATGACAAAAGGGATCTATCGCTAAGAATTGGGAGCGGTATCGGTATCGGTATTGATATTAAATGGGCCGCAGATACCCAAGCTTGCAACTAATTCTATATAGAAATTATGAGAAATGGTTACGATACAATTACGATAATTTTTTTGAGTTTACCAGCGGCCCGATTCCACCTTCGTCAGCAATAATCAACATATATCGAGTGCCTCCGAATATTTTTTTTATTTTGTGTTCTCTGTGATAGCATAGTGATATCTGATATAATAAGGATAGTTTTAGGATAATATTTACGTTGAGCGCCATAGAAAAATTTTGAGAAAAATGGCCTTCTTTAACTTTTACATAGACGATTTATTGATATTTGCTAAATGAATTTTTAGTCATTTCACTCGTAAATATGGATTTCTTGATCATTTTTACGTCCAGTTATCTGTGAAAAAGTATCAGTTACCAATGACAAAAGAAATCTTTGGGTTAAAACTCGGTATTTTAGAAATAATTGAAAATATGGGATTTTTTGATAAAAAAACCTGGCATTTCGCCGACAACAATGATCAAGGCAGCAGAGCAAATTGGCGTCTAATGGATGCATACAGGTCCCACTATTACGTCACAATATAAATTCGGCGAATTTTAAGTTATTCATAAACGGAAAAACAAAAATATAAAAGGAAATTAAAAAAAAAATGTGAGCGGCGAATTCTTTTTTTTTAACTTCTCCACAACTCTAGGAACTCAATAAAAAAAACCCCATTAAAATCAGACCACTATAAACTTCGTTCCACCTTATAGTCTAATTGCAATCGACTAAAGACATAAAAATGATTTACTCATGTGTTAGTGTGGTGAAGTTGCAATTTGCTATAATATAAAATTAAAAGTATTTATTTATTTATAAGGTAAACTAAAAATATTTAATACTCAGTATTGGAACCCTCAAAAAAAGAATGAAATCATAAATAATATAATATTTTTAGGGAGTTTCTTGAAAACGTTTTGATAAAATGAAATAAGAAGAATCTCTTTAAAAATGCTTATTTATATTTAAGGTAAACAAGATATTTTTATTTGAATAAAATCGAAATAAAAAGTTATATTTTATTTTTTCACTTGTTTTTCTTAAAACGAAAAAGCACGTTTTTCTTTAAAAATAAACAAACCTTTTTATCTAGCGTCGTATTTATAAGGTATCAAAATGGCTGTGTGGTGTATCATAGCTTTATTATCCGCCAATAAAATCTCCTGTAACTTGACTTCGTTTCGCGAAATAAAAATAATTTATCAAATTTTGGATTAACAAAAACAAAAAATTCCTTCGAGCCGGATTTGAACCAGCGACCTATGGATAACAATCGTTCAACCTCTACAGTCCACCGCTCTACCAACTGAGCTATCGAAGGGATGTTGACAAGTGTTAAAAAAGCTATCTCTTTTTCTGTATGTGACCGAATCACGCCGTTTAGATTATGATAATTTTGGAGCAAAGTATAGACAAGCAGCTGTTAAGGTTTTATAAGGATAACAGAGGCTAGAGATAAACTCTTTTGAACTAAGTTACTAGGCACCTAAGTCCCTTTCAAAATATCTGTCTTAATTTTTTTTAGAGCTTCGTGTTTTCTTTAATAGAGGAGACAATAAATGGCGAATAGAGAATGGTATCTATTCTATGTCATTATATGAAAATAATGTCAGCTTTGTGGAATGAGAGTACGTATTTAAAATAGCGATTACAGGGCGTTATCTGAATTAAACGTAGGTATTTAATTATAATGTATTCATGATCGACATTCACGGATCTAACTTATTGATTAAGAAATAATCTATTGTCGTTACTTACATCATTCTGTGTCCATTTGGTTACACATGGTGCAATTTTGATCGTCTGGTCTCGAAGGTGTCTCCCGGCCTTTTTATATTCTTTCAGTTAGCCAATTTAGGTACCATTATTAATTATATATACACACCGAATGTTGCTATGTTATTTTTTACCTCAATGGTAAAAAATTCATAACAACATTGGGTGTGCCTCAATGCTAACGTAAATTGTGATTAAAAAATCGTTTTGGAACATGAGTGAAATATACTATTTTTTTTATGATAGAGTAGTTGTAGGCAATAGCCTGAACATAAACAATTTAAACGCCTGGGATTGAAACAGTAAAACATCTAAACAATGCTAGACAGTGCAAATTGGTTGCATCCAATGCACCCACTAATTACCTACAACGGTACCTAACCACAAAAGGCGACATTAATTACGCGGACAGTTTTCTCTGATAAGCTATCTGTAGAAACCACAGCTACAGTTATTGCCGGTTCTCGATACCGCGTCCATTGATCGTGCGCGCGCGCAGGTGGGGGCAGCACCGATCTCCCACCAACCAGCGCGCCAGTACCATCGCTGCCAACATTGAGTGACGCGCGTATTTACGTTCTCATTTTAAAAATAATCGATCCGAAAAATTACGTTTAATTTTTTAATATTTTTTTTTATGCTAGTGTTTTGTGTTAGCATGAAGTGATGTTCAGTGTTCGTGTAATGTTTCACAAATCACACTTGTGTTCCACGTATGTCATTGGATTCGTTTAGCCAGTTGCAACAAACGAAAATGTGACTGTTTGTTTTAATGTCAAGTTTTAATCGATCGGTGATCGAAAATGGGCTTTATTGACGTTCCCTCAACGTATTAACGATGAAGATGAGAGATTTATTGAGGATTACGTTTGTGTGTGTGTGCGCTTTGCTGCTGGCAGTGCGTGAGACAAGGTGTGAGGATGAAGTGTCCGAACTGGAGGAAGGTGGTGCCCTGAGGAGTGAGGATCACAATGAGCAGAGGAAAGACTCCAAAGGTCCCATACCAGGTAAGCATCAACACTCACAACAAACATATGTGAACTGTGAACCATGCTGACATTATAAAAACAATAATAAAAATAGTAACGGTTGTTAATTTATGTAAAGAATGTTAGAGTAGAGGCCGTGCGGCTGTTTGTATAACCTATGACTGCTAAGTACTAGCCTAGAAGTGAAGGGACTAAGCTACGATTTCTCCGCGATGTGGGTAGTCTGATGCATCGTTGTATTGTTCCTGAGGTCAGGATGCGTCCGCGAGAAATACGTATGGAAAAGGTTTGTATGTCGCGTCGTGTTGTTATTGTAAAACACAGATCATGTTTACTTCATTATTTTAATTTTATACAGTGTTAAGTTTTTGCTCAACCTGCGCACGATCCCATCCCATCCCACGTATTTCGAAGCGTATGACTAAATGAACATTCTCAATTTGGTACGCCTTTCCTAATAAATCACTCTCTGGTTGATTCGTGTGCGTTTGTACCTATTTAGTGCTAGCGTGAAGATGTTAATAGAAAATAGCTGCGAATTGGAAAGTTATAGACCATGACCGTTTCGCTATCGCCAGTCGGTTGTGGTCATTTTTATTAAAATATGTTTCATATCTTTTTTTCATTGTATAAAATCTTTACTAGGGTAGGTTACCTTAATAAGCAAAGAATAAACAAAATACGATTCATAATGATTATCTGTATGTTGACCAACATTATCAGCATCATGGAAGATTGCTAAGCTATGTATGTAGGTACTCGTTCAGGAGGTACTCCCATTATCACTGCTGATCACCTTTTCTTAATACAATTGAACTCTGCGGCGCCATTCTGATATCACAGTCTTCATTATTATAGCCTTACAAAACATGAACAGGGCTGAACCTAGGGATGTTTTTTAAATTATAATATTCCCACTCATTGACTGTCCCTACAGCAATCACCAATTTATTTGCAAAATCAGCTGATATTTACAGTATCTTACGATCATTTACTTTCATCAATTCGTTTTTCAGACAGTTTTATTATACATATTATCTAACGTGACGAAGGCACAAAAACATCTTTCCAAATATTCTCTCAACAGCGCCGATGTCATACTTTATTATGCCACATAAAATCGAAACGATCTACGCGGGTATCATATTGCAGAAAAATGCACTCAGACTGGCCAAATTTAAGAAACCGGTTTTACGGTTTAAATATCACACTAGCTCTCACACAGCATACGGTAGTGTTTGTCAGTGTATCATAATAAATTCATCTAGTTTAAATTAAATTATGACCTTTGACTGCTTTAGTTTTTAATCATATTCATTTGTCCCGTACCAAGGTAAAGGTTGACGAATTATTTTGGAGATTAGACGGAAGTCAAATAAAATTGTTCTGAGGTCGTGTTTTTACCCGACAGCGCAAGTGTTGTTCTCAGTAGAGATGGGTGTCGACCTTTACGATTTTCTGTTCTTCAAATACTTTTGTATTTTCTTTCATTTTGAATTATAACTCCTCTTTAATTTGTTGTTTTATTTAAACTTTTATAATAATTGAAATAAAAGCTTCTAAATATGCTCCAAAACGGCCTCACCTCCAATCCTAGCTAATCGTTCGGAACGTTTCCACCATTCAGATTAATTTATTGACGATTAACTAATCGCTCGTCATTAACTATTCTGATACGTCGGAATTAAAACAATTGACTCACGTGCAATTACTTAGATTCGTTTCCCTTCATTTGTTGATTTTATTTTAAAATAACTCGAGCTGTTTGACGGTTTTCTTTATTTAATGCCTGTTTCGGAAAACCCTGATTGGAGATCATTATTTTGATTCGACCTTTTAATTGTAGCGGTCTTTAAAACGTTATTATTTAACCACGTTTAGGAACTACGTGATAATCGATGATCATCATAACATGCTAAATTCTTACTTAATACCACAAAAAAATATTCGCGAAATCACACCTTTCTCGTCACTCCAAAGATTCGACAACATCGGATAAGAACAACATCGTAAATCGTCAAATAAAGCGGTAAATAAACAGAAGAATCCTAGCGAGTGGATGACGAACAGAGGCATCGACCTTCCGCGGCTGACAACTCTTGCGCAAGCCGTGCGAACCATTCATTTGCATCACAAAGCGTAACGTACAGTCGTACATAGATACTCGGTTACTACTCCACCAGCACAGTGGTGGCTGCCTTAGGGTTATGTAACATGTGTGTTTTATTCAAATAAGCTACCAAAGTTACCGTTTTCTGTCGGTTTTACAATTTTCCACTAAGCTCGCGCATCATTCATTTGGGTTTAAAACTGAGAGTTGAATTGCCCAAGTTACTACTTACCTAAGTAGATACACAATAATATTTTCATATATCGAATGTTTGTACTTAGACAAAGTCAATTATTTCTATAACTTAGGACATTGTTGATACAAATCTTAGGACCATACGTGACATGTTCCGCTTAGGTACCTACTCTAACAGATAGCAATAAAATAATAAATAAGTAGCTGCTATGCATTAGTATTTTATTTTATTGTTCTGGAAAAACATTTACTGTTACCACGCGAAAGCACATAATATTTTATTATATTTTTATAGTTCTAGGTAAACACCAAAAAACATTTAAGCATGAAACTATGATGTGAGTTATGCAACAAGAAAAACGTGCCTTTGTTTCCATTAGCTCCTACCAAAATCATAACATAAGCTCAAATATGAGAACCTTACCTTTTGATTTATAATGACCCCATGCATTTGGATGTAACAACGCTTACACGTTGTTTCATCGCTCTAGGGCTTCTAAATGCCAAGACACATGACGAAATACATCCAGGCTACTGATTAAATCTGTGCTGCTATAAAATTTAATGGCAGGATTCAATTTTAGAACAGTATTCTGATTTAGAGCCAATTTTGGTTGTGTCGTCGGTTGGTTATCCTTTCGTTTACGTTTACGTAAGCCAGGGCGAAGAATGGCCGAAAATAGATTGACTATTGCCCAATCACTCAATACAGATTTTAATTACTGTATGCCTGCGTCATCCCACTACTGGTGTGGGGCGCTCCCCATGCCTTCCAGCTCTTTCGATCTAAGATAAGTGCTGGTCACTGGTCGTTACTTTGGGCCGTCATCTTATATGAGGTTTGCAACGCCTTCTGGGTTTGTCAGTCTGATTTTTAATGCCGATATAAGTATTTTTGACGGTAATTAGTATTCTCTGTGTTACATATTAGCCTTGTTCAGCCACTAATGTTTGTCAACAACTATCCCGGATCAAACTTGTTACATTTTACTAACGGCATTACTCATACAGGTAGTAGTTAGTACCTAAGCCAGCCAGCTAGCCTCGCCACACGGTCACATTAGAATTAAAGTATGCATAACATTAAATAGATTGTACTTCGCGTCTAATCTTGTATTAACTTAATTGTTTCTATGTCGTTTAGTGTACCTAGAGTGGGTAGATGACGACTGTTGATTGGATTGTATGATTATGGGCTTGTATGCTTAGCTTTGATAAATACTCTAAGAAACAAATGCTGAGACGACAACATAATGCTTAAAGATGTATTTCAAGGATTTGAAGAAGTACCTAATTTCGGAATTACTATGAATGCGCAATAAAAATCCCATTTGATTTCTATTGACGTGAGCGTAAATTGTTCATAAAAATCTTAAAGTACAATAAAATGAAGTAACACCAGTGAACTGCGACCTAACACTTATCGTATTAGTAATTTCGTAAACTTATACTTCAAAATTATTGTAATACAGTATCAATTTCAAACAACTATTGACTTTTTACGAAATATCGACACACGATTCTCTTTTGACCCGTATTATTTCAAGTTCAAATCGTACATGAATTTGTACAATTCGGCATGCCATTGATGATCATGTAGACCCATCAATTGTATGCATGTTTTAATAATAAATACCATGTGATCCTTGTACTTGTCATTGATTTTCTATCAGTAATGTTAAACAATACGAAATGTTGTAAGTTTTCATTGAATCAATCAAGGAGTATTGTTGAAACGATGGCCCCTGGGCTCAGAAAATATTTGTGAGGCATCGTTTGCAACTTTTCACCTTTCTGACGACATGTTTCCACCACCACCACTAAAGTTCTATTGATTGATTTTTCGGATCTTACGCAATTCACTATTGTTATAGCCCCTTATTGTTACCGACCTTGTTAATCAAATAAAGATTCATCTCTTTTGTGCGTCATAGTGAATCTTCATAATTTCGATTCAGTCTGCAAAAAACTTTGATTGGGTTTTTCATCTCAAATATATCTTCATTATGGCTTAGATTACCTACATAACGGGATCGAAATTGTATCTGCTGAATGGTCCATAAAATCATTAGGTATAATCATTATATCGAACACATAGTCGTTACCTATAGCAGTAGCGCCACCTGTATGTGGGTACCTCTATTTTATTTCAGCAAACTTATTCATGACTGGTCAGCGGTCACTGCAGATGAGGTAGTAAGCTATCGTCAATTTGTCTTACCCTATCTGTCTATCAGAAATCTTTTATATCATTCCAAAGTCCATAGGATACTTTGTTTAGATATTGAGTGTCAACTTTGTACCCAATTATACTTTAATGTTTACTGCATTTTTATAGACCGTTGCATTTGGTTTATATTATTATGTATTGAGCAAGGCTCGGATACCGGTTAAATTTTCAAACCGTTACTACGTACTTTGACGCAAAACCTTTATATTCGATTTCGTTCGCATAAACCGTTATTATTAAACCGGTATTTGGAAGAGTATTAACATAAAGGTTTTTTCGGTTTAAACTGTTTAGAGCAATAAAAACCGTTTAATACGGACGCACGATAATCCAACGTCGCGCGTTGTTTTGTTTTTATTCCGTAGTAAGAAATTTTTAGTTTCGGTCGGACGTTTATTTATGTCATTGCATCAATAAGCTCCGCTGCAAAAACAAGAAAAATGGGTAAGTATCTAATATTTTTTTTGGTGAAATTAAGTTGATAATGACGATAAAACAATCGGTAAACATAATACATATTACTTTTCACAGATCCTATGGACCAGTTAGATAATCAGTCATTTTTCAATGAAGAAGAAAACTCTCAATATCTCGGTAAGTACCTAAACACTTCAATTCTGTATTCGACATTAAGGCCCGCTTGCACCGCGAATCGCTAAACGCGTTTAACGCTAAACATATTTAAAACAGCATTCTGTCTCTGTCATCTTTAAATGATTGATAGAAACAGAACGATGTTTGAAATGTATGTTTTTGTTTTATGAAATGCATTCTACGTTAAACGCGTTTAGTGATTCGTGGTGCAAGCGAGCCTTAAACTCTCAAAATTATAGGATAAATAGGCCACAAAATGCCCGATCTAAGGCCTAGTTTCACTGTTGGTATTAACGACCAGTGAAACTGGGTCTTAGATCGGACGTTTTGTGTGTCTATGTGATAAAAACTATTTGAATGTTTATTTAAATGAATGTTATATTATTTTGTAACAGGTGAACCACGAAAAAGAAGAAAGGAATATTCTGATGATGAAGATCAATCCCAATCATTGCTAGCACCTAAAAACCGTACCATCAACTCAATAAAATAAACACCCAAATTTTGAAAGAGAAAACAAATCGGGCGAAGATATCAGTGCTAAACCAGGAGAAGAAACTACTTCGAATGTCAAAAATGTGTTTTATGTATATTTGATAAGGACCTTGATAAAAGAAACTATTATTTTGGAAATTTGCTTATAGGTGAAGTACATTTTTTGCCGCCATGTATGCGCTTGAAGCATATATCAATATTTTAAAGTATATAGATGCTTTAAAACATCAACACCGAGAGAAATCAAACAAAATAAATATTTAATTTGTATAATGTGCCTGGAGGAACATGCGAAATATCAATGTAATCATTCGTACTGAAATGTTACCAATAAAAATAAATAAAGGAAAATAAGAGCGAAGTTTTATTTTAAATTCAGGAATCTAGTAATATCCTTAATGTGTGGACACTTAGATGGATGTTCAGGTACAAATGTAGATATACATTTTTTTTACGGTTAATTTGACATTTTTATAAATATTTGGAAAAAGAAAAATTAAATGCTTTTTCAATAAATCAGTTATTTAATCAGTCTCTTCGTTACATTAATATAGGTACAATTTTAGGTGGCCTAATTAAAAATAGCACTTTGAAGATTTATTGTTCACTGCGAAGTCACGAATCGAATGAAAAGAAATAGCGTAAGTATAAGTTCGTCTAGTACCGCGCCGCTTTGCGCGGCATCCTTACAAGTAGTCACACGTTGCAACGCGTTTGCCGACATGCCGCTCGTCGAATAAACCGGTTAATTTACGTTAAAATAAAGTTCTTAAAACGTTCACGTTCTTAAGAAAAGTTCGGAGGAAAACCGAAATAAACCAGTATTAACCGGTATATTTTAAACCGGTTCCGAGCCTTGGTATTGAGCATTGTTTAGGTTTCAGGTGCGCTTGAGTAAAAGTTTGTATTCGATTTTCTGGTGATTCATGTCTCTTGATTGCTATCGTGTGGGTCATTTGTGAAATACTTATTAAGTAACTAATATTGGTATTTACTGCACGGATTCAACCGTAAAATGGTTTATAATCTTCAATATTTTATAATAGCTTCCTATTTTTCCATCGTCATCTAGGTATATGCCATTCGAGCAACCATCTTCCTATATTATATTGTCATCTTCATTAGCCGGGTCGTATACCTCTACATAACCAAGTAGGTATAAGAATGAAGATTCCCACCACTTGTGTGGTTGTATTCAGGCTAATCTTTAAATCTTGGTAAGTTCTGTATGAATCAATAATGCTTAACTTCACTCAATGTCGCATTACGTGTGTGAAATCATGTGAAGTACTACTTGATATAGATTTCACACATAACTTAAGTGGATGATTCAGAATGAAATATTGTTAGCTCATTGTTGCTAAGAAGCTAGCTGACAGCGAAGCTTACTAAACGAGGATCCATTCATCCACATGACGTGTTACGTGGCTGTTGACAATGGGCTACACCCACCCACATGCATTCAGAGTATTCAACTATTATAAAATATGTGCATCCTGGCGCTTTCTCCGACCCACCTGGGCAACCTCATCTGTACTTATTTATTTTATAGTATTTTGGATCACCTAATATCATGTTTGTCATTTTACTAGTATTTTCTGTGTTTTATTATCAAAATCATCTTACAGTCTCGTTTTTTCAAAGGTATCCTTAGTTCCACTTGCATTTGTTTTTGGTATTTTCCATGTTTTCTTTTAACCCCTCCCCATAAGTTAGCGCTTTCCAGCCAGTGTCCGTTCTGCGTCAGCCTTCTACGCAAGGCGACCGTGGAAAAGCAATTCGGAATATGCTTTTTATTCTGGCAGTGGTTCCAGTAATTTATATACTGTCTATATGCATAAAAGTGTAGTAGTGAATCCCAGTGAATCGTGTCGCGTGCCACCAATCATTATCGAACAGCAATAATACGAGTCAATCAAACAATCGGTGAGCATCGGTCACTTCCTGTTAAATTCCCTAAACAATGCAAAGCGGAATTTCCTTTGTGGAACAATAATGTACAGTACCTACTGTGTGATTGTGTGTATGGGAGCGTTTTCACTGGCCTTTGTCGGTTATACAAACAAGCATTGTATAAGTTGTATGGCGGCCGTTCATTTTTTTTATATGCAAGTACTTTTTGTGGGATATTGTTTTATAATGTTACTGTGGTTTTGAAGCCTGTCTGTTTGAAGTGTTGTTGTGAAGATTGGATTGGACACAATATTATTATAGTTTTGTTTTTGCACTTTATTTTATTGCGTTGTTTTTACCTATTGTGGTCAGAAAATTATTAGAGAAAAAGGGCATTCACGTTTTTAGTGTAGCATCAAATACGTTTTAAAACATTTCTTCAACTGTTACTTTACGTGAGAGCTTTTATTTGTCTGTATAGGGATAAAATGCAAAAGTAAGAGCATCGTTTCTACATTTACCTCATAATTTCAAACTTCTAGGTTTCACTTTTTTGAAACACCGTAAATGGCGGTTTCTTGAATAGAATTAAAGCGCTTTTTATACGCAATTAAAATATTTTGTAGACCAGATTGAGTCTATCTAGATTACTTACCGTTTGCTAATGCAAATAAAATCCAATGTTTAAGGATGCGTAAATCATAACGTCTTATAATCGGCCACGTGTGTTGAAAATGTTGTGATTTCTGAGATAAATGCGAGTGTTGCATTCAATTAGAGCAACACTTTGCTTTGTAATGTACCTAACTAGTATATTTTTATTAGATCTCTGACAGCTCTAGAATGTTCAATGGCAGTGTTTAGATAACACGGTACAGAATGAAAAAAAAAATCAACCTCCAATGCTATACAGTGTAAGTTAGTGGCCAGTCCAGAATAAACCTTACCTAATATTCATATTATGTCTTGTAACTTATAATGGTTAGTTATTTAACTGTTTAAACTAAACAGTTCTATATTAAATGTCCTTGCAGTATCCTTGAATCCTGCATTTGCAACCGAAACCGTAATAATGTTAAAAAATGTATTGCTTCAGAATTGTAGATATAATTTCAATGGCTGCGAATATGTTAGCGCCTGGCTTCCGTTGGAGTCTTCGCCGTGTGTAAACGCTACGTAGCATGAAGAAACCTTTGAAAGTGGACGAAGGTTGCCACCATGTTGAAAGAGCCGAAAGGATTGTGTGTTTGGGAGATGGGTGGCAGCATCCACCTGCTTTACAACTATTCTACGTCAATATTTGTATTCTATAAACTTGTAAATATAAACTTCAATACTTGTATTCTACTTCGATAGATGTCATTGCTAACCTCTAAAAAAGCGTGAAATAAGATTCCACGCCTATTTTCTGCTGCTTTTTTCAATTATGAGCTGAGTAACAGTTAGCTACTATTATTTTGAGGGCAAGTCGATGTAATGGTATCTAAAACTATTATCTTTTTGTCATTCACAGTCATCAATGATTCATAC